>CM042889.1:19650698-19720489 GCA_023653495.1 Melastoma candidum
GTTTGTCTCTTGCAAATAAAAGGATGCCTTCTGTGAGAAGAATGGGACTGGTATGATAAATTTTAGAACAAGTCATAATAAAGTGCAACACAGATATACCAGTTTACGCATCAGCCGTTCAAAGCACCAAAATGCATCAGCTTCGTCTTCTAGAACTATAATCATTGGGGAGCAAATGTCACTCATCCCTGTGTGTCATGGAAACAACCCACAAAGGATCAGATCAAAGTCATAAATACGTAGAAAGAAAAAGGAGTTCGATCTGCCCTTTAATCTGTGGTAATGAATGCAAAAGATATGCTAACTATCTTGTGGCACACAGCCAAAAGACATACATAAGGAGTATCAAGTACCTTGACAATATCCAATGTCCTCGTCTACCCATGCATAAACAGCTAGAACATCCCAAAGTTTGGCTAGGTTTTCTTGCTTTTCATAAAAGACCAGTGTCCTATCAGTGCGAACCACGTCAAGACCTAGCACATTGCAAGAGTCAATCCAGCAATAGTTAGCACACAATCCACAGATGCGACACTGAGTATATGATATTTTCTTGAGAAATCAACAGCAAGCTCGAAGAAGTCACCAAAGAAGACAGTGTGAAGCAAGTAGAACTACTAAACTTGGATGCTACAAAGAGGTAATAAATAAATTTTAGAAGAAGCTTAGCAAAGTAGATAATAACCTAATCAATAAGCACCCAAAAAATTTTTCTCTTCCAAACAGCAGTTTAGGTGCAAGCTTAATCTGATGGCCCCAAAGCAATACACTCATTAAGTGTTCTAAAATTCAGCATGCAACATACCTATCTGATGTAATGTAAGTTTCCATTGAATTTCTCTCTTATCCATAGTCACAGGACCTATCTGCTGCTTAGCCATATCCAAAGTCTCAGGCGGTGCGCTGGAGTTGGGTCACTGATACCATTTACCTTCACGTTGTTTAAGTTCATTTGCATCAGTACCAAAGGATCCTCAATTGGCTGGCCATCTTCAGTGATTATAGGTGCAGTGATCAATTTACCGCTTCCAATAATAGGAAACATTTTATGACACTCTTCCTTCCACTTAGCATACTGGACCCTGAAAAGTGGACAACTGGGTCATGCCTTTAGGTATTCATCCAATAAAACCCATTTGAGGACTCCTCAAGAAGACATTTGACAAGAGTAAAATCATGCTAGAAGAAAATCAACTACAGCTACCTTCTTTGCTGCCTTAAATTCTCACGCTGCTCAAATGTGCTTCTAGGGTCATAACAACCAAGCAGAAATTCCCAAACTTCTCCTCTAATTGATGGATGGACACCCTGCAAACAGGGTTCGCCAAATTACATCTACCAAACACTTAGCATCCCTCAAAACATATTCCCAGATCAAATGGACTCCTTTTTAGCACTTACCCCACGCTGGATACGTCGCAGAGTTTCTTGTGATGTCGAGATACCCCTCTGGGGTAAACACTGACTGCCATTTCCTTGGACTCAGAGTTTTCCCAGCCTGAAAACAAAGCAAGAAGAGACAGCCTGGAATCATCCAAGGGGCCATTTAATAGCATCACTTCAAGAACAATCAAAGATTTTATCACATCCAAGAAGAATCCACTACACTAGTTAAAAGCCGACAACTTCATGACTGGTCAGATTATAAACACAACGATGAATCATCAATCACCTAGACTCTATCTTGCTGGGACACAGGCCATCCTTACCTTGATCTTGAACCGGGTCTTGGGGACATCGGTGCACTCGGGGCGAATCTGATAGAAAGAATCTGTCGGAATCCCGGGATCACCCCACATTCTCATCGATCGGTCGACGGCGCGGGAAACCCAGGAGCAGACTCTTTCCAAACCACGAGAAATAAGGGAGGAACCCAATGCTGCGCAGCCGGATCCCCGGTCAAAGGCTCGATCGGGTGCCTTCGCCAAGACCAAGACCGGGTTGGTCCTGGCTTCTAGAATGAAAAAGATTCGATTTTTTCCGCGTTGAGCGATCGTTGAATTGAGAATCAGACTAAGGCTATTAGTGGGTGGCCGGTTGTTGGTGGCGGGGGCGGGAGAAGGAAAGAGCCGACAACGGCAGACGTGGTCTTTTCCCACGTTGCTGTCGGAAGCAAAGCAAAGCGAAGCGAAGCAGGGCCCGAATTTTCTTCCACTTTTCGGCTTATTTGTGGG
This sequence comes from Melastoma candidum, assembly GCA_023653495.1. Taxonomy (NCBI): domain Eukaryota; kingdom Viridiplantae; phylum Streptophyta; class Magnoliopsida; order Myrtales; family Melastomataceae; genus Melastoma; species Melastoma candidum. Next base: position 19,652,873 of record CM042889.1, read on the forward strand.
TTTTGTTTCTTCTTTCGATTAAGCAAGTAGAAAGCCCATTTTGTTTTTACTGATTTAGTTGATGGAAAAGTTAAGAAGCCTAATTCCCAGAATTATCACAAAGTGATGGCAATCCCACATCATCAACATCATCCCTATCCAACACTGGGACAGAACTCCACGTCATCTTTCAGTGTCCTTAATTAAGGTGAGTTTGCTTTTGTTGTCTCATTCATCTGGCAACTTTTGAGGGGAAAGGGAAAACCCCACCACAACTATCTTCATCACAGTTGGGATTCGGACAGAACATGGCGATCCGAGGACTGCTCAGCTCAATTACCAGGAGGACCCTTCTCTCGCATCCTCTCGCAAGACACGTAACCTCCAATCCCAAATCCCTGCGTCAGTGGGTTGATTCTCTGATCGTTGTTTTGGCTTAATTTTCCATGTCCAGTTGAAACTGGGTTTGCCCACCCGGTTTTCTCTCGAAAGTTCGGATCTTTTTTGGGGGTTGTGCTACTGAGAGGGTGATAAGGGAGGCGCTTTGCATGCGGTTGGGCTAGTCTCTGGTGGAATTTTGGATCGGAGGGGTTTGTTTGGATTTTGTATTTCTTATCCTGTGACTTCTGCATGTCCCGGGAAATTGGGTCCTTCGATTCTGTTAGTCTGCCCTAGGTAAAGGAAGTTGGTTTAGCCATGTTGATGATGGCTCTGTCTTTTTTCGGATTCTATGAGCAGGCCAGCACGCTTGTAGTAGCAGAACATGAGGGTGGATCAATCAAGGCTGCTTCTTTGAGTGCAGTGGAGGCTGCAAAGCGTTTGGGTGAAGAAAACTCGATTTCAATGCTGTTGGCTGGGTCGGGTCCCTCGCTTCAAGAAGCTGCTGAGCAGGCAGCTTCATGTCACCCTTCGATATCTGAGGTATCCATTTTGGTGCTTGTGGTCGGCCATTTTGTGGATGGCCCTTCAGGACATGAACCAATTTTCGTGCGATCAAGGACTTAAGCCTGGCTGGAGAAGAAAAAGGCATTTTGAATAAGTGCAGAAAAAGAATGGGTGGAGATTGGTTTGATTGTTGAAACCAACATGTTCTGTGTAGGTCTTTGTGGCCGATTCGGATAAACTTCTACACCCACTTGCAGAGCCTTGGGCTAAGCTTATCCAGTTGATTCAACAGAAAGAGGGGTTTTCTCATATACTTGCTGCCTCAGATTCCTTCGGGAAAAATATAATTCCAAGGGCTTCGGCCCTTTTGGATGTTTCTCCAACTACAGATGTTATAGAAATATCAGATACACGGCAATTTGTGAGGTTTTTCCAGTTTCTTCATATCTCATGTGATCTTGTTTGTTTGCTTAGCTGCTTGAGATTTATCGTCGCCGTATGGCAGGCCTATATATGCAGGAAATGCACTGTGTGCAGTTCGATATACTGGCGGGGATCCTTGTATCTTAACAGTCCGAGCCACATCATTTCAGGCAGATCCAACAAATGCAAAGTCAGGAAATAAGGCTCGGATTTCTCAGGTTGATCTCTCGGCTTTAGAGGGAGGTCAGGTTTGTCATTTCTTTGATTTACTAATGGATTTAAACCGGCTTCTGAATGACTTGGGGCAACCATGTGCCGTATTTACCGAATAAGATCAATTGATGTGGTTTTTCTGATTCATGTCTGGAGCAGATGTCATTGGCAAATCAAGACACGTCAGTCTTACATCTCAAGATACTGAACGCCCTGATCTTGGCAATGCACGAGTTGTCGTTACTGGCGGCCGGGGGTTGAAGAGTGCGGAGAACTTCAAAATGATAGAGAAGCTTGCTGAGAAGCTCGGTGCTGCAGGTTGGTGTCAGAGTCCCTGAAATAAAACTATTTCTTCTCATGATATGTTTCCCAAAAGCTGCTTCAATTGATTACTTATTCTGGGAAAAACTGGTTTGCTCTCGGTACTCTTTCATTTTGGTAGTTGGTGCAACACGGGCGGCTGTTGATGCTGGATTCGTCCCCAATGATCTACAGGTAATGTGTTATAAGTCAGACTGCCCGGGACCTACAGGCTTCTGATATTTTCTTTTTAGGTTGGCCAAACTGGAAAAATTGTCGCCCCAGAGTTATACCTGGCATTTGGAGTATCGGGAGCTATTCAACACATAGCAGGAATGAGAGATTCCAAAGTCATTGTCGCCGTGAATAAAGATGCGGATGCTCCAATTTTCCAGGTTATGGCTGGGTTCATCATCTTCTTTTCTTTTCTAAACTAAACAGGAGTTCTGAATTTTTTTTTTTTAAAAAAACCAGGTGGCTGACTATGGACTTGTTGGAGATCTCTTTGAAGTGATCCCCGATTTACTTGAGAAGCTGCCTCAGAAAAGGTGATCTTATTACTCCATCCGTTATAAAGTATTTCACGGAATTACTTAGAGAATTAATAAAAGCATGTGTTTTTTATGCAGCAGCAGGTAAGAAGTAAGAGCAGATTACCATCCTTCACCAGCTGCTTCTCCCTCCATAATAAAAGAAAGTATCCCCCGTCTTCCCTCTGCTTTGACCGATTTATGTATAAAAATTCCCATTTGCAGATTTTGCATATGATAAATATTTATTTTCTTAAAATTTTTTTGAAGAATTTTATTTGAAATGTACAAAAAGAGCTTCGAGCTGCTCATTCTTAGAGCTGGTGGCCAGCATGACTGCATAGCCAATAACTCCAGGGATGACGCCCCGCAAACGGTTGGCGAAGGTAAAGAAGAAGGGCTTAAAGTCCCTGGTCTTCCTCGCTATCCATCTCCATGTGTCGCTGCCTGTAAGCCGCCGGCAACGATCATTTCCTTCGAGCCATAAAGACGAATCTTTCAGCACAAAACACGTGATGATTCAACACCCACTACCTTCTGCCCTACTGTCCCAAAACTTCCCAATCTCCCAACGGGGAATTGCACAACGCAGACAACAACAATCCTAAGTGAAATCGAAACAATCGGACAGCAAAACGATCAACAATCAAACGAAACTGAAATTCCCCTGACCCCAGAACGAAATCCCCCGATTTCCTCCGAATCGATTCCCCTCTAGGGTTTACAGGGGGGGAGTCCCCACCATTTGATTCCAATTTCCCTCTCTTCATTTCTTATTGACTTGTCGAATAAATAATATTAATAAACATAAAAAAAAATCAAGTGTTTTTTCCTTTCTTTTTTGAACAATTGTTTATCAATTTCCAATCCTCAACAATAAGAATTACTTGAATATAATTGATCAATAGGATATTAATTTATATAACAACAACATTTAATCATTGTGTAGGTTGAAATTTACAGATAAGCAAAGACATGGGTAATGATGATGATGATGATGATGATAATGATGATGGAGCTCAACCGAGGTAGTTAACCGCCATTGACAATGGAACCAAGCACAGCCCTCTCTCCTTCAGCAACCTGCTGTCTCCTCCGCCTCCGCCTCCTCCTCTCCCGACCACCGCCCTTTTGCCGCGGTTGATTCCCTCATCCTCCGTCAGCTGAGCATCACACCAGGACACAGCAGGTTTCTCGTTACGTCATAGTATATTAGCGGAATCTCGAGGAGTCGCAGTTACCTCGGACTTTACACCCGTTTCCTCTACCTTGGGAGTATTTATGGGAGAGGAGGCAGTATCCTCCAAGGCTTCGTCGACGCGACCGACCGAGGATCCCTTGTTCTTCCTCCTCTTGAGACCCAGATCGTCGGAGAGGACAACCGACGATGGCGTCTCCCGAGGAAGGGGAGAGGACGGGTGGTCTTCTCCTGACCATTGATTAAGAAATCGACGATGTACGTTGTCCAACTGCTTTCTTCCTCCTCCACCTCCTCGTTGCAGCCATCATTATTATCCTCAGCCTCGTTGGCGGAATAATAATCCGCGTTCGCCGAGGGGGCTTCGGTCATGGACGAGGACTCATCTCCATAGCCCCCCATCCTAGAGGACTCCATGAGTTTAAGCATCAGAGATTGGGGAGGTGCATATATATGTATATGTATGTATATATGAGAAAGGAAGAATGAATGAATTTTGATCATCAATCACTACATCCCTCCTACCTCCCAGAGAAAATTTAGAAAGTTTGATAAGGATGTTTGGATTGGGGGAAAATAAGTAATTAGTCTAAATTCAACTCCTTGATAGAATTGCTTCTTTTTAAAAAATTAAATAAAATAAAATTGTTAATGGGTTTGTTTTGATTTGAATTTGACTCATGGGAAGCCTACCGAATCCCATTTTAATTTTTCAATAATATTTTTATTGTGGAAAGATTAATCAAAAAATTGCAAAAAAAAAGGTAGTAGCTGAAGGATGTGTGGTGTGCAATTACAGAGTGGCAAGACAGAAAAAAAAGAAGTGCCAAATCATGGAAAGAGAATAAACAACTTGTTGCTTAAGAAGCTGTTGACTTGTGTGCCTCTTTTTTGGGTAAAAGTAACTACTTCTTCTTCCTTTCATTATATTATTATTTTCATAATGGTGTGTGTGTGTGTGTGTTTTGCTTTTGGGTTTAATTATGCCGGGCAATTATTCTCCAAATCATGATTGGGCAGTTGATGATGAACAACTATTAGTGCACCCCACAAGATGGTCTGAAACCAGCAGAACCCACCTGCCCAACTCCCCCTCCCCCCTCCCAATCTTTAAGAGATTTTGTTTTTTGGGTCTTGGACTTTGGATTTGTTTTGTGTCATTTGGATGATGATTATGATGCCCACATTCTTGATGTCATGACTCTTTTTTTTTTCAAATCCTGACAAGGAAAGAAAAAGGAAGTTACAATCAGATGGGACATTAACTAACTTGGAAGAACCCAGCCAGATCACATTCTCCACCACCTCCTCCTCCTCCTCCTCCTGTGTGTCAAGATTAGGCCAGAAACCAAATCAAGATTAGTCCCCAAAACTGAGAGTTTTGTGAGGTTCCCTGATCAATCTTTTGGGGGGGGGGGGGGGGTGGGAGGCAAAATGGTTTTGGGGTTTGGCTTTGTTCATGTCATAGGTGTGGCAGTGGTGTGACAGAGCAAAGGCATGTGGGTGGATGACCCCAGGATTGTGTGGGTGGTCCTGACGAGGGGAGGAGGAGGAGAAGCAGAGTAGACATGCCCTCCCACCCCTGTCGAATGTTGCAAGAGGAGAGGGGGGAGGGGGGGGGGGGGGGCTTTTCCTTTCTGTCAGGTAGCTTTTGGTGTCCATTCCCGGGCAACATGGGACCTCAGAAACCTTCACCTGTTTTGTTCCCATCTCCCACTGTCAACAAACAGCAATGGATGTGATGATCCTGCATCCCTGAACTGGACCCTGACCTGACACCACTCATCATTTTTTTGTGCAGTGCAAATGCATCTGCCGTGGGATTTTAGCGCATGTGCTGAATTAATGCACGTGTGGCCCTACAGAGGCAATCACATGTTGAAGAGGAAAGGAGCATCCATCCCCCTGGCCTTTTGGCCTGGGAACTTGTTATGGAGCTTTCCCCCTTGTCGTCATCCCATGAAGGCATCCCAGGAATTGACAGAATCGCCCCGTTGTTGATATTCCTTCGTGGGTTTTGCTCGGATTTGAGTGTCGAGATTGTTTGGTTGAGTACATTATTTCATCTTTGAACTCAAGGATTGTACCATACAAATCTCCTATGAAGTCTGATGCCTATCTTATTTTTGCTTTTCCATTTTCAGACCAACTCCCCAACCCCAGAAAGTCACGTTTTACTAACATGCCTAAGAAATTTCAAAAAGCGACCATCCCTAATGTTTGATAAACTACTCCCTCACCCTCTCTCATTTGGGGTCGTTAGCCTTTTGTGTTGATCTATCCAAATTCGTGAAACCCTGCCTAACTCTGATACCATGGGAAGGATCCGCGGTCCGTTCCGTTCTGTTGTCCATAGTCTAGATATGAAAATTCCTGGTCCAAGGAGAGGTTCGATAACTGGTTCTTTCGCAGGTTCGCGTCCCGTCATTGTCTGTGTTGGAACCTGCTTTCCTGGAAAATCATACCTGAGGATCTGATTCGTGTTTGTTGCTACTCTCAAGTTTATGAGGCTGATCGTCGGACATGACTCGACATACTCTTGAGTCGTACTGGAGGAAGGTTCCCATCCTGACCGTCATGGACGTTTTTAAAAAGACAACACGGGACGGATGTTGCAGGCATCTGTGGAGGAGGGTGATTCAGCAGTAACTGCATCAAGGTGGCAATCCCTATCTCGGTTCGGCTGCTCTAATTGATGTATTTGTATCGAGCCAGGCCCATGGTACGGAGATGCGACTTGGGATACAACAAGGGAAAGAGCTCGAGGCTAAGTTTCCATTGCATTCAAATAGGCAATATCAAAAGAACGCAAAGGATGAGACTCTTATTTCAAACAAAAACTCAGATCACACAAGCTCCATTGAATAATTTGCTTTAGATACATCACAAATGGTCCCCGAATATGCAAATGCGAGACACTTTGCGAGTCTCGCCATCTGGGAAGCAACCGACCTTGGTTCTGTATTTGCGACGGCAGTGCCGGTCACAATCCTTGATTTCTGAACAGGGCCCCTGGTAAACGAACTCAACATCTGCTAGTCAATCAGAGAGAACCCAGATCGTTAGAGAAAATTGCCAGCGTGATAATCTAATCATATGTAAACCTCTCATAGGCGGCTTCGTGCTTTGAAGATCGAATTTGCGAAAAGAACTGATTATGGGCAGGTGCGGCAGCGGTGGCTCAGGGAAAAGTCTCGGAGAGGAAGAAGAAGATCACAGACAGAAGCAAGCCCACAGCCGGAAGACCGTTCCTCAATGTCATGCTTTCCTGGCCTCTTCTCTTACTTTCTCGGAGATCCGCGAAGCACTGTCTCTGGCTTTAATTACATCTATGAATAAATTAAGCATGCGAAGATGGAGAGCGATCACCTTGAAAGGGTTGCCATAAAAATGGACAAATCTAATTTTACGTCAAAATATTTGAACCGATCCGATATTACTAATCAGATATTGGAGATATATTTCCACATTATGGGAAAAAAAATTTAAGACGAGCAAATTTTTGGATGAGGGAGAATCACAATGGGAGTTCCATCAAAAAGTCCTCCCTCCCTCCCCCGATCTATCCTGTTTGAAGAAATAAAATGTCATATTCTTCCTTCATCCATCCATACATCCATGATTATTTAAATCTTTTGCCAAATCCAGAGGACCCTTCTTTTCTCTCCTAAAATACTCCACCCAAATCTTACCTCCCAAAAAGTATGTCAATATGACCGTATAATACTCAGTTCTTATTGTATACCACCATTATACAAAAAAAGAAGACCCTACCCGAATCGCCTCAGATGTTCCAAGCAAAATCTCTTTGCTCTTGTCTTCCTCGCACCCTCGGAAAAGAAGAACGAACACCTCTTTTTCCCTTCCATACAGCAAGACACACTTACGCTTCTTGCCTGGTGTTTTTTAAGAAACAAGAAAAAAAAGAACCCGCGAGTTGAATACTTGGAAGGTAATGATGAATGTGTTTGTTGCCTTGAGAGGAAGCAACGGCATTAGGAACTACGGAGTTGTTTACCTGAGAATAGAGGAAGGTTCCGAGATGGCGATGGCCGCGCCCATCGCGTTCACTGGCTGGACTGGGTGCGGAAGATGATGATGGACGAGACGATGACCGATATACGCTTCATTGTGTTACCAATGCTGAACGTCAGTGGAGAGATCTCGTCAAGGGACATGTACGACACCTGGTTGTAGAGATGGTAGAACACACTCTGCGCCACCACCCACCTATGAACAAGATAGCAAAGAAGGATGAAGACGCCATTCAATTTATGCAGGACAGGGGCTAAAACTATCAAAGCGGACTATTTCATGTTGACCAGAAGGATATTGATGGGAGACCTGGCCAGAAAGGAATTAGCTACCACGACAAAAATCGAAATAGGCCATTGAGAAGATTGGTATTGCCAGCATGTAAACAAAAGTTGGACAGAAACATCATGTCACAAATCAGAAAACGAAAGAGAGAACCAATTCTTGTGCTGAAGCAGTAGGATGGTGGAGAGAAATGTACAATTACCATACGAAATGCGGTCCGATATCTGAGAGGGCCTTTTGCCAGCCAACCGCCCACATCTGCGGCCCCTCCACGGCAATGGTAAATGGGGTGAGAAGAGCTAGAGAGAGAATCGACAAGCAGGCATAATAGTTCATCCCACTAACGGATTTCCCCTTCATGCCCTTCTTCGAGAATATGTTCCGGAAGACAAATGCCACGTTCGAAATCATAGCACCCATAAATCCTGGAGCAGGCATTTCAACAATCAAACTTTATATTTCCCGAAGCCATGATAATATCACTAGCAAACCAAAGTACATACTGACTGTCCTCTCCGATCTATTCAGTGCAAACATCAATCACAGTAGCAGAAAAACTCACGGGCAATTCTTGAATTACTAAGTTAGAACAGATGACATCAAAACGCTCTCAGTAAAATCTCTTCCTTCAGCACATACCTATACAACTTGTGAAAATTTTATGACGTGACTCGTAAACAACAGGATAGTTTAACAATTTCCTCTTTCCAGCACAATCAATAAACCTGATAGCATGTTTGTGAGTGGAATGATTGATCTCACCGATCATGTTGAAGTTCAGTTCAGTTACTGCAGCGAGCGCGCAAACCGCCATTATAGGCAAGAGAGACAAATAAACTGCCACTGGGAAAGTTCACCCAGGAGGAACTTCGAAACCAACACACTGAAGGCTGGTTCTGCACTCTTGATGATGTGAGTAAATGATACCGCAACCTTTGACATACTCACGGTTGCTGCAACATGCCCAATCGTATGTGCTAGAGCAACCTAACCCACAAAAACATGGAAAACTTAAGATGCAACAAAGAAAACATACAGACCACAGACCAGAAAGCTAATGGTCGCTTATAACCTGACTAAACCGGGAAATTGCAACCCTAATTACCCAAGTTCCAGAGCAAACAGTTAAGGAACTAAAACCCATAGATTCTCCTAACTATGAAGTCACGATTATCATCTCCCAGATACACGATAAATTCTTCGGCTGAAAAGGTTTTCCCTTCACAAAACAACATATAACAATATCCACAACTTCATTTTGACAGGCACGCTTTATAAACAAACAACACAATATCCATCGAGCAAAAGTGAATCCATGTCTGCATGCAGATCAAACATCAGTCATCATCAGAAATCCAACCTAGATATTTTAGACAGCACAGAATTCTTCACAATTCATGGATTAATTCTCTAATCTCTCTTTCCACTACCAAAAAACCTCCTTAGGAAGGGGAAAAGAAAACCCACTTACAGGGAGCAAAAGTCTTCCAGAATTCGAGATCGGTCTCGGGGCCTCTGCGATCCTGGTCCCAGGAGACCAACATGATCAAGGACCCAGCCGCAAGTGACAGCGTCGACGTCAACCAACGGTACGGGAAAGCGTTCAAAACCTTCTTGTTGTAAATATTGAACACCACGTTCAGTGCCCACCAAGTAGCGAAGTAAGCCCCAATCTTCACCTTGCTCCCGACCTCCGATCCTCCGAGCCCCGGCATCAATTGGCTGGGACTTGTCTGCCTCATATGCATCGCACTTAAACAGATCCCTCCTCTGGCTCCCCCAGCTCGAACACCCAAACCCTCGACCGAGGACGACACATGCAGGGGCCTCGAGAGAGAGTTCACCCGGGCTTCGATGTGGCAAGAAGGAAACTTCTCGAGGGAAGGCAATATCTCCTGGGGAGACGACGTCCGCGCCATGAAGGGGATTGAAGGACTGCTTCAGTGAACAGATCATGATGCTTCTCTTCCTCCAAACTCCCTTCCCTGCTTCTTCTTTCTTCAAAGACAGAAACTTCGGGGGGAATTTTAAGATGTGGTTGGCGGGGGAGAGGGGAAGAACAACCTACAACCTAGTACTTGACGATCGAGGTGGTGGTGGTGCAAGCCTCGATCCTCACAACCATCCGTTTTCCGGAATCACCCGGACACAAAAACATGGAAACAACCGACACACTCTCGCCGTAGGAAAATCCTCCGAAAACTCTTCCAAAAGATCAACAATTTACCAAAACAACAACCAAACCCGAATGATAATTCCCAAAAAGTTCAAATATTTATTCGATTGTGGTGATCTCAAAGCCACTCCTTGAAAAGGGTTTGGGGTTAAAATTAATCCCAGAGGGAGAGGGAAAGCTGCCTCGCAAATTTGGCCACCTTTTTCCAGAAAGAGAGGGAAGAACTCATGCCAAGACTTGCCAATAAAATAAAATAAAATAAAATATATGAAATAAAATCGATTGAAATATTATTCAACCCATCGTTAAAAGTATAATACAAATGTTTGTACATTCAGTTCTAAAAATATCAGGGCAAACGACAGTTATAACTCAATATATGAAGTGTCAACTCAAATGGTGATTGATTATGATGTGCTTCAAGTATCAGATTAGAACCAAAGTGGTTCGGACAATTCTGCTGTGTTTGGAACATGTAATATTAATCACGTAATATTTAGATCGCACCATCTGTTTGACGAAACTCACCCCACGTCTAAGTCGGATGGATTGGTCGGCCTCGCTTGTTGTTGTTGTTGTTGTTGATGTATCTCAACCGCCTCTTGTTCTTAATCGCTCGCCTGTTCTTATCTGTGGAGAAGGCGTTCTCTTGTTTTCTGGATCGATGGGCATGGGGATGAGTCTGAAGCGGAGACACTTCAGGAACGGTTGAGGTCAAATCTTACTCAACTCTACGCGGAGCAGGCCATTCTCGAGAGGATCCGTATACAAGAACAAGAACCAGCGCCGGAGGTCGTCCTAGTATCTACTGAAGGTTAGGGGGTTCTTGTAGACTTAGTTTGATTAGTTTAGCATAGGAGGCGATGCTGCCTTAGTTGCGCCTTAACTACACAATATGCACGGGACGAAACAAGTTTTTGCCATTAGAGATTATGCAGTTCTGGGCAGGCCTAAAAAAATATTTTTGCGGCTTGAAAGGTGTTTCAAGCGATAGTTTGAGTTTTGTTAATGCATTCACTGTGATGTACTGGCAAGCGTTGCGTGCATGATCTCTGATTTTGTAATTATATGCTAATGTTGGTAAGAAGAGGCTTGAAACTTCTCCAAACTTCCAGGCTGGAGGATCTATGTATGAGCTCTTGCTTCCAAGTCATAATTAGGGATAGACAATCAATTGTGGGATTTGGAGAAGTTCCAAGTCATAATCCTCCTGCCCAGATCATTTTTCATGGCATTTTCTCTGATAGTAGTGGCCTTGCTTGCAAGTATGCGGGTTCTTGTCCAACAGCTGCTGATCCCTTCTCACCACAGTTCATTTTCTTGATGTAAACTCAGAATACTTTTCAAAGGATGTGGCTAGTATCTAACAATGGAGATTTTTTCTTGATCGCTTGCATTTGTGGCATTGTGGTCTCATTGCCCAACACTTGAGACTTCTGCGAACAGAAATCTCCTGATTCTGGTGGCACCGTATGGTTGATCATCTTTTTACTCTCACCAAGTTCTACTCATGGAACTGTCCAGAGTAGTCATGAACACCTGCAGATGTTAACTCGACTTGGGTATTTGCATTCAATAAACATGGGTGTCCCCAATTTCACAGGAAAAGCAATCTGCAAAGTTAACTCATGAAGGAATTGAGGTCAGTGGGGAAGTCTTGGATTGTAGACTCCATCATTTGGCTGTTTGCTGAAGAATGCCATCTTCATTAATGTAGGTTGTCCGAGAATATTATCAGCTCAGATGGGACTATCTTACCTGGAGTACGTCTGGGCAATCGACGAGTATGCATTATTCGAGAAAACTTGAAGAATGGAGGACAGTCAATCAAAAGACTCTGGCGTAGTCGTAGATGCTCCTCGTTTCGCCATGTAATTCCAATATCACAGCATCGTGTGCCTGCTCGGAGGTGGGTATTATGCAACGGATACATACATCTCTTGTTCCTCGATCAAACATCAGTTTCCTTATTCGTACCCGATAAAAAATCAGTCGTTAACTTCTGCAGATGAACATGTGCCCGTCACTGAGTCGCCAGAAGCCCTAGAGTCCCGATGGGTGATCTACATGTCAAACCAAGATCCAGTCGGGGTTGCGGGCAAGCGTAACAAGCCAGGCTGAAGTTATTCAGGAAACCGGCATCGATGCAGTGGAAACACAATCGTCACCCGAACACGAGTTTCTACATTTGGGCTCGCCGACACGTTCACGGGCAACCGTTGACATTCCCAAGGCCAAAAACGGCACGGAAAAGGTGGCGTTTGTATCCTTCAGAAGACCTTGGGCAGCGGCAGATGGGTAGCTTGAGGCATAGAGAAGTCGATACCCAGCCGGTGGCGACGATCCTATTTTTGATATGCTCGCTGGTGGGCACATCCAAAGCAGCTTGTTCTAGAAGATAGAATCATTGATTGAAGGAATAAAGGGCAGGCAGGCCTTTTTATCCCAGGAACAGGAATTACATCACATCCACTATGTCTGTTTACTCATCAGTTTTTATTTTGGATTTAAATTATGATTGTCAAAAGGTCAAGCGTAACGCTCCCCCGGGAAAACTCAGATCTCTCCCAAATCCAGACACCCCGTTTTTCAAATCAAGAAACCCAACACACGAAAAACAGATCTCATCGTCTTCTTTCTTTCTTCCTTCTAACGACCTCTGCTCTGCATCCGCAATGTCGCCGACCAACACCACCTGAATTCAACCCACTACGATTCCTTCCTCAAAGATCCATCCTTTCTCCCTTACCCACATCCCAAAATCCGTCCTTTCAACCCCCCCCCCCCCCCCCCCCCCCCCCCCCCCCCCCCGCGCCGCCACACCAGGGAAGATGGCCCAACCCCCTTCCAAACCTAAACCCGCCTTTAAACCCCATTCCTCCTCCGCCGCAGCGACCGCTCCCAATCCTTCGTCGTCGACGACATCCCATGCCGCGATGGTCGAGCTCAAGCAACGCATCCTGACCCTCCTCACGAAGCTCGCCGATCGGGACACTCACCATATCGCGGCCTCGGAGCTCCAGAACTATTTCGTCCCTTCCCTTACCCAGTCCTCCCTCCCTCTTTTCCTCAACTCCCTCTTCTCCTTCGACACCACCTCCTCCTCCTTCAAGAAGGACTCCCTCCAACTCATTTCCCTCGCGTGTTCGCTCCACACTTCTCTCTGCTCTCCGCATCTCCCGAGGATCATCGCCTTCATCGTCAGCAAGCGCCTCAAAGATCCCGCCTCGTCCGGGGACTCATCCGTTCGTGATGCGTGTAAGGATGCGGTGGCCGCATTGGCGGGATTGTACTTGAAGAGTGAGAGTTCTGTAGGGGTGTTCGTCCGACCATTAATTGAGGCCATGGGGGATCAGAATAAGGGGGTTCAGATGGGCGCCGCAATGTGCCTGGGGAAGGTTGTTGAGAATGCCGCTGCTGGGAGGAGGTGGTCAGGGAGTTGCAGAAGGGGGTTTTCAGTAAGGTGGTCAAGTTGGTTAATAGCCCCAGCTTCCTAGGAAAGGCGGCTCTGCTACCCATCGTTGGCAGTTTGGCGCAGGTAATTGTTCAGAATGTACATTTGCTTTAGCTCGACTTCAGGCCAGTGTAAAGTGAATTGCTTAGTTTGGAGAGATTTGGATGCTTCTGTTAACATTATGCACTTAACTTGTGGTGATTGTAGATTCCAACATCTCCTATTTCAAAATGTAGATTAGAGAAAAAGCTGCGAGTTCCTATAGAGAAATTTCAGCATTACTATTATGCCACGTGATGCTGATGTATAATTACTTTGTTGGGCTACTAACAGTTTACTTCTGTTCTACTCCTACGATGGAAAACCCGCGTTTTCTTGTCAATGGATGCTGCATTCATGATATTGGCGGTAGATGGATGAATGATCTTACTAATAGTTGTTGTTGTGTTGCTATAGGTCGGCGCAATTAATCCTCAAACCTTGGATTTGTTGCTGCAAGGCATTCATGAATGCCTTGGAAGTTCAGATTGGGCTACCCGAAAGGCTGCTGCTGAGGCCTTGAGTGCATTGGCATCGCATTCGAGGGACATGGTTGAAGATTCAGCTTCTTCCACGGTAGCGGTGCTTGAGGGTTGCCGTTTTGACAAGGTCAGTGTTTGATAATCTCTTCTGCAAATTTTGGAGGTGGATTTATCATTATTTAGTTATCTTGATATCTCATTAATGTGGAAACATGAACATAAAGGGAATCTTATGTAATAAAATAGAAGACAGCAGATAGAGTTAGAGATCGTCTCTTAGCCCTCATCATTTGTGCAGTTCGAACTATTCAATAGGAATTATCTAAACATTTGATTTGGAGACTGGTTTCACTAATGCTTGAGTTGAGAAGTGTTTCCTATGAGCATTCTAATTTATGTATAATTGCTGCTTGCAGATAAAGCCTGCTAGGGATAGCATTATGGAGGCATTGCAGCTGTGGAAAAATATTGCAGAGAACGATGACATTGCTGACAAAAATCCCGATTCAAATGGTAGAGTAGATAGATGAGAACACAACTGACTGCTTGATGACTGTCCATCTTTCTACCTATTACTGAAATATTCTGTTTCATCACGTTTTCCTGCAGATGAGAATAACCAGCTAAAGAAAAATGAGAAGAATGACCACAAGAATCCAGCCCGTGATGTTGTCAAGGAACCATCGGCAAAGTCAACGTCAAATGACGATTCAGCTGCTAAGACCAAAGGTTCTAGTATTCTGGAAAAAGCTGTTGTAATCTTGAAGAAGAAGCCCCCTGCATTAAGTGACCAGGAGCTTAACCCAGAGTTCTTTCAGAAATTGGAAAGGAGGAATTCGGTGGAGGTAGTTATGCCTCATAGACATCAAAAGTCTGCTGGTGAAAACCATGTTGAGGAAGTTGGTTCTGACCCAAAGGAGTTATCAGAACAACCAGATCATGATCAATCTGTTGATGCGAATGGTTCTTCACGATTGCGAGATAACAACACTAACCCAAGTCGAGGTCTTGGCGAGACAATGACTGGAAGAGGCTCTAAAAGTAGAACTTTGACGGATGATGACAGGACTGATCCGAGTCAGAGGGAGTCTTGTTCCACCAACGGAGGGTCCTTTAATAGCAACAAAGGGAATTGGATTGCCATCCAAAGGCAATTGCTGCAATTGGAGAGACAACAGGCTCATCTCATGAGCATGCTGCAGGTCTGTTATTGAACTTGTGTAAGAGTGAATTATTTTTTGAACTGTCTCTTGAGTCGAGGATCTAACGATCTAATGAACCAGGAGTTCATGGGCGGATCTCATGATGGGATGGTCACTTTAGAAAACAGAGTCAGGGGCCTTGAAAGAGTGGTGGAAGACATGGTGCAAAATCTGTCAATATCATCAGCCAGGAGAGGTGCTTCTTATCCCCTGGGGTTTGATGCTTCATCCGGTCGCAAATTTAACGGGTTTGGAGACTATTCAAATTCAAAGTTTGGAAGGAATGGTGGAGACGGGCGGGGTTTGCTTGGAGAGAGATTTTCCCAAACCGAAGGGAGCACATCGAGCCTGAGGGGAAGGATTACGCCTTGGAGATCTGATGCGTCTGGGGCTTGGGATGTTACTCTGTTTAACAGTTCCAGAAATGGCCAAGCAGGATTTAGGCGGGGTTTTAATGGGGCCTCCCTGGATGGCAGGCTTGCTAGGCCAGAGCATGAAGGTGACAATGCCGCGGGGAGGAAAGCTTGGGACAAGGGTGCAGTACCAGTCAGGCACGGGGAGGGACCTTCCGCTAGAAGTGTCTGGCAAGCTTCAAAAGATGAAGCAACCCTGGAAGCAATTAGAGTAGCAGGGGATGACGGAGTAAATTCTCGAATGGCAAGAGTAGCTATCCCCGAGAGGATCCCTGAAGCGATTGGTGAGGATAACGCAGTGCGGGAGCAGGATCCTGTTTGGATGGCTTGGACAAATGCTATGGATGCACTCCAAGTTGGTGATTCTGATTCTGCATATGCGGAGGTCTTATCTACTGGCGACGACTTCTTGCTGGTAAAGCTAATGGACAGGACTGGACCAGTTATCGACCAACTGACTGCAGAAGTAGCCAGCGAGGTGTTTCATGCTATAGCGCAGTTTCTCCCAGAGCAAAACCTGACAGAAGTTTCTTTATCATGGGTTCAACAGGTACACTTCATCTGCAACCCTTTTCACGTGCTTCTTTTCGTACGCCCTTGCACTTGAATTAAACCTTCCATAGTAACTTGCTCCTTTGTGTGGCGTTTACTCAGTTGTCGGAACTGGAGTTGGACGCTGGAGCAGATGCTGTTGACCTTCCCTTGGAAATCAAGAAGGAAGTCCTGCTCAGCCTGCATGAACTGTCCTCTGCCGCTGACCCTTCGGAAGACTGGGAAGGAGGCGCAATACCTGAGCAGCTGCTGTTGCAGCTGGCCTCCTCATGGGGAATCGATCTGCAACATCTGGAGAAGTAAAATCTTTTTTCCTTTTTCTCTTTCCTTTTGTTCTTTTGCATTGGCTCGAACAATTGCTTGTACTCGCATCCTTCTAGATGAATGTTGGATAGTCCATCATCATCCATCCCTTTGTGTTTTCATGTATAAAATCCGGAGAGTATTTTGGGACCATGCCAGTGTTGGAACAACCAAATTCTGGCCCAAGATAAGGTATTCCAACACTGGCATATTTGAGCAGGTCATGCGAGACGATAAATATATATCAAGTGAGGATAAATGACTACCATACTAATATGGTCGAAAGGAGTAAGTTGAGACGAAGATGTCGAGCGAGGATAAAGAACATCAACAAGGACACGCCCTTTGGCAGTTATTAGGAAGGTCTCGTATAAAGTTTAACGTTCAAGCGTCCAATGTCTCATTTTAAGGTTTGTGGACGCTCGTTTTGTGCTTCGTTCAACGTTAGTTGTAAAAGTTTAGTAATCACATTCAGAATTCGAAATCGAATCCATATTGTTCGTAGCAACGTATTCCCGACTTGTTCTTGCGTGAACAGCCTCGTCATTCTAATTATTAATCACTTCTTTAGCGATCTTTGTATTAACTGATGCGAGGAACAGATGAATTCTTCTTCAGTTTTACATCAATACCATGCAGAACGAATAGTAAAATGTGCTACGGCCACGTCCAATCTGTATTAGGGAGACGAGATTCTTCGTTGATACTCATTGTATTTGTGCATGGGCTGAAGTCACCTCTCCTTCCTTCCCAGCATCTTCAGTCTGCTCCGATCCGGGCTTGCTCCACGACCTCGGCCGCACCCCAAGCAGAACGTAAAGAGCCATCTCGAGGGCCTTGAACACCCTGTTCTCGTCTAGGATACGGTTCCAGACCCCACTGAGAATACAGTAGCTGTTGTCATGCCGGGGTCCGTGATGTGCTCTGTGATGCGCATGCGACAGGATCACTCCTGCATCTTGCAAGGCCACGATGATCGGGTGCAGCTGGCTCCTGCTGCAGTGTGCCCACGAGTGGGTCTGCTGGCTCATTATGGCGAAGAAGCCAAACGAGGCGATCAAGGAGAGGAGGGCCGCGTCTCGGCAGAGCAGGATTAAAGGGAACAGGAAGAAGGCCATAACCAGAGCGATCTTGTGGAGTCTGTTTGCTACCTGCTGCCAGGTCAGCGCCAATGGCCACTTATGGTGCTCCTGGAAGTTACTAATCTGGGGACCAAACACCGGCATAGATGGATCTCCATAGTTATCAATCACCCAGTGGTACACCCCGGATATGAGATCCGCCAGGAAGTAACCTGCCAACCCCGCGACCACCATGGAAGGCACGACTGTGTACGAGGGGGCTGCTGCAGCCAAGCGGATGGACTTCCCGAGGGCGAGGGCAACTGTCGCCCACCCGCAGGCGAGCTCCACAATTTGGGACCACGTGGACCGCATGGAAGGGTCGTTCGGTGTGGGCGGGTAGGACGAAAACATGACGGGCACAAAGGCGGAGGGAGGGCAGGCAGCAAAACACGGGGGCTTATAAGACAAGAGGATCAGGGGAGGGAGGGAGGGGCGGTCTTTTTAAAGGTGGCGGAATGTAGTGCTTTTGGCGGGTCTACTGACAATTACCAAAAGGATAATGTTAGGTTGGGTGCACAAAATTTGAACAAATTCTATTCTAATGATGAGAATTTATTATGTTATCAAGAGAAAAGGAAAGGGGCTAGCTTGTTCGGTGCATAAAATTTGAACGAATTCTATTATCAAGAAAAAAAGAGAAGGAAAAAAGGGTGGGCTGTACGGAAGCTACTCTTTTTATCTATCAGAGCCAGGTTTCGATCCTGGGACCTGTGGGTTATGGGCCCACCACGCTTCCGCTGCGCCACTCTGATTTCGGTGACAATTCTACCAAACATAATTAAATAACTTTATGTTAATCACAATTGCAACGTCTTCCTGTCCGAAATCAGTGACAAATACGGAAAACAAATCAAACACGACCAATCCTCATCAATTGGGTGGAGAAGAGAATATCCGAGGTTTCCACAAATCCCAGTTGAAGGGAATATCCTCTCCATCTCCACCACCCTCCCTCAATTCATCCATCCATGGATTGGACCTAGTTGGAACGAATCGAAACAACTGTAGGGAGGTGGATGTCCTGTCCTGTCTCCATCTTTTGACCCACCTGTTGTTTTCCGTTTCAGTTCGCTTCCGATCTCGTCTTTCAGCGGTACTTGGGGGCGTTGGGGTTTCTGCATCGGGCGATTCCTCTCCATCCCACATGGGTTCGTTCTCCTTACTGCTGCCCATCGTCGTCCTCTCGATACATGGGGGGCTTTTTCATCTTCAGAAGTCGGAAGCGGTGAAGCTTCCGTTCCGCATCGAGGATGCCCTCCCCTTGCTGCCCGGGAAGGTTTCTTGGCCGATCCTTAATGCCCTCAAGAGGCCGAGCGATCTCTTGCCCACCTTCGTGGGTGCCGCGGGCCCTGCCACTACGGGAGCCAATGGGACCTTGCGGTGGAAAGGAGCTTGCTTTTACGAGAACAATGCCTGGATTGAGTTGAAAAATGATTCGGGGAGTGAGTTCGGCGGTGGGACGCTGCATATCAAGGTGCGAGTTTGGTTTTGTCGGAGTTGGGTTTCATTCAGCTTCGTTGCATCTGCTTGGCTGGAGTGAACTCTTGTGGGTTGGCATACTTGGGAATAAGGGGGTTATGGATTGGCGGTGGAAGAAGCTGTGGTGTTGGCTCTCGGCTTTTCACTGTTTGAGTTCAGGTGTTGCCTAATTTGGTGATGACACTCTGCTCTGGTTGACTTACCACCCCATGATTCGGAGTTCTGTTGATGAAATTAGATGATCTGAGTTAGTTGCGTGTTTATGTTTAACAGTGACGAGGATGGATCCACCTTCTTTAGTTCTTGCTTTTCTTGTTGTTTCCAAGTGGTTTAACTGTGTGACATTGGATAAATTTTTTAGCGGCCCATCCATTACCTGGGATGTTCGTGGCTACTCCAGTTCAAGACTTTGATCGTGTGCTTGTGTAGGTCAGCAAAGCCCACAGCTGGACCTGCATGGATATTTATCTCTTTGCAACCCCTTATCGGGTGACGTGGGACTACTACCTTTTGTCACGGGAACACAAATTTGAGTTCAAGGAATGGGAAGGAAAGGCGGAGTATGAATATGTGAGCTGCAGGCCTCTTATCTTTTCTGTTTGATGGTGGCTACATGTCTGCAAATTTTGAATTCAAAAGATGTGTCTTGTTTTGCAAGCTAATGTGCACGTAAACTTGACATCAGGTGAAAAGCAGGGGAGTTTCTATCTTTCTCATGCAAGCGGGAATGCTGGGGACCCTTCAAGCGCTTTGGGACGTCTTCCCGTTGTTTACTAATACTATATGGGGGGAGAATGCCAACATTGGTTTTCTCAAGAAGCACATGGGAGCAAACTTTGAGAAACGGCCACAGCCCTGGGTTACAAATGTTACCGTCGACGACATTCACTCTGGCGATTTTCTGGCTATTTCTAAAATCCGTGGTCGATGGGGTGCTTTTGAGACCTTGGAGAAATGGGTTAGTGGAGCATATGCAGGTCATACTGCTATTTGCCTTAGGGATTCTGAAGGACAACTCTGGGTTGGTGAATCAGGGCATGAGAATGACAAGGTAATTTCTAGGCGCCGAGGCCGTCAATCAGTGTCGCTTATTTGATATTCTTGGATCTGACAAGGAAGATTGTTTTTTATGAGCATTATCTTTTGATTTAGTGTTTGACGATCCGGGAAGGTTCCTGATTCGACATGCAATTTGCTGCTTCTGGAAGTGTCTTTTTTTTTGCCGGGATACAATTTTTAGATCTCATTTGTTCACTCTTGCCCTTGTAATTCTCGTGTACTTAGTTAAGAAGGCCCGTGCATCTGAGTTTTCTTTTTGGTAGGGAGAAGATATTATTGCTTTACTGCCATGGGACGAGTGGTGGGAATTTGAGCTTACTAAGGATGATGCCAATCCACACATTGCTTTGCTTCCGTTACATCCGGATATACGAGCTAAATTCAACGAGACTGCTGCATGGGAATATGCACGGAGTATGGACGGAATGCCTTATGGCTATCATAACATGATATTTAGCTGGATAGACACTATAGATGGAAACTATCCTCCTCCATTGGATGCCCATCTGGTATATCCTGTACTGTTTACGTACATCATATCCTTGTGCTGAAAGCGATTTACCTATGCAGAGATCCAAAGTTGAAATGGATGCATTTCCCTCTTTGTTGTGTTACTGTTCGGTGCTCCCTGAGCTCATATTCTGGCTTCACACTGATGGTAGTTCAGTTATGCAGGTGGCTTCTGTGATGACAGTTTGGAACCAAATACAACCTGCTTATGCTGCCAATTTGTGGAATGAGGCACTGAACAAGCGGCTAGGAACCGAGGTACTCTGAATTTTCTATATGATAAATACTTCAAACTGCCACACGGGGTAGAAGAAGCATTGTTTTTTGAATTCTGACAATTTCTGTTTGTTGCATATAGGGTCTTGAACTCCCTGATATCCTAGTAGAAGTTGATAAAAGGGGTTCATCTTTCGCTGAACTGCTAACGATCCCTGAGAAGGATGATTGGGTTTACAATGATGGGAAGTCGACTTCCTGCATAGCTTTTGTTCTTGAGGTGTACAAAGAGGCCGGTTTGTTCAGTCCAATTACCGACCTTATTGAAGTCACTGAATTCACTGTGAGCCCCACTTAATTCTCGTTTTCTTCCTGCCTTTGGATGGCTTCACTTTTTCTGTAAAATTATCTTTACCCAATTGTTTACTTCGTTGCAGATAAAAGATGCTTACACACTGAGGTTCTTCGAAACCAACTCAAGCCGCTTGCCTGGATGGTGTAATGACGGCGACACCGTCAAACTTCCATTCTGCCAAATAAAAGGGAAATACCGGATGGAGCTTCCGGATTACAATACAATAGATCCTTACCCTCACATGAACGAACGGTGCCCGTCCTTGCCTCCGAAATATACCAGGACACAGAACTGTTAGTAGAGTTGTTCTTTCTAGGAATATGTGTGTATGTGTTTAGTTCACCAGCGTATATGATGGGGTAGGGAAACGCCAGTAGATGTACAAAATTGTGGGAAGTTACAATTGCTGCAACCTGGGTTCTGCTGTGATTGTGTAATAGGCAGTAATATATGATTCCTGGAAGTATGTGCAAATTTGGACACAGGCTGAGGTTGCCTTCCATGGGCCAGGGCGTTTGTTATTCTAGTATAAAGGATGCATCCCCTCCGATGGGGTGCTGGGATCAAATCTTTAGAACATCTCTGCCCCATCCATCCCTACATTGATGATGCCATCCAAATTGTTCATGTTCAGACAGATTGCAACTACTCTGAGAAGAACACCTCATTTCATGTACTCTGTATGCCCCCTCTTTACCTGGTTCTGAATAAACCCAGTGCAGCTTACAGCTTCTGTGATTACTTTGCCGAACCGTGCAACTCAATCCTCGTGGTCCTGATTGTTAGCGATGTTGAAAATACGATCAGTCGAATAAATATTTTGAGAAATATGACTTTTTGAGAAATATGACAACTTTTAAAATTGGACAAAAAATACCCCAACTTTTTAAATACCAAGTTTGCTTTGATTTCCACGAAGAACCAAACTTGGCTTTCTAAACTTCGATTTCAGGGTACTTTTTTTTTCAAATTTTAAAATTACCTGTCTTATTTCATGAAATATTTTTCTCTACTAACATTAAATTGAAATATTACTCATGGAAATAGAGAAGGGTTACCTCACTGTCGGTCAATCGTCTCACTAGATTGTACGGATTATCACATTTAGTTGCATACTTTGTGATATTTTGAAACTTTTACTGTCTGAACAGATTTCACGACCTGAAACCTTAGTGGTCAGCCTTCCGAGAAGCGAGCTTTGGTCATGGCGAGCTAGAGTTTGTGAATTCATCTCATGCTCTGTGGAGCTGGCACAGGAACGATGATGATGAACCGATGAGGTCTGAGCATGTGTGGATATCTTCCTTGGGAAGTTAGGGTTGTCCTAACGGTCAGAGACGTGCACTTGGGAAGATTCTCATGGCTGCTCTGAGTGCGAGATTCCCATAGGACCTTGTGTTTGCTGTAAGCTTGAACAAATCCAGCATATGTAAATATCCTCGCTTAGCTTCGCACTTGGCACTACGAAATCCATGAAGTTGTGTTTTGAGAAATGTTCAGATATCAGTCTTGTAATACATTCCAAGGCGGTATATATTACATGCAATCGTTGAGTATACGCTACCTGTAATGAACAACCGTTAATGCAGTAAGAACCTCAACTAAAATTAATACGGTAAAATTGTGGAGAGCAAGGGAAGACACCATAAGAATTCATGGAGCTCAACAATTTTAAAGCCAGTGCTTCTTGCTCGGCCAACGAAATGGCATCTTCCTTCAACTCAGCTGTCTCCTTAGTTTCCTTTCCTTCTCCATCATCATCGCTGTCGAAATATATCTTGGTCTTCTTGTGCTTCCTAGTTCTGGAAGCTTCACTGTCAGAACAAGAGAGCTCACCCTCGCTATCTTCTTCAAAGTTACCTTCGGAGCTTCCCTTCTTTGACTTCATCTTCTCCTTGGTTCGCTTCTCCCGGCGACGTCGACGCTCCAGAAGCTTGTCCTCCTTGTCCACCTGCTTTATTTCCTCCCTCATCTTCCTATAAAATTCGTCCTTCTTGTCTGGAAAAACATTAAGAAAATAACAATTACCAGATGTCTATCAGATCCATTTGCTGACAACAAGATCATCTAGTTGATAAACAGTGCTTCAAACATAGGGGAAATGCTCACATACCCTTATCTATGGATTTCTGCAATCCTGGCTAGAAGGGGCAGTGTGTTTCCCTCATCATCGAAGATGACTCTCGTTCCTGCCAGTCTGTGTATGTTGCAGCCTTTTTGCATTTGCCTAAAGACCAATACCATAAATTTCCAGGTCACTGCTCGTAACGCTCAAAAGTAAGCACAGATGAAAAACGTTCCGAAAGATTGCCAAAACACAGCAAAAATTCAAAAGCCAAAATGTAAATTTCTTGCCTTAATAGTTGCAAAGGAACTTTTGCTTCATTTCCGAGGGCATCAGAAATAATACAGACCTCCCTCCTGAATAATATCGAGCTGTGCGCCCACACGATACATATAGGATGCTACATCTTCGGGGAAATCCACCTAGAAGGTCACAGAAACAGTAGGACCATGGTGCAGACATCAGACCACTCTCTTGGAGTATCCAATCAACTGGAGGACCTGAAGACAAGGAATTAACCTGAACTAGCCAGTCCACTGCCTTATTGAAGTCAAGACCTCGAGCAGCAACATCAGTTGAGAAAAGAACAGACGGTTTTCATAGAACTGAGTATATGCCCATCAGCTTATCTTGCTTCATTCTTCCATGAAGACATTTCAAGGGGATTCCAGGTCTTAATTTCTTGAATGCTTCAAAGACAAATTTCACCTGCCATTTGTAAATTTTATCAGACTCCAAAAATGAATTTACTAATATTTAACAAATTTCATTATTAGATATATACAGCTTAAGATGCAGTCTTGGAGCTGCGATCATACTTTTAGCATCATGTCTACATTATATCCACACAATCATCAGTTCTTTCTTTTCCAATGAAATCTCAGAAATATGGGATGTCTAGAAAGCTAAAACAGGCAGATCCCATCCCTACGTAAGCTCTTCCACATGGACAACAAAATTAGAAAAATTGACCGCCAAATCTATGCAGACCTGTTTGCAGCTAGAAAACTGAGATGTGATTTTATGAAGGTCCACAACGTATCCAACTTCTGCTCAAGAGGAACAATCATCATAATCTGCTGCAACTGACTTGGAGTGGCAGTTGTGGAGTCCTGATGCACACTAATGTACTCCGGATCCTTCAAACTGAGCCTAGCGAGATCCTGGACAGATTTTGTCTGAGTTGCGGAGAAAAGAAAGGTTTGCCGGTGCTTCAGTAGCTGGCAATTCTATGAAAGTAGAGTTATTTAGGTCAATTTCATACCTAGATTATGTTAGATTTGTGAAATATTTTTTTTTATTGCATAATATTGCTTGATATTTCACATTATTCCCGAGAAGTTTGGATAGTGCCGAAATTTTGGGTTTATTTCAATGTAAAAGCGGAAACAAGAAGATTTGGGCGTATCTACTGAGCCTCCGTGCAGCTCTGCGAAGGAAAGTCATGCAGCTGCACGAAAGGAAGGAGGACGGACATGATATTCACAGAAACTCGGTGTAGCTGCACCAGAAAGTCGTACAGCGGTACGAACGGGAAGTTTTATTTCAGATTTTATTCTAGATTCTCTAGGTTTATTTTCAGGACTATAAAAAGACTTTATTCACCCCTTTACAAGGAGGACGATTTTTATCATGGAGAACAAGGGAGTTAGGCTATCGTGATACTTTTCTTTTCTTTGATTTGTGTTCCGAAAACGATGCTTGGCTAAAATTTCTTTGCTAGGATTATGTTGAATCGAATTGCGTAGTTGAATTTTCTGAATCTATTTTAGAACAAATTCGTGCTTTGGATGTTTATTTATTTCGTTTGATCTTAATGCATGCAATTTGTCTGATCAATGAATTGTATTGATTTGTTATCCTAATTTAAACTCGGGAGATGAATTTTAGGAGAGAATAAGAACAAAATAGCCTTGGTTAATATCGCGGGAGCGAATTAGCTAGTAAGTAGTATCGGGAGATATACTTCTAGGCAACCATCAAAGGATTGATTCTTAATGCGCTTCTTGCCTTCGTAATTCACTATAAGGATATAGGTTTTATGGTGGTTTGGAATAGTTCTTTATAAACTCGGGAGATGCTCTTAGGGACATGAGAATCCAGTTAGTAAACAGAATTAGTATGAATTTGGAATAAGCGAGTGAAGGGATTTAACGAAACAAGGAGGGGATACGTGATCTTAGGCTTTTCCGACTAATTGAATTGCGATTTCTTTGCTTTGATTTTTGCTTTTCATTAGATTAGTTTTCTATGTTTTAAATTCATTTCTCTTATTGGCAATTGTGTATGCTAAAAGGCTCTATTTGTTATCCTCGTGGGAACGACAACTCTACTCATCTCTATATTACTTGTTACGATCCGTATACTTGCGGTGTGTGAATTTAGCGATCAAGTTTTTGGCACCGTTGCCGGGACAAGGTTTGATCATGGCATTATTCCTTGCCGGAAGAGGCAGTGCGATCATGGGAGGATCTTTCGAAGCTATTCTTGGCCAAATACTTCTCACCGAGCCGAACTGTAAGGATCAAGAACGTGATCACAATCTTCCGTCAACATTCAACTGAGTCCATATAAGCTTGGGAGCGTTTCAAAGAATTGCTACGTTTGTGTTCGCACCACGATATCCCGAAGTGTATGCTTGTGCAAAGCTTCTACGACAGCTTAGCCGATTAGCTTCAATCCATAGTGAATTCTGCTGAATGAGAAACTTTGATGAACAAGACACCTGATGAATCTTTGGAGTTGTTTGAACAAATCGCTAACAATGGGCAGCGAAAAACATCAACAAGAGGAGTCGTCGGGCTGCACCAAATGGACACAATGACATCCATAAATGCCCAGCTTGAGAAGCTGACCAGAGAAGTTGCTGCTCTCCAAACTACAAAATCGGTATCTAATATCATGTATTATGATGTGCAGGTAGATGAGGACCAAGGAGAAGTGCCATAGATAAAATTATGTGGTATCCAATCCATAGAACAACCTGTATTCCAACACCTATAATCCTGAATGGAGAAATCACCCAAACTTCTCATGGAGGAATAATGTAGCCCCACAAGAACCAAGTCAACCGAGGATGAACCAGCCTCCTGGTTTTATGACCACAAAATAGCCACTTATAGGTGAGAATAGGTCTAACGATGGTGAATTACTAACCCGATTGCTTGCCAGTCAGGAGGAAACTCAAAAACAAAAGGTTCAAAAGCGTCAAGAGATGATCCTGAAGGACCATGCCACATCCATTAAACAATTGGAAGTGCAAATTGGGCAGATTGCAAGTTCAATAACAAGCAGGCCACACGGAACTCTACCGAGCAACATCGACGTAAATTTGAAAAGAGAACATTGCAATGTCGTCACCCTTCGCAATGATCGTGATTTCGGAGAAGCTTTCGAGAAGATGGAGGTGGAGAAGGAAAAAGCCAGAGAGAAACACCGCAAGTAGAAAACAAGTGAAGAAGGAGGCGAGACAAATGATAACGAGCCGACTGATGTCGCAACAAAAAAGGTACATACCTCAACACCCCCATTTGTACTCAAAATTCCTTTTCCGCAAAGGCTTAAAAAATCTACTGATGACTAACAATTCAAAAAGTTTCTGGATGTTTTTAAGGAGTTGCATATTAACATTCCCTTTATTGAAGCTATGGAGCAAATGCCCAAATATGCCAAATTCATGAAGGAGGTGTAGTCAAGAAAGAGAAGAATCGGTGAGCATGAGACTATTGCACTTACCGAGGAGTGCAGTGCCATTTTGCAAAAGTTTTTACATGATGTTAGATATTACTTTTGGGATGAACCTCTTTTGTTCAAAAAGAGTGTAGATCAAATTATTCGAAGATGTGTGCTAGAGGAAAAAATGAAACAAATCTTGGTACAGTGCCATGCCTCGCCTTATGGTGGACACCATGGTGGCCATAAAACCGCGGTGAAGGTTCTTCAATTAGGTTTCTTCTGCCCTTCATTATTTAACGATGCACACCAATTTGTTGCTCATTGCGATCGCTGTCAACGTGTTGGTAATATATCTCGCCGCGATAAAATGCCTTTGAAAACTGTTTTATAAGTTGAAATTGTTTATGTATGGGGGATTGATTTTATGGGACCATTCGTTGAATCATTAGTAACTGATATATTCTTATGGTTGTGGATTACGTGTCTAAAGAAGCTATTGCCTTGCCTACTAACGATGCTAGTGGAATTTTGAAATTTCTAAAGCAGATATTCACACGATTTGGGACACCACGTGTAATAATAAGTGACGGAGGTTCACACTTTTACAATGCCAAGTTCAATGCCCTAATGTAGAAGTATGGCGTGAAACACAAGATAGCCTTGGCTTATCATCCTCCGACGAGTGGCCAAGTCGAGATATCCAACAGAGAAATCAAAAGTATCTTGGAAAAGATGATCAGCCCAAATAGGAGAGCTTTCCCTCCTTTTCCGACCCCTCGAAAGGATTTGTTGAGAAAATGGGATGACGCCTTATGAGCTTATAGGACGACATACAAAACACCAATTGAAACTTCACCGGATCGATTAGGTTATGGGAAAGCGTGTCACTTGCCCGTTGAGCTAGAGCACAAAGCATTTTGGGCTGTCCAGAAGCTTCATCTTGATTTCAAATCGCAGGTGAACAAAGATTACTTCAACTTGATGAATTTGAAGAATTTCGGCTAGATGCATACGAGAGTTCCAGGATCTATAAAGATAAAACAAAGAAATGACATGACCGACGCATCAAGGATCGACAGTTCAATCCAGGCCAACTCGTTTTACTTTTTAACTCGCGTTTAAAATTGTTTCCTGGCAACTTGAAATCTTGTTGGTCAGGGCCGTTCAAAATTACCTATGTGTTTCTATATGGAGCTCTTAAATTGGAGATGCTGAATGATCAAAGAAAGTTCAAAGTAAATGTAAGCAGAGCACTATTTGGGAGGAAGTGTCAATCAAAGCCAGACGACAACGTTGATGAGTGAAATGTTATTAATCGGGAACGTCAAGTCGAGGACGTAAAACCAAGCTTCTTGGGAGGCAATTAAAGTTCCTTTTTATTTTTCTTTCTTTGGTTTAATTTCTTTTATATTATTTACTATTTCATTATCATTATTTTTTTTTTCAATTGCCACGTTTAGGGATGATAGGCAAGACTGCTTCAAGCAGCAAGTTCGTGCAGCTGTACTGCCAAGAATACAGAAGCACGGAAACTTCTTGCAGCTGCACGAAAATTTCATGTTGGTGCACCATGGCGACCTTAAGTTTATAGAAACTTTGTACAGCTGTACAAAAATCTCGTGCAGCTACATCGCAATAAAATTAATAAAAAAATACTTACAAAAACACCTCGAGTCGTTTTCTTTCTTACCCTAATCTCTCTTGACTACTTTTTTTTGTAGGGAAGTGCCGACACCACCCTCGCACCCACGCAGCCAAGACGTCGCCTCCACCGTCCTGCATATCCAAGGTTGTCAAAATTGAGATCCTACGTAGGATCGGGAGGGGTCTGTAAGATCGTGAATCGCATGATCGTAAGTGAAATCGGAAGACTTTACAAAACTGTGATTTGAACACACATATTTACGCATACATGATAACAAATAATAAATCACACCAATAACATAAAGAAACAAGTCTTTATTCATAAACTTAAAGATGCATAACAAGATTAAAAGTTAAAAAACATATAAGGCTCCCAAACAAAACACATCGAGTCCACTAATGTGACAAATAATAAAAGCATAAGAAGAATCATCTAAGGATCCAACAAAGCATTCATGTTTTGATCATAATAGTCATCTCCATCGTCGGCCATATCATCTTCATTCTCCTCGAGTACATCATCTTCAAAGTTTGGAATATGCAAATCATCACCAACACTTCTAGCTCCCACTTCAACTCCAACTCGCACTACATCTTCAATTGTAGTATCAATCTCATCATCAAAATTTTCCGCATCCTCATCTCCAAGGATCCATTCATCATCCGAGGGAAGGTCATGAATCTCATAATCCTTGGGTGTCCTTGTTTGCTTATTTTTCTTCAACCTCGAGTTAGCCATCACAAAAACCTCATCATTCATAGTTTGTTGTTTCAAACGATTTCTTCTTTTTGTATGGACCTATACAAACACAAATAGACAAGTAATCCAAATAGTCAACTTCAATTAACAAATAACACTAATTTAAATAAGAAAGATTATGATGCAAAAGTTACCATCTCAAAAGCACTCCAGTTTCTCTCGCAATCACAGGAGCTGCACGTAAGGCTTAGCACACGAATTGCAAATTTCTACTACTCTGGATATTGACTCCCATAAGATTCCCACCATTGTGCCGGTGTTTTGGTATTAAGTGCTTTGCTAGCAACTATACTTCCAAACATCCTAGACTTGCTTTTAAACTCCTCAAGTTGGAAATCAATAGTGGATATTTCTTCAACATCTCCCACAATCCTTTGCATGCAGTGGTATAATCCCTTTTTCACATTATAGTCAGTTTTGAACCTGGAACTATAATGTAGTTTAGGGTTCAAAATAGCCCGCTGCATGAAGAGGCTTATGCATCTGGTTATCCCATCGCTGATCAATGATTTCCCACAATGACAGATAGCTGAACAATGAAATAGATAAGCGAAATTAATTTCTAAATTAGATAGGAAATAAAAATAAGAATAACTATATTTACCTTCTCTTGATTTCATTAAAAAAAATCATCGTTCAAAAGTAGCGATGTTCAATTGAGAAAATCAATCATATGACATAAAACATTTCAACAAAAACCTGTGGACAAACAACAAAAGGAAACGTTCATTTAAATAGCACATGATGAGCCATCTTGGCCCTTAATAGAAGGAATCTCCCATCCCCAGTTTTTAATTGAACCACAGTAGAACATCAAAACTAATGAAATTCATGACCAATGAATGTTATGACTAGCCAATTCACCTAGATAATAACCACTGACTAACAGGCAATCATTTAATTTTAAAGTTCGTATTGAGCCAATATGACAGTTTTAAACTAATGGTTATTCCCATCAAGTTTTCCTCCTAACACACGAAGATCACTTTCAAGCTGTATTTAGACGACATGGGCAAAGGAAAAGATTTACTGCATTGAAAAACCAAGGAGAAAAATTATAGTGTGACCATAAATGATCAAATACGCTTTTACCTCCGTATAACCTATGGGTCTTCATATTTGGTAATGGAGAATCTGCAGATGCAACCAGATTTCAAGCTTGGGAAGGGACGCCGGCCGAGCTAGGGAAGAGATGTCGGCCGCCGAGCTTGGGAAGAGACGCCGGCAGCCGAGATTGGGAACAGGAAGTGGGATGGCGTCGTGCCTGGAGGGTTAGCGCTCGGGGTTGCTGGAAAGCCAGGTACCCACAAAAATAAAAAAGAGTGGCTAGGACTTTGGGCTAGGAAGTGGGTTTGGGATTTGGGCTTTGTATTGCTAGGCCCCGATTTTAGCGATTTGTGGAATCGTAATTTACAATTCGTTCCTACGATCCTATAAACGATTTTACGATTTTATAACGATTTTACCAAACATCGATTTTAAGCATGATCCAACTCGTTAGGGAATAAAAATCGTAAACCCATCCGATTACACGAGTAAACTCACGATTTTGACAACTAAGCGCATATCCCATCAAGCTGCTGCGCCGAATCTTGATTCCGGAGCGTGAGTTTGATGTAATCCATAGATATATGGAAAGTTATATGTTCCAAATTAGGCACATGCGCTAGACACAATTTTGTACCCCTCCAGAAGCTGCGGTGGGTTGAATAGTAAGATAATTTTATGCTAATGCAAACACTTATGATGAAAATCACGAAAGCATTAGAGTTCGAGGTATGAGTGTTGTGTTTAGCGCTCAAATAATTGCTGAATTGTTTAATCTTCCTGTGTTTGATCATTATGCATTTATGAAATACCTTAATGAGGATTTTAATGCTGATGATGTGCTTGACGTTTAAGTAGACCAAGGGCAACATGGAAGAGGTCGTGAAAGAATGAACCGCTGGCATTATATGACAGGGATCTCACAGTCGATACCAAAATATGGGTTCGTTTTGTCTCGGCGAGATTGATTCCGAGAACGAACACCAGTAATGTGACAAAAGAATGAACAGCTTTGGTATTTTGCATATTAGAGGGAATGAATATTGATGTTGGCAAGCTTATTAACCAAATGATGCATAAAGCGTTAAAAGATAATTACCTTGGCTTGTGGTTCTCATCTTTAGTGTATAAATCATGCAGGAGGGTAGGGGTACAATGGGATCATACAGAAGAGACTGCTCACCCCGCGGCAACATCCTTGTGCTCCACCTCACGTTGAATTTTCAACAATATAGCCTGGGTAATCGATTTCTGAGGGTGAGATCAATCTCTTCTATATGATCCCATTGTACACCTACCCTCCTGCATGACTGATACACTAAAGATGGAAACCACAAGCCAATGTGAGTATTTTAATGCTTTATGCATAATTTGGTTAATAAGCTTGTCAACATCAATATTCATTCCCTCTAATATGAAAAATACCAAAGTTATTCGTTCTTTTGTCACATTACTGGTGTTCGTTCTCGGAATCAGTCTCGCTGAGACAAAACGAACCATAGTTTGGCGTTGACTGTGAGATCCCTGTCATATAATGCCAGCGGTTCATTCTTTCACGACCTCTTCCATGTTGTCCTTGGTCTAGTTAAACATTCAAGCACATCATCATCATTAAAATCCTCATTAAGGTATTTCATAAATGCATCATGATCAAACACAGGAAGATTAAACAATTCAACAATTGTTTGAACGCTAAACACAACACTCATACCTCGAACTCTAATGCTTTCACGATTTTCATCATAAGTGTTGTGCATTAGCATAAAATTCTCTTACTATCGGAACCACCGCAGCTTCCGGAAGGGCACAAAATTGTGTCCAGCGCATGTGCCTAATTTGAAACATATAACTTTTTATATATCTATGGCTTACCTCAAACTCACGTTCCGGAATCAAGATTCGGCGCACCATGGACTCTCGGTGGTCATGTGCTGAAAAAGAAAAGAAAAGAGAAAATGAGGTTGTCAAGGCTATGAGTATCAATGTTCAGGTGTTAAAAAAAAGAAGAAAAAAAAATAGAAAAAGATATTGCCTAAATATGTGCTTGTGGTGTGAGTCTTTCGTGTTAGTTTGAGTGATTGATCTGATGGGTGCCTTATCACCTAATGCCTTGGTTCAACTAAATCGGGAGTCTTTGATCGAGAGCTTGCTACATGAGCTTTTGTTTGAATTAGATGAAACATTTAGAGTCGTGCAACCTGAAAAATAAAAAAGAGAAGTAATAGTTGTAAAAAGCCGAAAAACCTTTGATGAATGGATAGGGATGTTTAGGGCGATCTTTATAAGTTACTGGTTAAAATGAGCTATTTGGAGTGTAGGCTTGTTAATGTTGATTGTGTAACCTGCTGGGATGAAGATGTTAGCATTTCAAAGATTTTAAGTGAGCATGCTAGGTAGTGAATGAAATCTAGATCCAAGGGAAGGATGCGACCATTTTTGAGAATGCTCTAAAATGTGTTTCAACGTTTGAGTGACTTGGGTCTGTTGAGGAGAGTCTTTTAATTTTTAATTTTCTTATCTTTGCTCGGGATTAGCAAAAATTTAGATTTAGGATGTGATAACTCTATGGAAGTATCGTTATTTAGGTCAATTTCATACCTAGATTATGTTAGATTTGTGAAATATTGCGTTTATTACATAATATTTTTTGATATTTCACATTATTCCTGAGTTTAGATACTGTCGAATTTTGGGTTTATTTCAGGGTAAAAGCGGAAACAAGAAGATTTGGACGTATCTACAGATACTCCATGGAGCTGGAAGGAAAGTCGTGCAGCTACACGAAAGGCAGGATGACGGACATGATATTCATAGAAACTCGGTGTAGCTGCACCAGAAAGTTGTGCAGTGGCACGAACGGGAGGAAAAAGATTTCATTCTAAATTTTATTTTAGATTCTCTAGGGTTATTTTCAATTAGTAAACAAAATTAGTATGAATTTGGGATAAGCGAGTGAAGGGATTTAACGAAACAAAAAGAGGATACGTGATCTTAGGCTTTTCCGACTGATTGAATTCCGATTTCTTTACTTTAATTTTTGCTGGCTACATAAGAATTACAATTGTGTATTCTAAAAGGTTCTATTTGCTATTCTCGTGGGAACGATAATTCTACTAACCTTTATATTACTCGTTGCGATCTGTATACTTGCGGCGTGCGACTTTAGCGATCAATAGCTGTGAAATAATTGCATTCAGAGTCTTCTTAAATCCAATATCGAGAATCCGATCCGCCTCATCGAGTACCAAAACCTGTTTACTGGCTAGAAAGGTCGACCAAATCAGCAGCCGAACATCAGCTGACCAAATTTGAATCAACGCAACAAAGGGAAGTCATCCTCGACCTGCAGTTGTGAGCAATCAAAGTTTGGAGTTTCGTCCATGTGCTGGAGAAGCCGTCCAGGAGTACACACCAATATGTTGAGGTTATTCACTTTCTCCTTCTCCAGCTCAATCTCTTTTCTGCCTCCAATTAGAAGACCCGGACTAAAGCAATGATATTTACCGACAACCTTCAAGACATCAAACAATTGGGCAGCTAATTCCCTTGTCGGAGAAATGATTATGCTTCCGACCCCAGCCTCAGGGCTCCACTTCTCTCTATACAACTTCTCCAAGACCTACAACCAGGCAATGCAGTTAGACATGGAGGCAGTCCAGAGGTAAACAGGGCAGGAAAAGCTCTCCGGCAGACCACAATTCAATTTTAGAACACATATATTGAGTATTTTCTTGATAATAGGCAACTGAAAACATGCAGAAACACTATTTGAGCAGCAATGAACGAAAATCTATCAACTGTTTTATTCTATCCCGTCCATTGATGAAGAGAAAGAGTTAACTGGGATCATGAAGGCAAGGGTCTTCCCGGACCCGGTCTTCGCAGCCCCAAGAACATCCCTCCCGCAAAGCTGAGTACGGGAGGGATGCTCTCTGGATCTCCGTCATCTCGGTGAACTTCCCTTCCCGCAACCCGTCCTTCGTATTCTTCGAAATAGGAAGCTGGTCGAACCGCGTCGACCCTGCGTACGGAGAGTACAACCCAACACCGACCCTGCCGACCAGCGCGTCTGTTGGCAGCTCGGGGAAGGACAGAGGATTCGAGCCAGGGTCGGGGTTTCTGGGACTCGATCCACAACTCGAGAAGCTCAATTTCTTGGCTCTCTTAGTCGTGTTTCTTCCTTCGGAAGCTAGTCCTGGGCACGCCGCCCTTCTTCATCTTGGGTCGTCGGAGCGGTGGCCGGCGGCGCGAGGACCGGTCAGGGTTTAGGGTTTTGACAGTCAAGTCAGTTGGAGGGATGGGAAATCGAAGCCCCGGGTGCTGTAGTATTGATTTTACGGTTATACCCTCGATCGTGTTGCCGAAATTGTGCAAACCTGAGATAAAAGAAGGGAGGACTAATATGAAATAATCAATGAAACTCGAGGATTAATGTGTACTTAAGGATACTTAATATAAGGAAAGGAAGACGGTGGAGTTGCCATTCGCAATAAGCATGGGATGCAGGATGGGAGATTCGTCGTCCGAGCAGCTACCTATCGCCCCGCCGCCACAGTCTCCTCCGTCCAACGACGAGTCGGCTTTCCTGTACGCGATCTTCTGCCTTATTGGTCTCCCCGTCGATGTCCGAGTCAGGAACGGCTCCCTGTTCTCTGGAATTTTCCACACCGCTTCCGTCGAAGGTCCGTTTGGTGTCCCTACTATTGTCAATGAGCGCTGTTGTCGTTTCCAGAATCGAGTTGCGGAATTAGGTTTGGAGTATGTGGAATTAAGTTTTTGAGCTGTTACACGGTCAAACTCGTCATGTTTTTTTGTAAGTCATGGGTTTCTTGATAATAAGGTATATAGATTATGGTACCACGAGTTCTATTATGCGGAAAATTCACACTGCAGATCATCCTTGTTTTGACTCTATTAATCTTGATATTATGTGAATCTGCAGATTCTCACCTCAGATCGTCCTTTATTGCTTCTATAATGTAGATCTTACCTGTGAATCTATAGATTTGCAAAGAAAAATTCATTTGCTATTTCGGGTGCCGGAGAATTTATTTCAGGTGATGCATATTTACATTGTCAAAAGCACTAGTTAGTTCTAATGGTCTTATGTGAAGCTACTATTTGGCATCATTTATTGGCAGTTTCTTCTGGCAATGATCCATGCTACAGATAAGGGTAAATGTTAAATGTGTGAAGTTTCTTTGCAAATAACGTCAATGATTTGAGTGGTTGTCTCAAGAACTGCAACTAGAGTTCCAGATTGGTGGTCCATGATCAATGACTGGTTTTTCTTTGATCAATGGTTTCCGTAGGTGTCATTTTAAAGAAAGCTAGATTAATTAAGAAGGGAAAAACCGACACAAATGTGTCTGTTGGATGCACGATAGAAACTCTGGTTATTTTCTCGGGCGATCTAGTTCAAGTAGTTGCGAAGGTATGCAGTGACTTGGCCAATATTTCTTTGTTTTGCCGAGTTTTTCATCTTATTTACATGGGTTGCACTTAAGCAATGTAATCTATTCAGGGAGAAGGTGTACCGGCTTCTGGCGATGGTGGAAATAGTGACAATGATGAGTTTGGTGGAACCATGGCTGCTTCTCAAACAGCTGCAAAAGGGAGCAAAAATGTGCAAGGATTTACTATTTTCAGAAATAATCCATTTCACAAAAGGTAAAGACAGTCTGAATAATGTCAATGGGTCAACCCTGAATGAAACGATATGAAGAAAGAGAAACTTCTCTGTTTGTTCGCTTCCATTTTTGTGCAATACTATGATATCCACTTACCTAATGATACTATATTAGTCAGTTTGACCAATTTGTTTGCTTGATAATCATCTCTGAATGGCTCTTTTGAAGCTCATTTTACCATTCTATCATCATGATATGACCGATGCGTTATATGGTTTTCAGAAAATTTTTAGTTTTGGCACATTGTCCTTGTACTAATTTCCATGTGCATGGTGAGCCATTAATCTAGATATGATAGTTGGCTGCCTGGTTTTTAAATTTTCAGTGCATCTGCTGTCCAGAGTGACGACAGATTGGTCAATGGGATGAATGACATGGCTGCCAAACATGTAAAGAAAACAAATAATAACATCCCAAAGGAGGAGATAAAGACATTCCCAAATGCTGTTGGAGTTATTTTTCCAGAAGAAATAAAGACAGATCAGATGATCTTGGTAATGTTATTTGCAACTTTGCTGTTCAAAATATGATTAAACCTTTCTTGCAAAGGTAGAAATTGTATATTGTTAGCCTTATCGTATAAAAGGTTTCTTTTAAGTTGAGAATGCTATAGACTAGCTTTATTGATACACACAGGTTCATTCTTCCTTCGCATGACAATTCTGCTTGTTTTTCCTTTTATATTGTCACCCCATACTTTTGGTGAAACTGCTAATTCAATTGATCTAGCTAGGATCATATTGGGTTAGTTGGTCTATAACGATGACCCACTACTGACAATCCACCTTGTTTTACTTGTATCAGGATCAAGAAGCTTCAAGTACTCCACAGATTGAAAGGTCAACATTTTGCTGTACTTGTTTTAAAGGTCAACATTCACTAAAATGTAAAAAAATAGTTGAGATTTTGAAACTATTTTCAAAAGATAGGGGAGATCAGGCTCACCTGAATGCAGCCTCATTGATATAGTTTTGTGAAATGGTTGTCTTTTATGAAAAAAAGAGAACATATGGCATGTTTTTTAAGACTGGCGCCGAATTATCACCAAGGTTCATCTTCTTGTATGCTTGTGTTAAATGGTTCAATAATACATTTATCCCTACATATCAACATTATTTAAAGAAACAGTTTGGCTTTTGGTATTTCACTATCGTTTGGATGGATATGGTCTCCAGTTTTTAATTATTTTGTCTTGCAGGAACGTTCAAGATGTCAAAGTACAAAGGGAAGATGTCAGTTGCTGTGGAGTGTCTAATACTGATAGTGATAAGATTATTACTGTATGTATACATTAATTCTTTCTTTGTTCCTATTCACTAATAATCTTCCTGTGAGATACTTACCATTGAATTCTTCCCGATAAAAAATGCAGGCTAGTGGTAATGGAAACTCCAGTGCTAGCGGTAAGTGTTTCTTCACTGATACCTGGGATGTCTTGTCGTAGAGGATGCACGTGATCGATGCGAAACTGCTATGTAAATGTGATGCTCTTTATGGCAAAACTGCTCTAATGTTTCCTTTGAACTCCTAGCTCCAGCCTTCATCTAGTCCCTCCATCTAGTCCCTCCTTGTAATTGCTCTTGTAACCTCACGCAGATGATTCACGTCTTGTGAATGTGAAATCAGTCAAGGGCATGAATTCAGCTGGTCAGTTGCAACCTCATGGTGGTAACCATGGCACCTCCGCTGCTAGTATTAATTCAGATCAGGGAACATGTCATAGACCAATAAGCTCAGATGGTGCGACAAATTCCACGACCTCTGCATTGTGTTCTGCTCCATCTGCAGACACTAGTTTTGACCCATGCCGCAGCTCAACCAAGTCTCCGGTGGACAAGGTTCATTTTCAACCTACAGAAGCAAACAAAATAGCCAAGGTTGGACTTACCTTAGTTTCATAATTTAGTGGCATCAACCCTTTCTTCATGTTTAATTGCAGAATATCGTCTTCACTTTAACTTTACTGTTTTTAAAATGGGCTTTATCATGATAGCTACTGTGCCGTTTCTTTCAGGGATCCAAACTCAACCCTGGAGCGAAAATCTTTTCACCTTCTTATGTCCCTACTTTACCCACGAGCCCTCCATTGGTACAAGATGCAGGAGGAATCAACTACATCCCGGGCAGTTCACCTCTGTTGCCTGTTACTGTCCAAGCGGATGTTGGAATGGGCACTTTTATTCCTCAGGCTGCTCTGGCTAACAAGGTCTTTCCTTACGGTGATCTGAGCACTGGGAATGGAGACAGTAATGCCCTTCCTCAGCCAGTAAGTCCTTTTCAGTTATATGGAGTTGCTTGTTGGTAAAGTTATCTGCTTCCTGGCCGACATCATACCACTCTAATCCCAACTCTTTACACTTTCTATTTGGCCACAGTACTTGCACAAATAAGTTTACAATTGAATTCGATGGAACAAAAGATCCTTTTTGTGTCACGGCAGGAGAATTAGATATGTGAGCATATATCCACACATATACATATACTTAATATATGTGCTAGAATTGTGAGAAAATAGGCTGCTCACTGATGCATCTTGTAAACTACATATTCCGTGGTCTTTTATATATTCCGTAATTTATCAGATATGAAATTTTATTGGTGTAATTGCCGGACGTATGTTTTCTTCCAGTTTTTCAGCTCTTTGGTTCTTGGCTTTGCAGATGGTCGGAAATCTTGGGAGCAGAACACCATTACTTAGTTATGGTGGTCAACAACAAGCTATTCAAACTGGATCACCTTACGTCAACCCAAACCCGCAAGCTGTGAGTGACAGAGAAACTCTACCTCCTCCATTGGTCTTACAGTCAGATTTAACGTTGTCCATCCTCTTCTTAAATGTCCTCGTGAATGTTTTTCTACTTCTCTTTCTGCCCTTTCTCCTTGCAATTTACCAACACTGAGATCCAGAAAACAAACTTGCAGAGTACCTGGGGAATTGGCGTTATCTGTGCTCTAAGTTAGACACTGCTGCTAACATATTTCCTTAATCGCAATTTTCGCCAGGTTATGGTTGGGCGACCGGGTCAACCGGTGTACATGCCAGTGTCGCAGGTATGGGCCTATTTCCCCAATTCTAAGCACACTTTTTGAAAAACAGACGTTTCATATATTCCACTCCTTCTAAAGATACTACGGAGGGGTTGATAAATGATGACTCTGCCCCTTCTAGAGAAATCCAGGTTTTCCTGCCTATTCGTCCTTTTATCAAGAGGATCGTTTTACCGACCTTTAATCGTTTTATTGAACTTGTCGGCACGGCGATTCTGTTCATTCAAAGATAAATCCATCGACTGAGAAGCCAAAGGTAATACGGTCCTGAGCATACAGTTTCGGTTTATACGGCCTCGAAAGCCCTTAAAAACAGAAGTCTTCATGTAATATGTAAAGAAAAGGCAAAGCATAAAAAGCTCGAGACAGCAAGATCTCGAGTGCAGCAACTTGAGTCCCCATGTCCAAACTGAAGAGATATCACCTGACGAGGACGAACAATGTAAAGCAGGGTCATCAGTCGAAGGGATGTGCCGATGTGGCTCGTCGAATTAAAGCATAAGATAGAGTATTACCACCCAACCACGATCTGTCCATCTGATCATCCCAAACGGGCGAAGAAGCCTTCACATCTCATCCAAGTCTGAGGGAGTATTAGTGAAATCTACACAATAGAACATTGGAAAGAGTTTAAGTTCATAAACCAAGTACGAGTAAAGATTGAACCAAGTAACAAAATGAGATGCATGGATATTTTCTATCATCATTACCATCTTTCTCTTCTTCCCCGTCCATCACCGCGATCACCTCTTCGTAATCGTCTTCCTCGTCCATCACTGCGACCACCCCTTCATAATCGTCTTCCTCCTCATCAGTACCATCATCACTGTCATCGCTATCATCATCTTCTTCTTCTTCCTCCTCATCTTCAGTATCTTCTTCATTGACATTATCTTCTCTAGCCAAGAGGCGATTCACGCCGAAGAACCTTGCGAATCCAGGGGATTCGCCCACATAGTAATTCTGGGGCCCAAGAGGAGCATTAATGAGTTGAATCGGGTCCCTTCTCTGTCCATAGTCATGCATGAGAGGGACATTGTCCGCATGGATACGTATGCTGATTCTTCCACTGCCGATGCAGCCCCGAGGAAAGCGAGCAGGAGGAGGCTGATTTCCGGATGGAACAACATTATTGATTTCCCCAGCAGGATTCGGGACGTTGTCTCCTCTCTTATTTTCATCCCCAGCAGGAATGGGACTGGTTGAGCTGTTCATTTTGGTATCTTGGTCCTCAAACGGAACGATGCTGTTAATGAAATGGTCCAGAAGTGCTGCTCCTTTGCTGTTGGCGATCGTCAATCTTCGGCGGTGTTCCTTGAGGAGCAAGTACTTTCTACTGTTTCGGCGCCTCCACGAACAACGAGGGCCAAACGATGGCATCCAGTTTCACCTGCATATCGGTAATAATATCGGACCAAACACTTTTCCTTGGTAAATTTGCGAAATATCAAACTCGTTACTGTAAGGATTAGACAGAATTTTACAAGAAGTGTGATATCAAATCAGAAGGAATAAACATGGCGATTAAAAGTTATTTTTGCAGTTCTCGAAAGCTTGTTAGAAGAAAAATAGACTACCAACGGTCGGACGGTCTTATCGTTGGCAGTTAAGCTTGTACGGATGCACGACTTACAAAATCTTGATGAAAACATGACGGTTTTTATCGAAGATTATCTTAGCAAAGTCGTAATAATCAAATGACAGGTATGTGATCAGCTGATCGAGTAAAGATCTGAGATATAATCATCACATCTCATTTCTAACATGGAAGTAGAACAAAAATTGAAAACATGGATGTTTTCCCGCGAAAACCGGCTTTTACCGGTAACCACGAATGATCAGACTGTTTAAGCCGAAAATTTCAAGTGGTTAACAGTGAATGGATCATTGATTAAAGACTCTCTGTGCTACGACAAATAGATCGATTTCCATTCAGGGATAAAAAACCGGCAGATAACCGTTAACGGTTCTTAACGACCTTTAACGACCAACGAAGCTTCTGTTATCAAAAGAATTGGAGGGAACGGTGGGAGATAAACTTCGAAACAAACCATCATCACATAATACCAACACAAATTCTGATATATTGAAAATCGAAAAACATTCAAGTGATCCAGAAAACAGAATCAAAAGAAAACCACATGGATATCGAGTAGAAAACATCGACGACATGCAAAACAAACATCGCACACGAGTTTCTGGGGTTCCATAGCATAGATCAAATGAAACAGGGAAGGTCGACGGCGTGCTTACGGCCCTTCCTCGAGGATCCCTCGGAGGGGAAAGCAAGCAAACCAGATTTTGTACGCAGTGGTTGGTGTGAAGGTCTCTGAGTATCGAGCCAGTGTTTTGCATACACTCAACATATAAAAAGGACATGATATCTAAGGGCGATTTTGGGAATTACACATTTTCTTTTTCTTATTTAAAAACTAAGATCCAAAGCGTTTTATTCCCTTTTAACGTTACGTTTTGCATGTAAGGAAAATATAAATAAAATATACATATAAGGAGATACGCTTTTCTTTTTCAAAAAAAAAAAAAGAGAAAATCATTTAAAAAAATCGTTTGACATAATGATGAACGTGTGTAATTAAATAGTTAGTTTATTATCCATAATTTTGTCGTGATGTTAAAAAAAGAAAAATACGGGCATACAATTAATGACGAGGGCCGGACTAAATATCCAAATTAAGAATAATGTAATATTTTTTTTTTCTTTAGAATCTTCAAGGCATTAGTCTTTCTTACCATTTCAATAACATTACTACTGGCTGACGTTTGGATTTGGAGTTTCGCCTTGAACTCGACTAACCGATGGGTTTTCGAATCTGAATCCGAATTCAAGCGAATTTAGGCAACTTATTGGCTCGATATTTTTCCATATACTTCACTATTTTTTTTTTAAAAAAGTTGGTTCGAGTAAGTGACCCACGTCCAAAAACATGATGATGCGCAAACTTACAAAAGATGTTATTACCACAAAAAAGATAAAATTAAGGAAAAAAAAAGGTGTCATGAAAGAAATGCAGTCTTAGTGGGGGGAGCGGGGCGAAATCTGATGCTTCTTCTCGCAATGCTTTTATTGAGTTTTGTTTTTTTTTACGTCTTTTTTTCAATAGTAACGTCATTTGACTAATTACAAAGGCCGAATGGCCTTCGGGTCTGACGACTCGCGTCCTCATTGTGCGAGAACTGCGCTAGTCCTTGTTATTAGGCGGGCAGTCACGCGAGACAGAATCGCTGGGAGATTATGTCGTAGAGTTATCCGATGAGTCGGCCCCACTGCGGCGTCCTATTGACTCTTATGTCAGTTTCTCCCAGTTCGGTTATATGAAATCCACCAACATGGGGTTGGTCCTTGAGCTTCCGGCTGCCTCCGTCTCGCTCACCTGTAACGGACCGTTGGCACGCACCTTGTTGAGACTAAAAAGTTGTTAGTGTTATTTCCTCACATTCAGTTTCATCGTCAGATTTGTCCCGTCGGATAAAAATTCTGATATGAAAATTCATCCACTTTGGCAACAGGGGGTTGGATTAATGATGTATTTGGTTGAACGAACACAAGGTGTTCGTCTTTGATGGGAGACACTTAGAAAGAAAATAATAGCAAGCGAAGTCGCTTTACAAAGGTCAACTTCAACGAGTCAAGCCCAAAGTGTAAGGCCGACTTATTTGGGGACTGAGGTTGGGCTTATAAAGGCCGATTTTAGTAAATTATTTGACGAATATTGAAACTTAACGCGTCATGTGGCGAATTATTTCGCCTCGATAAGGAACGAAACTGTGCTTTTCTTTGATAAAAAAAAATTTCATATTATCATAATAAGTTATATTTAGGAAACGAAAGGATGCCTTTTTGCATTTATTTCCTCCCCAAAATCCCTCTTCCCCCCCAACCCAACCAACAACAAGTAGCAGCAGCAAATACGTAGAAGAAAGAAAAGAATACGTTGACCCTTCTTTCTTCTTTACACATACGCCCAGCCGGCTTTCTTCTTACATCTATTCTCTTCACATGTTGGAAGAAAGATGCTAATCATACCTCCCGCTTTGTAACAATCGAAAAGCCCCCACTTCCTGCCTGCCTGCCTTGAGTCCAACCCTCTGCAATGAAGATCGCTGGAGGTGCTAAACCCCCCGCCCGCCGGAGGTCTCGGGTTTCCAGATCCGGGGGTCCTGGGAGCAGGCGTGGGTCTCGACCGGGAACCCCTCTGCTGAAGTGGAAGACGGAAGAGGACGAGGAGGAGGAGAGGAACGGTAGTGTACTCCCGGTCGAGGAAGAGGAGGATGATGTGAGGTTGATGAGCGATGGAAGGATGAGTAGGAGGAGGAGCGAAGGGGGATTGTCAGCGCGGAAGCTGGCTGCGG
This sequence comes from Melastoma candidum, assembly GCA_023653495.1. NCBI lineage: Eukaryota > Viridiplantae > Streptophyta > Magnoliopsida > Myrtales > Melastomataceae > Melastoma > Melastoma candidum. The sequence continues at coordinate 19,696,385 of CM042889.1, forward strand.
GGTTGTGGCGATTGCAGGTGTCGCCGGAGGAGAAGGATGGGTTTTGTAAAGTAAAGGTAGAGGTTTTGGCTTTTGTTTTTCGCTGTTTGAGTTTTGATTTTGGGGCGGGCGTTGTGTTGGGAATGGGAGCTGTGATTGTGAAGATCCGAGATTTTGAGTAGAGAATGAGTGGGTAGAGTTTGCAGCAGTCATGGGAGATCGGGAAAGTTATGATGGAGTCGTGGAAGAGTGATTTGGAAGTGTTTTTGTACCTGAGGTCGATATGATGATGACTCCTTTTGGGCTAGTAAATTTGAAATCGATGCTGATGATGATACTCTGGACTGTCGATGAGGGTAGGCCGCAAAGTGTTTTCATACTTCTTATTCCGTTTGTCTTCCTATGATTCATTTAGGCCGGTGCCAAACATATGAGATCTCCGGTCGCTTGCCATCGCAACCGTCAGGCACACAATGCCGAAGAAAAAGATGCACCAGACAGCCCCCATTCGCTTTCCTGTGCCAGGAAGGGCTTTCTTTATAAGGTTTATATCCTTCTCTGCCGCTTGTCTGTGTTTTTGAAAAGGAATGTGAGCACCCGAATATAAGGCAATGTTGGTACCTGTCTTTTCTTTGGCGTGCGTCTGGCTGCTTTGGCACGATCCTGACACTTCAGGCTCAATTTTCTTGATATAACACTCATTGGCATGTCATGTTCATTGACAGGTTGAGCCTTCATTCGAGCTGTCAAGCTCAGCAATGGAGGGTGCAACAAAGTGGGATCCAGATCCAGTCCCTTTCAAAGCACTGGATGAGGTGAATCAGGTGCACAATGGCACAAAGCTTCTCAACCAACAAGTGAATGCAGTGTCTAAGATAAATTTACTGGAATCCGAGCTTCAACAGGCTCAGTCTCGTATTGTCGAGCTGGAGACAGAGCGTCGTTCCTCGAAGAAGAAAATCGAACACTTCCTTAGGAAAGTGAGCGAGGAAAAGGCCTCGTGGAGGAGAAGAGAGCACGAAAAGATCCGCGCTTTCCTTGATGACATGAAATCTGATTTGAGCCGGGAAAAAAAGAATTGTCAGTGGTTGGAGATCGTGAATTCTAAACTGGTCAAGGAGCTTGCCGATGCTAAATTGGCGATGAAGCGGTTAATGCAAGAATACGAGAAGGAAAGAAAGGCCCGGGCATTGGTGGAGGAAGTATGTGATGAGCTCGCGAAAGAAATCGGGGACGATAAGTCTGAAGTGGAGGCATTGAAGAAGGAAATGATGAAGCTTCAGGAGGAAGTCGATGAGGAAAGGCAGATGCTACAGATGGCCGAGGTGTGGCGCGAAGAAAGGGTCCAGATGAAGCTTGTGGATGCTAAGGTTGCGCTGGAAGAGAAGTACTCTCAGATGTGCAGATTAGTAGCTGACCTAGAAAAGCTTATCCCGAGGTCAAGAAATGTCGTGCCGGAAGTGAAGGATATTCGAGAAGCAGAATCGCTTAGGAAGGCGGCAGCATCGGTTAATATTCAGGACCTGAAGGAATTCACCTATGAACCATCGAATGGGGATGATATCTTCTCTGTGCTTGAAGAAGCTGCTTTCGGTGGGAACAGCACGAGAGAGATCGAGCAGCGTGTCGTATACAGTCCTGCAAGCCATGCCTCGAAAATTTACACTGGCAGCCCCAAAGTCAATGATGTTGTCAAGGACAATGGTATCGTCTCAAGATGTCAAACAGGGTCCATGAGTCACAATGGTGATGTGGAAGAAGATGAGAGCGGGTGGGAAACTGTGAGCAACCTTGAAGATCAGGGATCTAGTTTTTCACCCCAGTCAGTCAACAACTGTCGACGGAACAATTATGCAGTGGGAGGAGAGACACCAATAACTGAGATCAGCGAAGTCTGCTCGGTACCCTCGAGGCAGTCGAAGAGGGTCTCATCGATCACAAAGCTTTGGAAGTCCAATGGCGAGAACTACAAGTTAGTATCTGTCGAGGGCGTCAACAGCAGGATCTCAAATGGGAGGATATCGAACGGGGATCTTGGGTCTTCGGATCATGGGTCAGTGAAGGACGGGTTCAGCCCATCTGATGTCTTTGGTCAATGGAGTCTCCCGGAGACTGGGAATCCTCACATCACCCGGGGGATGAAAGGGTGCATCGAATGGCCTCGAGGGCCATATAAAAGCAGTTTAAAGGCTAAGCTTTTGGAGGCGAGGATGGAAAGCCAGAAGGTTCAGCTGAAGCATGTGCTTAAACAGAAGATGTAGATACACCTAGTTCCCCATGAATGTTCCGGTGCATTGCCCATAGGCTGCCTGCCTGGGAGGTCATTGGTAGACATTAAGGCCATAAGACTTCTGAATAGCGCGTGAAACTGAGACAGAAGGCTGGTCGGGACTGGTGACTGATGGGCGGGGGCAATGTGCGTCAGTTCAGGTGAAATTTGCAGCTGCAAAACCTCTAGGATCGCATGGATGTAAGATTTTCTGAATCAATTCATTGCCAGGAGATTCTTGCCTTGTCTGTATTGCTTAATACTGTTGCCTCTGGAAATAAAACAATCTTAATCTTCAGTTGAGTTGAAGAATCACATGCCCTTCTTACTGTTGATATTGCTCGTCAAGCCAGACAAAAATCTAACCATAAACAATTGCAGTTAAAATTCAAAATTTTGAATTTGATGAATGTCCCAAGAAGAATGGTTAGAATGAAAATTACTAACCAATTCGGATTCAGATCCCAGATTGTTCCGAACTCCCATAGGCCGGAATTCAATATAAATTGGACGTGCACGAACTGGGCAGAGCTCCATTTCAGCAGTTTCCCATTAAAGTTCGAATCTTATGGGTAGCCCTCTCCTGGGTTTGTTTCGTGTGCTTTCGTCTTTCTGTCTGGTCAGTTTGGTTGCTTGCTTTTGGCTTCTTATGCATTCTTGGGAGCAGGAGTTGATCTGGAATCTGTAATCTATATGTGTTGTTTAGCTCAATGTTCTAATGTCATTGGACTTGTGTGTCCAACCACTGGTGGTAATGATATGATAAATGTTTCTTGAAAGATCTGATGCAGAGACAGCGTTAAGATTAGTCTTTAATAGCCGAATTCCGAATGCCGCATGGGATGGCGGAATTCAGTAACACAGGCACAGCTGAATCTCTCGATTTTACAATAAAGGAATTACACCTTCTCCAAGTCGCAGCCCTTCCACAGTCGAAAGATGCTGGCAACGACTTCCCGTTAACGCCTCCTAACCCCCTCCCATTTTCCCCACTAACTGACTCGACGCCCTTTAACCAACCTACCGCCTCTCCCTTCTGTTGAATCTTATTCGAGTTCGCTATCTTACCATCTCATCAATTTCTCTTTTCCCGATCCTTCTTCTTGCCGTCCACTAAACATGTGCCTCGACGACTTTCTGCAACAATACCTCCCCCATGTGAACACCCATGTCCTCGGGGGTGACATTCTGAAACCTGTTCATTTTGCATATCATAAAGAAATTCCCAGGTTGCTTCTTCTGGGGAAGCAAACAATGAAGATTCTCAATATGAGCAAACACAAATGATAGAAGACGGAATTTATGCTTTTGTCGCTGCTGGTTTCTCGATAAAAGTTCGTGATTAGACTTGGTTGATTGAGGGATTCTCAAGGTATGCGTGTTGGCGTCTCCGATGGGTAAGAAGACTTGGCGAGTCTACATCTCGTCTTAGCCATCAGCCATTTACTACCACCATCCAACCGTCGCGCCATGTAAACAAAATCGGATCCTGAGTCCAGGCCCATATGAAGCCCAGGCCCAATCCATACCAAATCTCCCAATAAGTAGTTAGGAAAGTCCAAATCTCCCTCAACCATACCACCAGACAACTTACATCCCACGAGCCCCAAATAAAAGCCCATTAAGTGAATATTTATATTTGATGGTTTTACACCTCACAAGCGATGGGGATGCAACTTATGATGCCATATCGGTTCAGTTCGCTCTGAAAGTAACCGCCGGACAAACCGTATCCAAACACGTCGGAAATATCTGGTATTACGAGCAATTGGTACTCGGAGGTTCGTTGTGTGATCGCCGTAGGAACGCAGGAGTACAATATGCTTGAACGCTGGATTGCTTGAAGATAAAAAAGACTGTATGTCCGTCTGTAGAGTGTGTGTAAATGCCCAAAAACAACTATTTATACTAGCATATACCTATGTATGTATGAAAATGAAATATTGTATATATATTACGTGTACTTGTTGCCCGTCTTTATGGAATATCTTCTTTTTATTTGAGCAATCTTGGCAATAATTCTCTTGAGATCATCCGAAATCTTCCCATAACAGTCACTAATCCATTGGATCGTCCACTGGCCTTCTTCGCAGAGTTTTCTCGTTCGTCCAATTGACTGTCACTTGATCACCTTGCTGGCCCTTGTCGCCTGGTAGCCCCATCGCTTCGTAACCGCGTCTCCCGCAAGCCTTCACCTAGTGTGTTTCTACAACTACCTCCTTATCGGGCTTCTCGCACATCGGGCCTACATTTTGGACCATTGATCCACAGATGACGCCCTGACCTGTGGCCTAGAAATTCTGTTGCTAAACAGGTTTGAGCAGATCCAGGGACACGATTACATGTGATTCGAGGAACTTTGCAGTAATTTTCTAATTAACTGAAATAAATCTCAAGAGCTTAAAATAGTCGTTTCTTAATAAAAAGAAGTGTTGCGATGACAGCATCAACACACGCCCCATCGCTCACGGCAAGCTAAGCAGCCGTGCCGTCTCCAACAGCCAGGACCACTTGAGGCGTCGCGTCAATAGCATTTATTACATTGAGAACATCATCATCCACCATCCCATCATTCACGGCAAGTTAAGGTGTCTCAACCACCGGCCATTTATTTCCGACCGGGAGACTTTGTTAAACTTGATGGAAGCTGCTGCTTTCTTTCTGAGTAATAAAAGTGTTTTATGTGTGGATGACTTACAGAGCCTTCACGATTATGATGATTAATTATCACACGTTACATGTACACAAAAGAAATTGAAATCTCCAAATTAAAATAATTTTTTTAGTATGCTCATTTTAGACAGAACCATATGTTTTTTGTTAAACAGAGCTTAGAAGCTTCTATTATAAAGACATATTGTTCACAAAGCACAAAGGTTTTGTGATGCATACAGAGTATGAAGGAACCTCAAGAGCTTAAAATAATCGATTCTTATAAAAAAAAGTTGTTGCGTTGACAGCATCAACACGCCCCATCGCTCACGACAAGCTAAGCAGCCACGCCGTCTCCAACGGGCAGGAAGACTTGGGGCGTCGTGTCGATTGCTGAACTCTTCTTATACCATTTAATTCCAACAGGAACTTCGAGAGACTTAGTCTGGTCGTTGTTTTTGGAGAATAAATGCTTTGCGCAAGTGGGGACATGGATGACATGTGGAACCTTCATATTAAGTCTTTCTCCTCCCGTGACTTTTTAGGTACATTCATATATTTGTTAATGTAGAATGGATGGCCTTTTGCTTTCATCCATAATTATGAAACTAAATAATCATCTACTTCCTTTTTGTAACGACAATTATTTACTAAATTAATGATTGTCTTTTGTTACTAGTGGAGAAACGCGGCCTTTCTATAGAAAACGCCGTGATGTTCTCGTTATATTTTTCTTTTCATTCTACATTTATCAACTTTAATCGCTTTTTATCCTCTGTCTTATTTTAATTTTATAGTTATTTCTAAATATTTGAACATTAATATATGTGGATGGTGGTGCTCCATCGATCGTCGGTAAGTCAGGGAGAAGAAGACCCAAATTACCGACTTCGACCTATGTTTTGCAGATCTTGTCGGACTACGGTTCTTAAATAGAGATTGCGCTAAATGCTTGATAATCGGGTTATTGTAGAGATATGTTAATGCCAGGTACGCAACTATGTTTTTCACACTTTTCGTGTCCTAAATTCGATTACGATATTCTTGGATTGAATTTATTTTCTGACAGTTTCATCATCATCATCCCGTGCTTGTTATTTTTACGGCCATTGAATCTCTGTAAGTTTTATTAATGCGTTATTCAATGGGGACTTTCTGGAAACAATGTATATGCAACTGCCTCCAGGGTTTGAGGATTTAGAGTATCCATCTCATGTCTGTTGTTTGAAGAAAGCTATATATGCTTAAAGTAAAACCCTCGAGCTTGGTATATGAAACTAAGTAATTGTTTGCTTAAGTGGGATTTTCAAAATTCAAAGGCTGATGCCTCTTTGTTTTACCAGTGTAGGAAAAAAGAAATGATAGTAATTCTAGTGTATGTTGATGATATTATCGTTACTGGTTCTAACAGATCTGGGATTACAAACTTACTTCCGCAACTGCATAGTGTGCTTACTTTAAAAGATCTTGGTGATCTGTCCTATTTTCTTGGAATTCAAGTCACAAGAAGACTTGGTACTGGACATTTATGCCAGTTTAAGTACATCCAACTGTTAGTGAAGGCTGGTATGTTGGATTGCAAACCAGTGGTCGCACCAATGGCAACAACACATCCACTGTCTAAGTATGAAGGGGAAGTGTTACCTGATTCCACTGTATATCGTAGCTTGATTGGCGCTCTGCAGCACTGCACAAAAACAAGACCTGATGTGAGTTCTACAGTCAATAAAACCTGTCAATTTCTAAGCTAACCTACTACGGTTCATCTACAAGTAGTAAAATGAATTCTGAGATATCTCAAAGGAACTATCTCTCATGGATTTACATTGACAGCTGCTGATTCTTTAGATATTACTTGCTTTACTAATGTTGATTGGGCAAGCTGCCCAGATGATAGGAAGAGCACAGGAGGGTACTGCACTTTTCTAGGTACGAATTTGATTTCATGGGCATCACAGATGTTTCTCTCAAGCGTGAAGCTGAATTCCGGGCCCTGCTGATGGAGTTGCTGTAGTATGGATACAAGGTTTACTCAAAGAACTCCAGGTACCTGAAAAACAAACTCCAACGATTTACTATGATAATGTGAGTACTATTCAGCTGGCAGCGAATTCAATTATTCATGCTCAGACAAAGCATGTTGAGATTGATTTTCATTTTGTTAGAGAGAAAGTAATGGCTGGTACATGGCAAGTTGAGATCGATTTACTGTACTTGGACTTGAGCTACAATTCATTGTGTGGGCCTCTACCACCCTCTTTGGCCAACTGCACATCTTTGTGGAACCTTGATGCAGTTATAACAGCATCGACGGTGCTCCCCCCACCTGGTTATCCACGTCATCCATTAATACTCTTAATTTGTGGGACAGTAATCTCGGTTGTTGGTGGCCCACAGACATCTTTCTTTGATCAGTATATTGGGGTTATATTGATCTATCGAACAATAAATTTGATGGCCCGCTTCCAGTTTCGGCCGCCACAACTTCCTATTATTTATGTTTCCAATAACCATTTTTTGGGGAACATCTCTTCACTGATATGTAATGCTACCAATCTTCTGATGCTAGACTTGTCAAATAATAGTCTCATGGGCATCCTGCCTGAATGCTTGAAGAACCTTATCTTAGGTCTTGTTTTCTTGAACCTACGTGAGAATGAGTTTGGCGGTTAGATTCCAAAGATTTTTTATGAAGGAAGTTTGTTTACGTTGCTTGATCTCAGTAGAAATCAACTTGAGGGCCCATTGCCAAGATCTCTATAAAATTGTAAACAATTGGAAGTATTGGATGTTTGCAACAATAAAATAACTGGTTCATTCCCCCATTGGTTGAGAAATCTTCCGTTGAAGGTTCTCAGTTTAAGATCGAATAATTTCAATGGCCAAATCATATTAATTCTTTCTCCTTCTGTGACTTTTTACGTACATTCATATATTTGTTAGTGTAGAATGGATGACCTTTTGCTTTCATCCATAATTATGAAACTAAATAATCATCTCTACTTCCTTTTTGTAACGACAATTATTTACTAAATTAATGATTGTCTTTTGTTACTAGTGGAGAAACGCGGCCTTTCTATAGAAAACGCCGTGATGTTCTCATTATATTTTTCTTTTTATTCTACATTTATCAACTTTAATCTCTTTTTATCCTCTGTCTTATTTTAATTTTATAGTTATTTCAAAATATTTGAACATTAGTAACAACTAAATTATGAGATTAAGATATGATTTTTTGTTTAGCTCATAAAAGAATATTTCCGACCGGGAGACCTTGTTAAACTTGATGGAAGTTGCTGCTTTCTTTATGAGTAATAGAAGTGTTTTCCGTGTGGACGACTTACAGAGCCTTCAAGATCACAATGATTAATTATCACACGTAACATGTACACAAAAGAAATTGAAATCCCCAAATTAAATTAATTCTTTTAAACCCTTACTTTTATTAACTACTCTGTTACATAATTTATAAACTTCTTTTTCATTTTAAGTGGTTCCAATTTAATTCCTTAAAATATAACTTTTTGAACAAATCAATTAAAATTCTGACTAAAAGGGGGTGAAAGAGAAAGATGATATTTTTTTCTTTATTATAAAAGTATTTGCGGTGTGTCTGTCTGTCCTTTCTAACTTCCTTTTATTCCTCCAAAAAATGAGACGAGATGCAAGTGGATTACACCATCATACATCACGCCAAGTTAAGCATGTTGATTTACGAAAAAAATAAAAAAAATAGAAAGATTAAGCGTATTGGCGTTTCCGACGGGGGGTAAGAAGACTTTGACTCTGGTGGGCAAACGTGAGACAGAAGTTGCTGCTTTCTGAGAAACAAAAAGTGTTTTGCGTGTGGAGGCACAGGACAAGGGGGGGATTTGTGAATAATAAATTGGATGTGGATTTATAGTACCAATCAGGCATTAAAACAAACTTTATACATTGGATTAAAAAAAAAGTAGTGTAAAGCGTTTACTCATCTAATATAAATCACCATCCCAAATTCCTCCCTTTGAGTTACAAAATTTGCCCAACAAAATGAGACGAGATGCAGGTGGTTTCATCATCCTCTGCTTCTTATTTTTACTCGTGGCCTTACCATCCACCTCTTCCTTACCCTGTCATCCTGACCACCGACACGCCTTGCTTCGTTTTAAACAGTCCTTGTCTATCACTGGCCCTATAATTGCTTCGTGGAGGAAGGACGAGGATTGCTGCTCCTGGGACGGCATCACCTGTTACAATTCCACTGGCGACGTCATCGGCCTCAACTTGACCATTGCTGGGCTTCAAGGCATCCTTCCAACCGAAATCTCTCAATTGTCGAAGCTGGTTTCCCTTGATCTCTCTTATAATTATGGGCTGGAGATGCAAGATCATACCACGAGAATACTCGTCAGCAACCTAACTCAGTTGGAGGAACTCAATCTTGGGTCTGTCAATTTGTCCACGGTTAATCCCACATCCTTTATGAACTTATCTTCTTCTTTGATTTCCCTCGAGCTTTCAGGTTGTTGGTTGGGAGGGAAATTTCCTGAATTTATCTTTGGGCTGCCAAATCTACAAGTGATTGACACATCGTGGAATAACCATTTGACCGGCACCCTTCCCAAATCCAAGTGGAGTTCCAGTCTTGATTATCTGTCCCTCTTTGTTTGCTCTTTCTCCGGAGCAGTTCCCAATTCAATCGGAAACCTCTCGCGACTGACTTACCTAGACCTAGGTGGGAACAATTTAACGATTGTTGACTTGGGGATATTGTCAACCCTCGAGGATCTCCAGTTCCTCTATCTGTCTGGGCTCTCCGTTTCGGGTGAGGATGCCAACCACGATTTCTCATTGCCGAAGCTCCAAGAATTGTATATGGATAGTTGCAATCTGAGCAAGTTCCCTTCCTTCTTGTCTGGCTCTAAGGAACTTGGAAGTTTATACCTCTGGGGGAACAACATTCCTGAGATACCGAGTTGGCTCTGGAGCATCGGAATTGACACCTTGGAAGAATTGTATCTTGATGATAATCTTATCAAGGGAAGTATTCCTCCATCCATTTGCCAACTAACTTCTCTGTTCTCCATAGAATTGAGTGGAAATTATTTGAGGGGTATCATTCCTCAGTGTCTCGGCAATCTTACGAAATTAATGGTGTTATACTTGAGCAACAATTCATTGAGTGGGCCGTTGCCCACGTCCTTGGCCAATTGCACATCTTTGAGGATTCTTGATGTCAGCTACAACAACATCAGCGGTGCTCCTCCCACTTGGTTGTCCACAACATTCATTTACGATCTTAATTTGAGGGCCAACAACTTTGGAGGTCGGTGGCCCCAAGACATCTTTCTCCGGTCAGCTTTTTTGGAATCTATTGATCTGTCGGACAATAAATTTGAAGGTCCCCTTCCACTGCCTTCTTATTCAACAAGGTCTTATTCAGTTTCCAATAACCATTTTTCCGGGGAGATGTCTTCGGTAATATGTAATGCTATCTATCTTCGGGTGCTAGACTTGTCAAATAATAGTCTCACTGGGGTCCTGCCTGACTGCCTAGAAAACGTCACCAGTGGTCTTGGTCTTGTGTTCTTAAACCTTCAGGCAAACGAGTTTCATGGTCAGATACCAGAAATTTTTCAAGAAGGAAGTATGTTGACGTCACTTTCTCTCAGCAGAAATCAATTCATGGGCTCGTTGCCGAGATCTCTGTCGAATTGTAAACAATTGGTAGCTTTTGACGTTAGCAACAACAATATCAGTGATTCGTTCCCCAATTGGTTTGGAGATCTTCCGTTGAAGATCCTCAGTTTAAAATCCAACAATTTCCATGGCCAGGTTATTTTTTCCAGGGAAACTCATAACTTCTCCCTGGTACGCATTTTGGACCTCTCCAACAATAATTTCGAGGGTAACATAACAGACAAATTCATTGTCGAATTGCTTGGAATGAAGGGAGACAATAGTTATGATTTTTCTGATCAATATATGTTTTCGGATATTGATAATGGGAGTAGGAGTAGGACATATTACTCGGTGATGATCGACTTGAAAGGGATCGAGCGGGAAATGGTGAAAATCAATGTCCATTTTGCGATGCTCGACTTATCGAGTAATCACTTTCATGGAGAGATTCCTAAAAACATTGGATTACTTAAATCGCTCAAAGGTCTGAATTTCTCTCACAACCTCTTCGCGGGGTCGATCCCTCCATCCGTCGGGAACTTGACAAATTTGGAATCACTGGACCTCTCTTCTAACCATCTGATAGGAGAAATTCCAAAGGAATTGGTGAAGCTGACATCCCTTGGATTTTTGGACCTCTCATGGAACAACTTCACAGGGCCTATACCATCCGGAGGACACATCGACACCTTTCCGAATAGTTCATTCAAAGGGAATCCCGGACTATGTGGGATTCCGCTCACGAGATCGTGCAGTCAAGGAAACAAGAAAGCACAGCCATCGTCAGAAGGAATAGGTGATGGAAAGAACGAAGGCGGGGGGTGGATGGTGTGGGAGTACGCGGCGTTGGGTTTCGGGAGCGGGATGGGGATGGGGATATCGCTGGGATACATGGTGCTGGAAATGGGAAGGCCCCTCTGGCTGGTCCGAATGGTCATCCGACTGGAAGCTAGTTATAGAAAAATGTCCAAGAGGAAGAAGGGTGACCAACGGAGGAATGGTCGAAGGTAAACTGTGAGAATCCAACTTACATGTAATGTAGAATGTTTCTGGATTTTTGTTTGTTTTGCTTCTCCAACATGATGATGTTATGTTATACATTAATAAAGCATGCAACTTCTCTTATGTTAAAGATAAGAACAAAAATTACAAATGTAAGAGAGCTTCATCCCAACCCCTGTTTATTTCTCCTTATCCACCAGGTTAGTGCTCTCTTTGTTCTTGCATCTCCCGAAAGCAGGAACTCCTTACCACATAAAGATGTAGCTGCCACTTAAAAAAATCCGAACTCCGATAGATGGTTAACAGTTGATCTTTATGTTCCTGATAAGCACATCGGTGAATTTTCATTTTGCTGTTTTGAACAACCCCTTAGAAGAGTTGCTGTGTTGCATGAAGTGAATGCTAAAATTTGAGACACAACGAAGTATTTCTGAAAATAAGAATTGATGATCTTGGAGAGAATAATATTGACTAACCGGAGCCTTTTCCGCTTTTTCTTGTAGCCAAAATGCTCTCTTGGCTTTTTCTTAATTGCCTTACATCATTTTTGGAGAATATTACTCCTTATATAGAGTCGTAAGAAAGATATAGAGAAGTTTCTCGAGAGGGCTTGTTCTTTAAACCCCATGTTACAAACATAGCTCAAACTCCTTTTAAGTTTTTCCTGTAAAAGATCTGCCTATAGACGTAGGTTCTCAGCCATAACTTTTATTAAATTGGTGAGGTTGGTAGAAATCTAGAATCGTATTTATATAGTGGATTTTTAAAAAGTTAGAGCCTGAAACATGTATGATTTATTTGAAACCTACAATGATATCAATCCTATTACGATTTCAAATTTTAGTCGGACCCGATACTTAGTCCAAGTTTGGTTACCATTAATATTGTTGCCTTTTTCATTTTTATCAGATGATAATAACAAGGCAAACAAAGGAAAATATCAAGGAACTGACTTTAGTAAAAATCTCCCGTGTATTATGAGGAGAAATAAAATAATATCGGGACGGTTGATATAAACTAAATAACGAGTTCATTCAATTTATTTATTGTTTTTACTAAATATGTATGTGGCTATAATTTGACCCCCCTTCCCCTGGTTAAAATTTTAAATAGCCACGTGAAACTATAAATCCCCAGCGGATATTTCTCCAAGAAAAATAAAAAATAGGAATATTATTAGGCAACCCTAAAAATTAATGATTTTTTTGTCCTACTTCTTAAAAAGTGTACGTATAATTATATATTTAAAATTTTAATAAAGATAAACTATTTCGTAATTAAAACAAATAAATCTTTTGTTATTTGTCAAATAAACTATACGAAATTATGGGGGGAAGAAAGTAGCATTTCCATCCTTATTTTCTTTTATGGATCTGTCTCTGTCCGAACCACCCCTTTCCTTGTTTTCTTTGTCGGTCAACCGACGTTAGAAACATAGCACAGAAACTACGTCTATAGACTTTTCAAGGCTTTGTATGGCCTTAAATAGGCTCTCAGAGCATAGTATGAAAGGCTTAGTACCTTTCTTTCGAAAAGGACTATAAAAGAGGAAGAGTAGATATCATTCTCTTTCTCAACACAGAAGCAATCATCTCATTGTTTTCCAGATTTATGTCGATGATATTATCTTCCGATCAATTGATGAAATGCTTTGTAACGAATTCTCCAAACTTATAACAAGTGAGTTTGAGATGAGTATGATGGGAGAACTCACGTTCTTCCTTGGACTACAAATTCAGCAAACTGCAGAAGGTACATTTTTGGTCCAAGAAAAGTACACTAAGCAGCTTCTGAAAAAATTTGGCCTCGAAGGCACGAAACCTTTGTCTACTCCCATGGGTACGATATTTAGATAGACAAGGATGAAAATGGTAAATAAGTGAATAGTAAGCTCTAGAAAATACAAAGTTCCCTTTAAAAGATTTCCTAATAGTCTAAAAGATCTCAATGACCATAAGAAAATAAAATAACCTAAGAGGACTAAAATGAGTAACTAGTTGATCATCTTCTTTTTCAAATTGTCATCTTGAGGAAAGTTCGGTAGTTGGGCAAGATCTTGTACAGATTGTCGAAGGACATATTCTTCACTCAGCATATTCTCCATGGACGCGTCCTTCAAATTCAACGGTCGTGTCCTTCTGTTCTCTGTGGTGTGCTGGTCCCGGAAGGTCGTGTAGGACGCGTCTTTCTCTATTCTGGATTTCCTGCACTTAATCATTTTTTTTCCCTTTTCCATTTGCCCATCTCCTCATTTTCCTACACCAAATCAAAATAAATATGAGATGCATCAACTAATTTCCAATTAATCTCAAATCGAACTCAAAATTTAATAAAATAATAAAGGCCGACTTAACCTTAATCTAAACTAAAAATACGACAAAAACTATAAAAATCTAACATCAACTCTGATACTAGCCTTGTAAAGCCTATCAAATAACTCTACTTTCATAGAGTTATCCGTTAGTGCTCTCTTTGTTCTCGCATCTCCTGAAAGCAGGAACTCCTTACCACCATGAAGATTTTAGCTGCCAATTTAAAACAATCTGAACATTGATTTAACTCCCCCGATTGTCGTTTCTTAAAAATCACGACGGCGAACTCCAACAAGTCTTTATGTTTCTGACAAGCACATGGGTGAATTTTCACTTTTCTGTTTTGAACAACCCCTTATAAGAGTTAGTTTGGTGGTGTGGGTTTTGTTAGATAGGAAAACAATGGTGTTGTAATTTTGTTACTCAACCCCGGAAAAACACACATACACAAGATCAAAGAAGATGAGTGGGAGGCGGAGTGAGAAGAGTCGGGGGGATTAGTTACAAGTAAAAGAAGCAACTTACGAAACTGTGTTTAAGAAAGCAGTAATGAAGCAGCATCAACAGGTAGAGATCTTTTGAAGGAGAGACTTGAAATGAGTTTCGGCTATGTTTGTTCCGGGGGTTTAAAGAACAAACCTCTTTTACCTCAAAATATTGTCTTCAATTCACTAATTACTGCACCTTCAGGCCCCCGAGAAAGGAATTCAAACACAAATAAAATCATAAGAAACTCGCTACTGGAAAGCAATTAAAGGAAGAAACGAAGTAGGTAATCCGCACCTACCGTGGAGGAGAAAAAAAAATCTTCGGAGGAGAAAAAAAATCTTCCAACTACAACCTCTAAAGGCATGATATTGGGAAACAAAATAATGATCAAATATCACACAAAATGCAGAAAAAGTACAAAGGAGGGCATCCTCCGAAGTTCCTCAGCAAGCGTACTCGACCTGTTCACCTCCCAAGGTGATGATATCAACATCAACGGCCTCATTGATCTTCAGATAGTATTGTACATCCTTCGGATGGGTGAAGGCCAAGGATCGGCACGGTCATTCATCCTGCAATTCGTCGGGACAATTTTTGTATCCATACAAAAAGAAAACGATACATTAGCGGGCGATTTACTTCACAATCATACTGGAAGATGGTCATATCCTACCAAATTTGATTGGGAAAATTAACTTCAATTTCATCAACATCGTTCGGAGAGCCAGACGAGGAATCCAACTACATCAGGTAACTTTTAGCCTTGCATTGTAACATGTGATTCGAGGACCTTTGTAAGAACGACTATTTCATGTTCTTTTAAAGTTATCTTTGAACAAAGCTGAAGTAGTATTTTTTTTTCTTTTCAAATTAACTGAAATAAACCTCAAGAGCTTAAAATAGTTGATTTTTTTTTTAAAAAGTTGTTACAATGAGTGCATCAACACACGCCCCATCACTCACGGCAAGCTAAGCGGCCGTGCCGTCTCCAACAGGCAGGAAGACTTGGGACGTTGCGTCGATAGCATTTATTACATTGACAACATCATCCACCACCCCATCCATCATTCACGGCATGTTTAAGGCGTCTCAATCACCGGCCATTTATTTCAAACCGGGAGACTTTGTTTGACTTGATGGAAGCTGTTGTTGCTTTCTTTCTGAGTAATAAAAGTGTTTTGTATGTGGATGACTCACGGCCCTTCAAGATCATATGATTAATTATCACACATTATATGTACACAAAAGAAATTGAAATCCCCAAATTAAAATACTTCTCTTGTTTGTATGTAAATAGAAAAGCGCTTGCTTTTCTTATAACATTTAATTTTTTTTTTTACTCGTAGTGAGTTGATGAAGGTGAAAGGACCAAAAAAAAAGATAAAAGCCAGGGAGGAGAAAATCAAAGAGTTTAAGTACGAAGTAAAGGTAGCTTTTGCAATTTGAGCGAATGCCCTGTTATGACGAACCTCGTAATGCCATATCAAAATTTACACCATACACAATTTTCGAGTTTTGTTCCTTAATGACGTCATTTGGCGAAATATTTCGCCAAATGACGCCATCACTAAAATATTTCGCCAACTAACCCACCAAAGTCGGCCTTACAAAGGCCGACTTTGGTCCTCAAGGAAGTCGGCCTTTGTAAGGCCGACTTTGGTTTTGACGAATGGAAGTCGGCCTTACAATGGCCGACTTCCATTAAATAAAAAAAAAAGAAAAATCCCCCCCCCCTTCCCCCAAACCCCCCCGTCCCCCTCACCCCCCCAAACCCCCCTCCCCCTCCCAAACCCCCCGTCCCCCTCAACCCCCCCAAACCCCCCTCCCCCCCTCCCAAACCCCCCGTCCCCCTCACAACCAACAACCCCACAAAACCCCCCGTCCTCCTCGCACCCTCCCAACCCTTTACGTTTCTTTTTTTTTTTTATTTAATGGAAGTCGGCCTTACAAAGGCCGACTTTCATTCAAATTTTTTTTTTTTTAATTTTATGAAGTCGGCCTTACAAAGGCCGACTTCTTTAAGGAATTGAAGTCGGCCTTTGTAAGGCCGACTTTAGTGGGTTAGTTGGCGAAATATTTTAGTAATGGCGTCATTTGACGAAATATTTCGCCAAATGACGTCATTAAGGAACAAAACTCCACAATTTTCATCAGGTAAATTAAGAGCACGAAATAAAAGGATCAAATTTAGACAAACATTTTGCAAAAATTCATAATTCAAACAATCCCACTGGATAGTTTATCATTTCTCTAAAACATTTTCCACTGTTTTTTTCCTCTCCGATTGGAGCGGCCTAAGGAACTCACACTTTTATTAATTTCTCTATTATTACACATTATAATTTTTTTTCTTTTTATTCTAAAGAGTCCAATTTAATTCATTAAAAATATAATTTTTTGAACAAATCAATTAAAGTTCTGACTAAAAGGGGTGATAGGTAAAGATGATCATTTTCTTTATCACAAAAACAATATAAATATGGATCCGAATTCCTTCCCGGAGTATTTGTTGAGTGTCTGTCCTTTCTATGTTCCTTATTTTATGGTCACAAAATTTACCAAATATGAGACATATCGTCATCATCCTCTGCTTCTTCTTACTCGTTTGCCTTCCCAACCACCACCTCCTCTTGGCTTCACCATCCTCTCCTTCCATCTCCTGTCATCCTGATCAGAGACACGCCTTGTTTCGCTTTATACACCCCTTCTCTATTACTACTGATCTTTCCCCTGCTTCCTGTCTGGTTACTACTTCCTACCCTAAAGTTGCGTCATGGAGGGAGGATGAGGATTGCTGCTCTTGGGACGGCGTCACCTGCGACAATTCCACTGGCGACGTCATCGGCCTCGACTTGACCTGTGCTAGGCTCTCTGGCTCCCTCCATTCCAGCAGCCCCCTGTTTTCCCTTCGCCGCCTCCATCACCTCAGCCTTGCTGGAAATGACCTTCTTGGGTCTACAGTCCCAACGGAGATTGGTGTGCTCACGCAGCTGGAATACTTTGATCTCTCTAATTCTAATTTCACGGGAGCAGTTCTCAATTCAATCGGAAACCTCTCGCGATTGACTTATCTGGACCTATCACGTATATGGGATATCATAGAAAAGAAGAATTTCACTAGTGAGTTTGACTTGAGGTTGTTCTCAACCATGGAGAATCTCTATTTCCTCGATCTATCAGGGGTCTCCGTTTCAGGTGTGGATGCAAACCACGAGTTCTCTTTCCCGCGGCTCAAAGAATTGTATATGGAAAGATGCAATTTGAGCAAGTTCCCATCTTTCTTGTCTCGCTCAAAGGAACTAGGAATTCCAGACCTCCGGTCGCACAAGATTCAAGAGATACCCGTCTGGTTCTGGAGCATCAGAATTGATACTTTGGAAATCTTGCATCTTGATGATAATGTTATCAGGGGAAGCATCCCTCCATCCATATGCCAACTGACCTCTCTGTCCGGCATTTACTTAACTGGAAATCATTTGACGGGTGTCATCCCTGGATGTATTGGTAATCTTACGAAATTACAGGAGTTGTCATTGAGCAACAATTCATTTAGTGGGCCTCTCCCAACCTCCCTAGCCAACTCTACAGATTTGTCGAGACTTGATATCGATTATAACAGCATCAGCGGTGCTCCTCCCACTTGGTTATCCACGTCATCCATTTTTTCTGTTAATTTGCGGGCTAATAATTTTGTTGGTCGGTGGCCTGCAGATATGTTTCTCCAGTCAACTTCCTTAGATAGTATTGATCTGTCCGACAATAACTTTGAAGGCCCCTTTCCGCTGCCTTCTTATTACACTACATTTTATTCTAATAATCATTTTTCGGGGGAGATCTCTTCACAGATAGGTAATGCTACCAATCTCGATTCCCTAGACTTGTCCAATAATAGTCTCATGGGCACCTTGCCTGACTGCCTGAAAACGTCACCGTCAATCTACGATATTTGAACCAACGTGAGAATGAGTTTGGCGGTCAGATTCCAGAGATTTTTCATGAAGAAAGCATATTACGATCACTTGATCTAAGAATAAATCGATTCGAGGGTTCATTACCGAGATCTTTATTGAACTGTAAAGGATTGGAAGCATTGGATCTTGGCAGAAACTGTATAGTTGATTCGTTCCCCGATTGGTTGGGTACTCGGTTTAAGATCCAATCATTTCCATGACCATGTCATTATTTCCAAAGAAACTCGTAACTTCTCCCAGGTACGCATCCTAGACCTCTCCAACAATTATTTTGAGGGTAATGTACCAGACAAATTCATTGATGAATTGTTTGGCATGAGACAATACAATGATTACGATTTTCCAACTGAATATATGGTTACGGATCCACAAGGGGGTTTGGGATATTACTCGGTGATGATCGACCCGAAAGGGATCGAGATGGAGTATTGGAAGATTAATAGCCAATTTGCAATGCTCGACTTATAGAGTAATCAATTTCACGGAGAGATTCCTAAAAGCATCGGATTGCTTAAATTGCTCAAGGAATTGAATTTCTCACACAATTGCTTTATGGGGATAATCCCTCCATCCTTTGGGAATTTGACCTATTTGGATTTTCTGGACCTCTCGTCTAACCATTTGATGGGAGGAATTCCAAAGGAATTAGTGAAACTAACATTCCTTGGAACTTTGGACCTCTCACGAAACAACCTCACGGGGCCTATACAACTGGGAGGGCACTTCAATACCTTTTCAAATAGTTCGTTCCAAGGGAATCCCGGACTTTGTGGGATTCCGCTCACGAGATTGTGCGGTCAGGGAAATAAGGAAGCACACACACCATCGGAAGGAAAGGACGGTGAAGAGGAGGAGGGCGGAGGGTGGCTGGAGTGGAAGTACGTGGTGTTGGGTTTCGGGACTGGGATGGGAATGGGGATATCATTGGGATACACGGTGCTGGAAATAGTAAGGCATCTCTGGCTAGTTCGAATGGTCATAAGACTCGAAGCTAGTTATAGGAAAATGCCCAGAGGAAGAAGGGTGACCAACGAAGAAATGGTCGAAGGTAAACCGTGAGAATCCAACTTAAGATGTATTGAGGAATGTTTCTCGATTTTTCTTTGTTTGCTGCTTCAACATGATGATGATATACTGTGTATTAATAAATCGTGCAGCCTCTCGTACGTTAAAAAATTACAATGTAAGAGAGATTTGTTCCAACCCCTGTCTATTTCTCCTATCCAAAATGCTACAAGATTAGTGTCATGCTGAAATTGTGTTATGCGCAAGTATACTTGCGTATCGATAATAGCACGTAAAATCCTCTGTAAGAACAATTATTTTCATGTTCTTTTAAAGTTATTTTTGAACAAAGCTGAAGTAGTACTTTTTTTCTTTTCAAATTAACTGAAATAAACCTCAAGAGCTTAAAATAGTCGATTCTTATATAAAAAAAGTTGTTACAATGAGTACATCAACACACGCCCCATCGTTCACGGCAAGCTAAGCAGCCGTGCCGTTTCCAACAGCCAGGGCGACTTGGGGCGTCGCGTTGATAGCATTTATTACATTGACAACATCATCCACCACCCCATCCATCATTCACGGCATGTTTAAAGCGTCTCAATCACCGGCCATTTATTTCAGACCGGAGACTTTGTTTGACTTGATGAAAGCTGTTGTCTGCTTTTTTTTTGAGTAATAAAGTGTGTTGCGTGTGGATGACTTCTAGAATCCTTCAAGATCATATGATTAATTATCACACATTATATGTACACAAAAGAAATTGAAACCCCCTAATTAAATTAATTTTTTTAGTACACTCGTTTTAAATACTTTTGTTACACTAAGAGGAGGTGAATTAGTGTTAAAGTCCAATGAAGGATTTTTAACTCCTTTTCGATAAATCTCGCAGCGAAAGAAAAGTTATGTAAAATAGAACCGTAGAGACAGGTTTCCGTAAAAAAGAACGTACGAGTGTAACTGTAATTTTTTTTATGGACGCAAGACTTTTATAGTGGTTCTGCTAGTTGTCTACATCGACTCTTCACCCAAAATTTAAATGGTTATCACTCTTATGTAACGTAGTAGAGATTACATAAGGTGATATGCGATCGACTTTTATAGCACAGACCAGAAGGTTCTGTATTTTACTGACCGAGTTTCATAGCATAAACCGAAAGGTTCTGTATCAAAGGTAATGCACAACACAGACCAGAAGGTAATGTGCTAAATGTGTCAACCCTCTACTTCATGGACCAAGAGATTCTCTACCAAATGTGACTCGCTGCACGTGTTAACGTGACTAACAGAGGTAACCAGGTACAATTCCCTCAGGACAACGACTTCGTAGCATACCATACGCGAGCACGTAGCGAACCCTATGCAAGTAGACAGTGACCCCTATCCAAGGATGGATTTTCCCTCCGGCTGCTCCACACGACCTGTGTGACCTCCTCGAGATAGGGACTACGTGGAGAACCCTACGCAAGCCCTACGCAAGCATGCAACAAGCCTTACGCAAGCAGACATCAGCCTCTTTCCTAGGTTCCTACACACAGAACGTTACACCGCAGAAGTTGGTCAGTCTCTCACATTCTATGCTCCTAGGGTATCCGCCCTTCTCTCCGGCCCACTCCAAGTTGGTGACGCCAGCTCCAGCAATACGCCTCCATCAACATCTCCTGCAGCCTCTAACCAAGAGTCCCTCGTGGCCCCCAGGTCACTCTCCCAGAAAACTTCACCAATGATGCAGCCTTCTACAGCTAGTGTCCATCGTTTGTGACTAACAAAACTCAAACGAAATGTTACAAGCTCTCAATACGCTTTCTGTATTTTACAATATGATACACGTATTTCAATTACCAGAGAATGAATCTGAATAATCTCCTACTTATACAAAATGACCTAGACTAAATGTAGAATTTGAAGCTTGGCCAATCCGCCCTCTGCACATAAAGAAAGTAAATGTTAGATAGTATCATGATATTATATTTACAAAACGAGATGCTCAAACAGATATTATTTAGGTAATCATATGATAACAAAATGATTATGATTTGATGATATCCCCATGAATTATGTGATAAAGAAGGTTCGAGGTGAATCTGATCGTGTACCTTCTACAAATAGAAATAATCCAAGATTAACTTCCAAAATCACCAAATTCGATTTCATTTTATCCAGGATGTTTATTACAACAAACCTGGCATATGACGTAAATAATCATCCCAAATAATGGTTCATTAGTAGTCAGATTGATCCAGAGTAGGTTGAAGACAACTTTGCAAAATCGTACCATAAATAAGTGATATATTTACTTCTATGAAAAATGGAAACGTAATCGAGGGATTTCAATCAAATTAATATCTCAATCAATTCATTTTATTTTCACAATTAAACAATTACTAAATAATCATTTAATTACAAAAATATTTCATACATAAAATTCTCAACGTGTGTAGCTTCTATAGTATATATATTTGACTTCGGTTTCAAACAAGGTCAAGGCTCATCTTCAAAACCTATTCAACAATATTCCCCTTTTGATTCTTTTGTCTGTATTGCTTAATATTGTTGCCTCTGGAAATAAAACAATCTTAATCTTCAATTGAGTTGAAGAATCACATGCCCTTCTTGCTGTTGATATTGCTCGTCAAGCCAGCCAAAAATCTAACCATAAACATTGCAGTTAAAATTCAAATTTTGAATTGGATGATTTTCCCAAGAAGAATGGTTAAACTGAAAATTACTAACCAATTCGGATTCAGATCTTATGGGTAGCCCTCTCTTGGGTTTGTTTCGTGTGCTTTCTTCTTTCTGTCTGGTCAGTTTGGTTGCATGCTTTTGGCTTCTTATGCTTTCTTGGGAGCAGGAGGTGGTCTTGCTTTGTTGATCTGGAGGCAATGGGAATCTGTAATCTATATGTGTTGTTTAGCTCAATGTCCTAATGTCATTGGAGTTGTGTCTCCAACCACTGGTGGTAATGATATGATAAATGTTTCTTGAAAGATCTGATGAAGAGACAGCGTTAAGATTAGTCTTTAATAGCTGAATTCCGAATGCCGCATGGGATGCCAGAATTCAGTAGCACAGGCACAGCTGAATCTCTCGATTTCATAAAGGAATTACACCTTCTCCAAGTCACAGCTCTTCCACAGGTCGAAAGATGCCGGCAACGACTTCCCGTTAACGCCTCCTAACCCCCTCCTCTTTTCCCCACTAACTGACTCGACACCCTTTAACCAACCAACCACCTCTCCCTTCTGTTGAATCTTATTCGAGTTCGCTATCTTACCATCTCATCAATTTCTCTTTTCCCGATCCTTCTTCTCGCCGTCAACTAAACATGGGCCTCGATGACTTTCTGCAACAATACCTCCCCCATGTGAACACCCATGTCCTCGGGGGTGACATTCTGAAACCTGTTCATTTTGCATATCATAAAGAAATTACCAGGTTGCTTCTTCTGGGGAAGCAAACAATGAAGATTCTCAATATGAACAAACACAAATGATAGCAGACGGAATTTATGCTTTTGTCGCTTCTGGTTTCTCGGTAAAAGTACGTGATTAGACTTGGTTGATTGAGGGATCTCAAGTTATGCGTGTTGGCATCTCCGATGGGTAAGAAGACTTGGCGAGTCTACATCTCATCTTAGCCATCAGCCATTTACTACCACCATCCAACCATCGCGCCATGTAAACAAAATCGGATCCTGAGTCCAGGCCCATATGAAGCCCATGCTAATCCATACCAAATCTCCCAATGAGTAGTAAGGAAAGCCCAAATCTCCCTCAACCATACCACCAGACAACTTACATCCCACGAGCTCCAAATAAAAGCCGATTAAGTGAATATTTCTATTTGATGGTTTTACACCTCACAAGCGATGCGGATGCGACCAAAGTGAAAGCTGGACAAGCCGTATCCAAACACGTCGAAAATATCTGGTACTACGAGCAACTGGTACTCGAAGGTTCGTTGTGTGATCATCGTATGAATGAAGAAAGAGAGGAAAAGGCGGCAGAGAGACACCCTTCAGCGAAAGCATTTACAGATGCCATTAACGATGCCTCCAAAAGGAAGCAGGAACGCGGGAGTACAATATGCTTGAACGCTGGATTGCTTGAAGATAAAAAAGACTGTATGTCCGTCTTTAGAGAGATGTGTGTACAATACCTAAGAACAACTATTTATACTAGCATAGACCTATGTATATATGGAAATGAAATATTGTACATATTACATGTCCTTGTTGTCAGTCTTCATGGAATATCTCATTTCTATTTGAGCAATCTCGGCAATAATTCCCTTCTATGTCTTGAGATCATCCGAAATCTTCCCATAATAGTCACTAATCCACCAAATCGCCCATTAGCCTTCTTCGCGGAGTTTTCTCGTTCGTCCAATTGACTATCGCTTGATCACCTTGTTGGCCCTTGTCACCTGGTAGCCTCATCGCTTCATAACCGCATCGCCCGCAAGCCTTCGCCTAGTGTGTTTCTACAACTACCTCTGTTGGAAAAGGTTTTGATGATGAGCCAGACTTCTGTGCCACAGAAGGTCGAACATTCTGGGCTTTGATGATGAGCCTGACCCTATGTACTACAGAAGGTCGAACATTCTATTCTACAGAAGCTTCTATTATTAAGGACTTCTTGTAAGAATTATTTTTGTAATTAAATGATTAGTTTTCAATTATTTAATTATGAAATATGCTTAATTTGATTAAGATATTTATCTGATCAAATTACCACGATTTGGTTTCCAAATAATCATATTG
>CM042889.1:19720512-20156260 GCA_023653495.1 Melastoma candidum
TTGTTCTAAAAAGTGATTTGTAACTCTAATTTCTTAGAGTTATCAGATTCAAGGAACTCTACAAGAATTGTTGTTTTATGTTCTTTTAAAGTTATCTTTGAAATAAACCTCAACAGCTTCAAATAGTCGATTCTTAATTTAAAAAAAAAAGTTGTTGCGTTGACAGCATCAACACACGCCCCATCGCTCACGGCAAGCTAACCAGCCGTGACGTCTCCAACGGGTAGGAAGACTTGGGGCGTCGTGTCGATTGCTCAACTTTTCTTATACCATTTAATTCCAACTGGAACTTCGATAGACTTAGTCTGGTCGTTGTTTTCAGAGAATAAATGCTTTGCGCGTGTGGGGGACATGGACGACCTGAGGAACCTTCATAGAAAGTCTTTCTCCTCCTGTGACTTTTTCTGTACATTCATATATTTGTTAGTGCAGAATGGATGACCTTTTCCTTTCATCCATGATAATCAAACCAAATAATCATCTTTAATAACAATATTTATTAAATTAATGCTTGTCTTTTGTTATTATTAGAGAAACGCTTTCCTATACAGAACGTCATCGTATTCTCGTTATATTTTTCCTTTTCATTCCACATTTATCAACTTTAATCACTTATCATTTGTCTTATTTTAATTTTATACTTCTTTCTAAATATTTGAGCATTCGTAACAACTAAATTTAAGAATAAGATATGATTGTTTGTTTAGCTCATAAAGAAATAGTTTGCAACATCTAATTCCTCCATCGGAGTATTTGTAGAGTGTTTGTCCGTCCTTTCTAAGTTCCTCACTTTATTATGGTCACAAAATTTGGAAAAAATGAGGGAAGATTGTATCGTGCTTTAGTTATTTTTTTTATAAATTAGTTACTTCTATTTTTTTAAAAAAAATTATCTTTGAAAAGAAAACTTATGACTAGATGAATGTCTTCTCGCAAATTTTAACAGAGAAAACCATTAGAAGCGTGATTCACATATGAATTAAGTATGGATGGAGGGGGTTGGAATATTCAATTCTGATAATGAAATAAAGTGCTTCTTACATTTACAACATCATCATCCACCTTCCCCATCATTCACGGCAAGTTTAACGCGTCTCAATTACCGGCCATTTATTTCCTAACGGGAGACTTTGTTTGACTTGATGGGAGCCAAATATATTCTCCATGACTCATTGTTTTATTAATTACTCTTTTACATATTTTATAAACTTCTTTTTTTCATTTTAACTATTTCCAATTTAATTCATTAAAAAAACTTTTTTAACAAATCAATTAAATTCTGACTAAAAGGGGTGAAAGAGAGATTGTTCTGGAGAGCCTGGCCTTGCAAGTCATGCTCTTGTTCTTCAACAACCCTCGCAAGTTATCCCCCAAGGTCTCCATCATTGTCGTCGTCTGGTGTGCTTCCGTGTAGGCGGACTCCATCACTGGAGTCGCCCTCGGGATTCTCTCCAGCAAGTTTTGAGAGATCAACGAGAAGTCTAATTTCCTCGACGACCACGGCGAGCTTATCGTATTATGGGCATCCCTGCCACAGACAAGCAGAATCATGTAAAATTAAGAAAGACCAAAGACCAGAGGAGGGTGGGATATTAAGACCAAGTCTATAATCATAAGAAGAAGAAGACGAAATATTGTTCTTTCTTTTCATTATTTAATGGAATTTGTATAGTAAAAGTTAGATTATTCCAGTCCTCCTTCGTCATCATTATTGAAATATTTTAGAATAAAAATTAAAGATAAAAGGAACAATTGATAACAAAAAACAAATCGTTACTGTCTTCGAGAACATTTATAAATTAATAAGAAAGACCAATGACTAGAGTGGGTTGAGATAAGACAAATCGAAAATCAAAAGCAGGGGACTCACGGAAGATGCATTACTTCAATCATGTGTATATATATAGGCATTAAATTCTATTCTTCCTATACAAACCGTCCCCATCCTTAAATGCCGTCTCCGATGGTTTGGAAAGACTTGGATGAATATAAATATCAAATTGAAACAAAGTGGTTGTGTGAAACTAAGAAAAGAAATGATAGAGGTGAGAAACTTTAACGTTACTAAATTAGTTGAGTTCTAACTGTATCTCCACCAAATGACAAGGAAAGAAGATTGTCACTGATTTAGTTCAAAAGTTATAAGAGTATCGTAGGAAATATTTCAAATATATAGGGATAATATTGATGGAGATATTTTGGAGATATTCGGATAACTTTACGAAGATATTTTGGATTATTTATTGATGGCAAAAGACCAATATATATGTCTAGGTGAATGAGTATTATACACACCTCATTTAAGACGTGATAGTATTAGGTCTTGGGGTACGGGAAACACTTAGAGTAAATTTTGTATGGTGAGTGATCATCAGGGGGGCGATATTCTTGTAATTGTAATTTTGGATTTTACCAAGTGGATCTAGGAGGACCTCTCGTGGATGTAGGCATATTCGCCGAACCACGTATATCACCGTGTTTTTTCACTTTCTCGTTTACTGCTAACGACAATCGTGTCAAGTAACGATTTCCATTGCGCTCGTAGATTTCTACGAATTGTTGGTAGCCGGATAAATTTGGTCGACGCAAGGTCGAGCGTCGCAAGAGCTACTTTACCACTTAAAAGGGATAAGGCATTTAAAAAAAACAACAATAGTGACGTTAAAAAGCAATTTAGAGCGTTTAACGAATGACAAGTTGTATACGGACATCCGGCTGACGTGGGAGATGGTATCCAAGGTGTGGATGGGGAGCTCCTCCTG
Organism: Melastoma candidum; assembly: GCA_023653495.1. NCBI lineage: Eukaryota > Viridiplantae > Streptophyta > Magnoliopsida > Myrtales > Melastomataceae > Melastoma > Melastoma candidum. The sequence continues at coordinate 19,723,275 of CM042889.1, forward strand.
TGCGCATCGAAACAGTGCAGAGGAGAGAGGGATGCCCAGAAGATTCATCAGTGAAATGTTCGAGATGACGCGAGGCTATAATGTTTATTTTGGCAATCAATTTATGAGTTCAAATAGTCGGCTTTGGGAATATTACTCGGTGATGATTGACTTGAAAGGGATTGAGATGGAGCTGGTGAAGCTTAATGTCCAATTTGCAATGCTTGACTTATCGAGCAATCAGTTTCAAGGAGAGATTTCTAAAAGCATTGGATTACTAAAATCGCTCAAAGGTCTGAATTTCTCTCAGAACTGCTTCACGGGTTCGATCCCTCCATCCATTGAGAACTTGACAGATCTGGAATCGATGGACCTCTCTTACCATCTGATGGGAGAAATTCCAAAGGAATTGGTGAAGCTGACATCCCTTGGATTTTTAAATCTCTCACAGAACAATCTCACCGAGCCTATACCATCCGAATGACACTTCAACACCTTTTTGAGTAGGTCGTTCCAAGGAAATCCTGGGACTACGTGAGATTCCGCTCAATAATCTAGAATCGTATTTATATAGTGGATTTTTAAAAAGTTAGAGCCTGAAACATGTATGATTTATTTGAAACCTACAATGATATCAATCCTATTGTATTGGTTACCATTAATATTGTTGCCTTTTTCATTTTTATCATAGATAATAACAAGGCAAACAAAGGGAAATATCAAGGAACTGACTTTAGTAAAAATCTCCCGTGTATTATGAGGAGAAACAAAATAATAACGGGACGGTCAAAATATCCACGTCCCAACCCCCTTGGAGGGCCTAATCCAAGTTCTTACAAATAACGAGTCCATTCAATGTATTTATTTATTTTACTAAATATGTATGTGGCTATAAGTTGACCCAAATCATCTAATGAAGGGTCTCTCCCCTCAAACTTAAACTCTCTTATCAAAGATATACAACAACATGATGTAGCAAATGGGGATGACATCCGCTTCAGCGAATGGTCATTGACCTGACTCGCTTGGTGGAACACCAGGAAAAGCTTTTGCGCAACAACCTTGATGAGGTCTCTCATGATGATGCAGACTGAACTCATGTATTGCTTGACTTTTCGGTTTCCTTGGACCAAAAACTAATCTTCATGGTCTAAAGGTTTTGATGAAATAAGTGCCATTTGTGGACATACCTTCTGCAAGTTGGTTTTGAACTTTCTGCTCTACATTCTGCAAGAACTGAAACTACCCTCTGCACAACGGTTTTGAACGTATAGTCATACCTACTGCAGAAATCAACTCTTCTCTATTATTTTTCTCTCACTTATCTTTTTGATGTGACAAAATGGGGGAGAAATTGTATTGAGGGGGAATATCTCGCTCTACATTGAGTTATAGAAAAATCTTTAATTTTCCATACCTTTTTGGGTGTAGAAGACTATGAGGCTTATAGCTCATAATCAACCTTCTGCAGGGTATGCGAATCGTGATCTTATATAGTCACATTTGCTGGGAGTGCAATAGTGAAAACTCATCATTTTTGTCGAGCTAAAATATAGAAGCTTCACGCTCTGTACGTATCACATAAGCTTTGTGCTCTGTGAACAACTTGTCTTTATAACAGGAGCTTATATGCTCTATTAAACAGAAACCATATAGTTCTGTAAAGTGCAAGACTCGTACTCTCACCTATCTATGGGAAGTTAGGGAGAGTTACTTGCAAAAATATCTCCCTCAACGATGAATGTTTTATCATCATCAAAAAGGGGGAGATTGTTGAATATGGGTTTTGATGATGAACGTTGACCTTCTGTGTAACAGAAGTCAAACATCTACTCTATAGAAGCTTCTCATGTTGAGGACTTGTTGTAAGAAATATTTTTGCAATTAAATGATTGTTTAATGATTATTTAATTACGAAATAAAAATGATTTGATCAAGATATTAGTCTGATCGAATTAAACAGATTACGTTTCCAAATAACCCCATTAGGGATAATATTTTCCAAAGAAGGAAATATAATCTTCTATATGGAAAGGTTCTGTAATGTTGCTACAACCTTCGGTGGTGTTATACGACCATTATATGAATATTATTTGGGATGTCAATCATTACCATCTATGTAGATACATTCATTTAAGTGTGTTGAGCAAAATGGTTTCGGTTTTAACTCATATGGAAGTTAATATTTTATTATTTCCATTTACAGAAGGTTGCTGACCAGATTCAGCCACAACCTTCTGTAGTATACATGGGAATTTTATCATATCTAAATCTTAAATGATATGATTTGATTACCTAAAAGTATATATGCATGGGAGTGACGTTTTTGTTAATTATTTATTTTATTGCTCGGTTTTCTTGTTTTGTAGAAAGCTGATCGTGCAATTCTTTATTCTTTCACTTGGAAAATTCTTGTATAAATAAAGGCACTCAACCACGAATCTTAAGTGTAACTTTTTCATTATTTCTAAGAGCGTGTGTTGAGAGCTTGTATCCTGTTCGTTCGAGTTTGAGTTAGTCACACTAGGAGCGCTAGCTACAGAAGGCTGCATCGTTGGTTAAAATCTTCTGGGAGAGTGACTCGGGGGGCACGAGGGACTCGGTTGGAAGCTGCAGGAGACGTTGGTGGGAAGCACGGCTGGAGGTTGTGTGGCCAACGTGTAGTGGGTCGGAGAGAAGGGTAGAACCCCGAGAGCACAAAAGGTGATGGACTAACCAGCTTCTGTGGTGTAGCATTCTGTGTACAAGATAATCTTGGGCAGGGGTTCTCTGTCTGGTTAGCCGTAGTCTTAAGGGACCACACAGGAGAACCTTGGGCAAGGGTTTTGTATTTGTTCAGTCGAGATCTCACGGGATCGTGCAAGGAAAGTCGCAGCTGGGTGTTGTGCAGGTGGAGACGCCGCCGGAGTGAAAATCATGACAGGTTACTGTGCAGGAGAAGACACCGCCTGGGGGAAACGTCCAACAACCAGTTACATTTGTTAGTCACTACAGTACATAATCTTTTAGGCCTATGCCTTGAAATCTAGTCACCTTTGCTACAGAACCTTACGATCTGTGCAGTAGAGGGTCGACATCTTTGATACAGAATCTTACAGTCTGTGCTGTGAAATTAGTCATATCTAATACAAAACCTTCTGGTCTGTAGAGGATTGACATATTTGGTACAGAACCTTACGGTTTGTGCTGTGAAATTATTCATATCTAATACAGAACCTTATGGTCTGTAGAGGATTGACATCTTTGGTACAGAACCTTATGGTCTGTGCTTCGAAACCAAGTCATCTCTGGTACAGAACCTTTTAGGTCTGTGTTATAGGGGGTTGACACATTTGGTACAGAATCTTTTGATCTGTGCTATATAGGGTTGACACATTCGATACAAAACCTTCTGTTACGTGCTATGAAATTAGTCATATCTGATACAGAACCTTCTGGTCTGTAGAGGATTGACATCTTTGGTACAAAATCTTACGGTCTGTGCTTTGAAACCAAGTCATCTCTAGTACAGAACCTTTTAGGTCTATGCTATAGAGGGTTGACACATTTGGTACAGAATCTTTTGATATGTGCTATAGAGGGTTGACACATTCGGTACAGAACATTCTGGTCTGTGCTGTGCAACTTACTCACTCTAGTACAAAACCTTCTGGTCTGTGCTTTGCTACTCGGTCTACTGTGGTACAAAACTTTATGGTCTGTGCTATAAAAGATCTATTGTTGATCATCTTCTGTAATTGTTACGAAGTGAAATCTGAGTGAATGCCATCCAAGTTTTGGTGAAGAGTGGACGTAAGCAAATTTTCTAAACCACTATAAAAGTCTTGCGTGCATAAAACGAATTTACAATCACATTCGTACGTTCTGTCTTACAGAAACCTATCTACGGTTCTGTTTTACAGAAGATTCCTTCCGCTGCGGAGCTAGTTGAAAAAGAGTTAAAAATCCTCAATTAGAATTTAACACTAATTCACCTCCCTCTTAGTATAACAGATGCCAAATCGGACTCTAAAATTTAATGGGGAGAAGATAGCTATCGGTTTCCAATTTATCTGCATTGTTTAAAACATTAAAAGGGTTGAGTCAAAATTTTCAAACAATGTCCAATTCATATTGCTTGACTTACCAAGCAATGGGCTTCTGGTGAGAGATTCCCATAAACATCGGATTGTTTAAATCGCCTAATGGCAAACAAATCTAGTTGAAAGGATACTCATTCGATTGTATACAGAAGACAAATTATACAATATAAGAAATAAAGAAAAAGAATGAAAATTACCCGCCAAGATGAACAAAATTTTCTACCACCATGTCATGTAAACAAAATCGGATCCCGAGGCCAGACCAATATTAGTCCCCGAAGGCCAGAGTCCGAAGGCCAGATCTAATCCAAATCCGTGAGTATGAGAAGCCTAGGCGCAACTTATAGCCCCCGAGCTCCCAACAAAAGCCAATTAAGTGAATGTTTCTGTTTGATGGTTTTACACCTCACAAGTGATGCGGATGCGGGTGGATGCAACTTCTGACGTTCTCTCGGTTTGAGCAGATCCAGCGACACGATTACATGTGATTCGAGGACCTCTGCAAGAACGATTATTTCATGTTCTTTTAAAGTTATCGTCGAACAAAGTTGATGGAGTATTTTTTTTTCTTTTCAAATTAACAGAAATAAACCTCAAAAGCATAAAATAGTCGATTCTTAATAAAAAAAAAAATGTGTTGCGTTGACAGCATCAACACACGCCCCATCGCTCACGACAAGCTAACCAGCCATGCCGTCTCCAACAGGCAGAAAGACTTGGGGCGTCGCATCAATAGCTCATCTTAACCATCTCATTTAATTCTAACAGGAACTCCTGGAGCGGGAGACTTAGTCTGGTCGTTGAATTCGGAGAATGAATGCTTTGCGCATGGGGGGAGATGAGGAACCTTCATCGAAAGTCTTTCTCCTCATGCGACTTTTATGTACATTCATATATTTGTTACTGTAGAATGGATGACCTTTTGCTTTCATCCATGATTATCAAAACCAAATAATCATCTTAATCTCTTTTTGTAATAACAGTATTCACTAAATTAATGCTTGTCTTTTGTTAAAACTAGAGAAAACTCATCATGAAATTAGTCACCGTTATTTATTTTAAAAAATTTTGTCTTGAAAATAAAACTTATGACTAGACGAGTGTCTTCTCGCAAGTTAACAGAGAGAAACATCGAAAGCGATTCACATATGGATTAAATTTGGATGGAGGGAGTTGGAATATTCAATTCTGATAATGAAATGAAGTAATTCTTATATTGACAACGTCATCCACCATTCCCATCACTGAACAAAGCCGAAGGAGTAATTTTTTTTTTAAACTAGCTGAAATAAACCTCAAAAGCTTAAAATAGTCAATTCTTATATAAAAAAATTTGTTACAATGAGAGCATCAACACACGCCCCATCGCTCACGGCAAGCTAAGCAGTCGTGCCGTCTCCAACAGGTAGGAAGACTTGGGGCGTCGCGTCAATAGCATTTATTACATTGACAACATCATCCACCACCCCATCCATCATTCATGGCAAGTTTAAGGTGTCTCAACCACAGGCCATTTATTTCAGATTGGGAGACTTTGTTTGACTTGATGAAAGCCGCTGCCTTCTTTCTTTCCGAGTAATAAAAGTGTTTTGCGTGTTAATGACTTCCAGAGCCCTTCAAGATCATATGATTAATTATCACACATTACATGTACACAAAAGAACTTGAAATCCCCAAATTAAATTAATTCTTTTAATACTCTCGTTTTATATATTTTTCTTGTTTGTATGGATATAGTAAAGCGCTTACTTTTCTTATGACATTTATTTTTTTTTTTTATACTTATGAAAATGTGAAGCAATGCAATTTTACTCGTACTGTGTATATTAACAGTTTTCCAATGTATGAAAATAAAATATTGTACATATATTACGTGTACTTGTTGCCCGTCTTCATGAATATCTCCTTTCTATTTGAGCAATCTTGGTAATAATTCCCTTCTATGTCTTGAGATCATCCGAAATCTTCCCATAACAGTCACTAATCTACCGGATCATCCACCGTCCTTCTTCGCAGAGTTTCCTCGTTCGTCCAATTGACTGTCGCTTGATCACCTTGTTGGCCCTTGTCGCCTGGTAGCCCCAACGCTTCTTAACCGCGTCTCCTGCAAGCCTTCGCCTAGTGTGTTTCTACAACTACCTCCTTACCGGGTTTCTCGCACATCGGGCCTGCATTTTGGACCATTGATCCACAGATGAAGCCCTGACCTGTGGCTTAGAAATTCTGTTGCTAAACAGGTTTGAGCAGATCCAGGGACACGATTACATGTGATTCGAGGAACTTTGCAGTAATTTTCTTTTTCAAATTAACTGAAATAAATCTCAAGAGCTTAAAATAGTCGTTTCTTAATAAAAAGAAGTGTTGCGATGACAGCATCAACACACGCCCCATCACTCACGGCAAGCTAAGCAGCCGTGCCATCTCCAACAGCCAGGACCACTTGAGGCGTCGCGTCGAAAGCATTTATTACATTGAGAACATCATCATTCACCATCCCTATCATTCACGGCAAGTTAAGATGTCTCAACCACCAGCTATTTATTTTCGACTGGGAGAATTTGTTAAACTTGATGGAAGTGGTTGCTTTCTTTCTGAGTAATAAAAGTGTTTTCCGTGTGGATGACTTACAGGGCCTTCACAATCATGATGATTAATTATCACACTTTACATGTACACAAAAGAAATTGAAATTTCCAAATTAAAATAATTTTTTTTAGTATGCTCGTTTTAAACAGAACCATGTGTTTTTTGTTAAACAGACCTTAGAAGCTTCTATTATAAAGACATGTTGTTCATAAAGCACAAAGGTTTTGTGATGCATACAGAGTACGAAGGAGCAATTTTTTTTATATTAACTGAAGTAAACCTCAAGAACTTAAAACAGTCGATTCTTATATTAAAAAGTTGTTGCATTGACAGCATCAACACGCCCCATCGCTCACGGCAAGCTAAGCAGCCAGGCCGTCTCCAACGGGCAGGATGACTTGGGGCGTCGTGTCGATTGCTGAACTCTTCTTATACCATTTAATTCCAACAGGAACTTCGAGAGACTTAGTCTGGTCGTTGTTTCCGGAGAATAAATGCTTGGGACATGAATGACACGTGGAACCTTCATATTAAGTCTTTCTCCTCCCGTGACTTTTTATCTTCATTCATATATTTGTTAGTGTAGAATGGATGACCTTTTTCTTTCATCCATAATTATGAAACTAAATAATCATCTCTAATCTCCTTTTTGAACCGACAATTATTTACTAAATCAATGATTGTCTTTTGTTATTACTGGAGAAACGTCGCCTTCCTATAGAAAACGCCATGATGTTCTCATTATAGTTTTATTTTCATTCCACATTTATCAACTTTAATCGCTCTTTATCATCCGTCTTATTTTAATTTTATAATTATTTTTAAGATATGATTTTTTGTTTAGCTCATAAAAGAATATTTCCGACAAGGAGACTTTGTTAAACTTGATGGAAGTTGCTGCTTCCTTTCTTTCTGAGTAATAAAAGTGTTTTCTGTGTGGATGACTTACCGAGCCCTTCAAAATCATGATGATTGATTATCACACGTTACATGTATACAAAAGAAATTGAAATCTCGAATTAAATTAATTTTTTTTAGTATACTCGTTTTAAATATTTTTCTTATTTATATGTATATAGTAAAGCGCTTACTTTTCTTATAACATTTATTTTTTTTTAACTTATGAAAATGTGAAGCAATGCAATTTTACTCGTACCGTGTATATTAACAGTTTTCCAATGAACGATAGGAATCTGCCAAACTCCAAAGACTTATACTTCCGAATTAATGTATTTTTAAACCCACACTTTTATTAATTACTCTGTTACATATTTTATAAACTTTTTCATTTTAACTAGTTCCAATTTAATTCATTAAAATATAACTTTTTGAACAAATTAATTAAATTCTGATTAAAAAGGGGTGAAAGAGAAAGAAGATATTTTTTCTTTATTATAAAAGAATATAAATATGGATCCGAATTCCTCCCTTGAGTATTTGCGGTGTCTGTCTGTCCTTTCTAAGTTCCTTTTATTCTTCCAAAAAATGAGACGAGATGATGCTGATGGTTTCATCATCGTTATCATCCTCTGCTTCTTATTTTTACTCGTGGCCTTACCATCCACCTCTTCCTTACCCTGTCATCCTGACCACCGACACGCCTTGCTTCGTTTTAAACAGTCCTTGTCTATCACTGGCCCTATAGTTGCTTCGTGGATGGAGGACGAGGATTGCTGCTCCTGGGACGGCATCGCCTGCGACAATTCCACTGGCAACGTCATCGGCCTCGACTTGACCAGTGCTGGGCTTCAAGGCTCCATCAATTCCAGTAGTCCCCTGTTTCTTCTTCGTCACCTCCGTGGCCTCAGCCTTCAGGGAAATGACCTCCTTGGCTCTAAAGTCCCACCTGAGATTGGCGTGTTCGCACAGTTGACATGCCTTAATCTCTCTTATTCCAACATTTCAGGCATCCTTCCAACGGAAACCTCACAACTGTCGAAGATGGTTTCCCTCGATCTCTCTTATAATCCTGGGCTGGAGATGCAAGATCATACCATGAGAATGCTCGTCCAGAACCTAACACAGTTGGAGGAACTCAATCTTGGGTCTATCGATATGTCCACGGTCACTCCCACATGCTTCTTGAACTTATCTTCTTCTTTGATTTCCCTCAACCTTTCAGATTGTTGGTTGAGAGGAAATTTTCCTGAATTTATCTTTGGGCTGTCAAATCTACAAGTGATTGACACATCGTCGAATTACCGATTAACCGGCACCCTTCCCAAATCCAAGTGGAGTCCCAATCTTGATTATCTGTCCCTCTATGGTTGCTCTTTCTCCGGAGCAGTTCCCAATTCAATCGGAAACCTCTCGCGATTGACTCGCTTGGATCTATCGTGGAACAATCTCATGGGAGCAGTTCCCAATTCAATCGGAAAACTCTCACGATTGACTGCCCTGGACCTATCGGGGAACAATTTCACCGGTGAGTTTGACTTGGGGATATTGTCAACCCTCGAGGATCTCCTGTTCCTTGATCTGATTGGGCTCTCCGTTTCTGGTGAGGATGCAAACCACGGGTTCTCATTGCCGAAGCTCCAACGATGGAATACGGCAAATTGCAATATGAGCAAGTTCCCTTCCTTCTTATCTCGCTCAAAGGAAATGAGAATTCTGCAACTTTCGGAAAACAGGATTCAAGAGATACCGAGTTGGCTCTGGAGCATCGGAATTGACACCTTGGAAGAATTGCATCTTGATGATAATCTTATCAAGGGAAGTATTCCTCCATCCATTTGCCAACTAACTTCTCTGTCCACCATAGAATTGAGTGGAAATTATTTGAGGGTTATCATTCCTCAGTGTCTCGGCAATCTTACGAAATTACAGAAGTTATACTTGAGCAACAATTCATTGAGTGGGCCGTTGCCCACGTCCTTGGCCAATTGCACATCTTTGAGGATTCTTGATGTCAGCTACAACAACATCAGCGGTGCTCCTCCCACTTGGTTGTCCACAACATTCATTTATGTTCTTAATTTGAGGGCCAACAACTTTGGAGGTCGGTGGCCCCAAGACATCTTTCTCCGGTCATCTTTTTTGGAATTTATTGATCTGTCGGACAATAAATTTGAAGGTCCCCTTCCACTGCCTTCTTATTCAATGGGGTCTTATTCAGTTTCCAATAACCATTTTTCTGGGAGCCTCTCTTCACTATGCAATGCCACCAATCTTCTGTTGCTAGACTTGTCAAATAATAGTCTCACCGGGGTCCTGCCTGACTGCTTGAAAAACGTCACTAGGGATCTTTTATACTTGAACCTTCATGCAAACGAGTTTCATGGTAAGATTCCAGATATTTTTCATGAAGCAAGTATGTTGAAGTCACTTGATATCAGCAGAAATCAATTCGAGGGACCACTCCCGAGATCTCTATCCCATTGTAAACAGTTGGAAGTTTTGGATGTTGGCAACAACAAAATAGAGGATTCATTCCCCAATTGGTTGGGGGATCTCCCATTGAAGGTGGTCAGTTTAAGATCCAATAATTTCCTCGGCCGTGTTATTATTTCCAAGGGAAATCATCCTTTCCCCATGGCACGCATCATGGACCTCTCCCACAATAGTTTCGATGGAAATCTCCAAGATGAATTCATCATCGAAATGTTCGGCATGACAAGAGACAATAATTACGGTTTAGACAGTCAATATCTGCAGTCAAGTATTTATGTTCAGGAATATTACTCGGTGATGATCTACTTGAAAGGGATCGAGATGGAAATTGTGAAGATCAGTGTCTATTTTGCGATGCTCGACTTATCGAGTAATCACTTTCATGGAGAGATTCCTAAAAACATTGGATTACTTAAATTGCTCGAAGGTCTGAACTTGTCTCACAACCTCTTCACGGGGTCGATCCCTCCATCCGTCTGGAACTTGAGAAATCTGGAATCACTGGACCTCTCTTCTAACCATCTGATAGGAGAAATTCCAAAGGAATTGGTGAAGCTGACATTCCTTGAATTTTTGGACCTCTCATGGAACAACCTCACGGGGCCTATACCACTGGGAGGACAATTCATCACCTTTTCGAGTAGCTCATTCCAAGGAAATCCTGGACTATGTGGGATTCCGCTCACTAGATCGTGCGGTCAGGGAAATAAGAAAGCACAGCCACCGTCGGAAGGAAAGGATGATGGAAAGAAGGAAGGCGGGGGGTGGATGGTGTGGGAGTACGCGACGTTGGGTTTCGGGACCGGGATAGGAATGGGGATATCTTTGGGATACATGGTGCTCGAAATGGGAAGGCCCCTCTGGCTGGTCCGGATGGTCATCCAACTGGAAACTGGTAGCTGGAAAAGGTTGAAGTGGAAGGGAGCCCCAAGGAGGAATGTGTAATTGTTCTATGATTTTTCTGGGTTTTTGTCTGTTGGTCACTTCAATAGGATGGTGATGATGATGCGCCATACGTCGACAAATTATGCAATCACTCGTACTCTTTAAAAATAGAAATAAAACCTACAAAATCAATCATGTTCATGGTTTTTTTTAACCAATAGCAATCAACCTGCCCAAGCTATTTATTTATTTATTTCCATTTAGTCGGATAAATGGGCTTATAAGAATTTCTTAAACCTCTCCTACTACTACATATTCTCATCTAACCATACCAGTAAACTAAAATGAAGGAAAATCAGATGGACCATTTACTATATGAGGAGGACATCATAAACTCCATCTCAACATTTCTGGATTGTTTAGCTATGATTTTTTGTTTAGCTCATAAAAGAATATTTCCGACCGGGAGACTTTGTTAAACTTGATGGAAGTTGCTGTTTTCTTTCTGAGTAATAGAAGTGTTTTCCGTGTGGACGACACAGAGCCTTCAAGATCATAATGATTAATTATCACGCGTAACACGTACACAAAAGAAATTGAAATCCCCAAATTAAATTAATTCTTTTAAACCCTTACTTTTATTAACTACTCTGTTACATAATTTATAAACTTCTTTTTCATTTTAAGTGGTTCCAATTTAATTCCTTAAAATATAACTTTTTGAACAATCAATTAAAATTCTGACTAAAATGGGGTGAAAGAGAAAAATGATATTTTTTCTTTATTATAAAAGAATATAAATAAGATCTGAATTCCTCCCTTGAGTATTTGCGGTGTCTGTCTGTCCTTTTATTCCTCCAAAAAATGAGACGAGATGATGCTTGTGGTTTCATCATCGTTATCATCCCCTGCTTCTTATTTTTACTCGTGGCCTTACCATCCACCTCTTCCTTACCCTGTCATCCTGACCACCGACACGCCTTGCTTCGTTTTAAACAGTCCCTGTTTATCACTGGCCCTATAGTTGCTTCTTGGAGGAAGGACGAGGATTGCTGCTCCTGGGATGGCATCACCTGCGACAATTCCACTGGCGACGTCATCGGCCTCAACTTGACCATTGCTGGGCTTCAAGGCATCCTTCCAACCGAAATCTCACAATTGTCGAAGCTGGTTTCCCTTGATCTCTCTTATAATTATGGGCTGGAGATGCAAGATCATACCATGAGAATGCTCGTCAGCAACCTAACTCAGTTGGAGGAACTCAATCTTGGGTCTGTCAATTTGTCCACGGTCAATCCCACATCCTTTATGAACTTATCTTCTTCTTTGATTTCCCTCGAGCTTTCAGGTTGTTGGTTGGGAGGGAAATTTCCTGAATTTATCTTTGGGCTGCCAAATCTACAAGTGATTGACACATCGTGGAATTACCAATTAACCGGCACATTTCCCAAATCCAAGTGGAGTCCTAGTCTTGATTATCTGTCCCTCTCTGGTTGCTCTTTCTCCGAAGCAGTTCCCAATTCAATTGGAAACCTCTCGCGATTGACTTACCTGGACCTATTGGGGAACAATTTCACGGGAGCAGTTCCCAATTCAATCGGAAACCTCTCGCGATTGACTTACCTGGACCTAAGGGTAAACAATTTCATGGGAGCAGTTCCCAATTCAATTGGAAACCTCTCGCGATTGACTCACTTGGATCTATCGTGGAACAATCTCACGGGAGCAGTTCCCAATTCAATCGGAAAACTCTCACGATTGCCTGCCCTGGACCTATCGGGGAACAATTTCACGGGAGCAGTTCCGAATTCAATCAGAAACCTCTCACGATTGACTTCCCTGGAACTATCAGGGAACAATTTCACAATTGACTTGGGGATATTGTCAACCCTCGAGAATCTCCAGTTCCTCGATCTATCTTTCCTCTTCGTTTCTGGTGAGGATGCAAACCACGGGTTCTCATTGCTGAAGCTCCAAGAATTGTATATGGCAAATTGCAATTTGAGCAAGTTCCCATCCTTCTTGTCTCGCTCTAAGGAACTGAGAAGTTTAAACCTCCAGGGAAACAACATTCCTGAGATACCGAGTTGGCTCCGGAGCATCGGAATTGACACCTTGGAAGATTTGTCCCTTGGTTATAATCTTATCAAGGGAAGTATCCCTCAATCCATTTGCCGACTAACTTCTCTGTCCTACGTTGACTTGAGTGGAAATTATTTGACGGGTATCATTCCTCAGTGTCTCGGCAATCTTACGAAATTACAAGCGTTATACTTGAGCGACAATCTATTGAGTGGGCCGTTGCCCACATCCTTGGCCAATTGCACATCTTTGGGGACTCTTAATGTCAGCTATAACAACATCAATGGTGCTCCTCCCACTTGGTTATCCACGTCATCCATTTATATTATTAATTTGCGGACCAACAACTTTGTAGGTCAGTGGCCTCCAGACATCTTTCTCCAGTCAGCTTCCTTTTCTTTTATTGATCTATCTGACAACAAATTCGAAGGCCCTCTTCCAGTTCCAACCGCCAAGACTAGATATTATTCAGTTTCCAATAACCATTTTTCTGGGAGCCTCTCTTCACTATTATGCAATGCCACAAAGCTTCAGTTGCTTAACTTGTCAAATAATAGTCTCACTGGGGTTCTGCCTGACTGCCTAGAAAACGTCACCAGGGGTCTTGCAATCTTGAAACTTCGGGCAAATGAGTTTCGGGGTCAGATTCCAGATATTTTTCATGAAGGAAGTATGTTGAAGTCACTTGATCTCAGTGGAAATCAATTCGAGGGACCGTTCCCAAGATCTCCATCCCATTGTAAACAATTAGAAGTTCTGGATATTAGCAACAACGAAATAGAGGATTCATTCCCCAATTGGTTTGGGGATCTCCCATTGAAGGTGCTCAGTTTAAGATCCAACAATTTCCACGGTCGTGTTATTATTTCCAAGGAAAATCATCCTTTCCCCATGGCACGCATCATGGACCTCTCCCACAATAGTTTCGATGGAAATCTTCAAGATGAATTCATCATCGAAATGTTCGGCATGGCAAGAGACAATAATTACGATTTTGGCAATCAATATCTACAGTCAAATAATGGGATTGGGGAATATTACTCGGTGATGATCGACTTGAAAGGGATCGAGATGGAAATGGTGAAGATCAATGTCCATTTTGCGATGCTCGACTTATCGAGTAATCACTTCCATGGAGATATTCCAAGAAACATTGGATTACTTAAATCGCTCAAAGGTCTGAATTTCTCTCACAACCTCTTCACGGGGTTGATCCCTTCATCCGTCGGGAACTTGACAAATCTGGAATCACTGGACCTCTCTTCTAACCATCTGATAGGAGAAATTCCAAAAGAATTGGTGAAGCTGGCATCCCTTGGATTTTTGGACCTCTCATGGAACAACTTCACGGGGCCTATACCATCTGAAGGACACATCGATACCTTTCCGAATAGTTCATTCAAAGGAAATCCCGGACTATGTGGGATTCCGCTCACGAGATCGTGCGACCAGGGAAACAAGAAAGCACAGCCACCGTCGGAAGGAAATGATGATGGAAAGAAGGAAGGCGGGGGGTGGATGGTGTGGGAGTACGCGGCGTTGGGTTTCGGGAGCGGGATGGGGATGGGGATATCGTTGGGATACATGGTGCTGGAAATGGGAAGGCCCCTCTGGCTAGTCCGAATGGTCATCCGACTGGAAACCGGTAGCTGGAAAAGGTCGAAGAGGAAGGGAGCCTCAAGGAGGAATGTGTAATTGTTGTATGATGTTTCTGGGTTTTTGTCTGTTCGTCACTTCAATAGGATGGTGATGATGATGCGCCATATGTCGACAAATTATGCAATCAGTCGTACTCTTTAAAAATAAAAATAAAACCTACAAAATCAATCATGTTCATGGTTTTTGTTGACCAGTAGCAATCAACCTACCCAAGCTATTTATTTATTTATTTCCATTTAGTCGGATAAATGGCCTTATAAGAATTTCTTAAACCTCTCCTACTACTACATATTCTCATCTAACCATACCAGTAAACCAAAATGAAGGCATGCAGTAAAAGTTGAAACTGACCAAATCCATTATTCCTTCTTGAATAGAAAAAAAAAATAAATTAAGGAGAGGAATGAAAACAATCAATCACTAACTAAAACTGAGGTAAATGCACCGTACATCCAAAGCTTACCAATGGAAATTACATACCATCATCCTTACTGAACAGAGGCGACAAATAGTAACAGCCAAGCAAGAACATATATCTAAATGTTTGTATCGCTTAAGCCTAAATTTTATTTATTAAAGGTTTAACACAAAGGATGCTTCTAGACTCTGCCTATTCCGGCCTTTTCAGGCTTCTTGCGGGCAAGAAGTGCAGAAAACAAGCAAAACATGACACACCAAAGGAGGAGAAAAGAAGAACTTGACAGGCACATGATTAACAAAACGAAAATAAATACAATCACTATATGAAAGAATTGACAAACCAGAAGAAACTCTTCCATTGATACTCACAAAAAGCCCATGAATATAAGAACATAGTGTGAACCAACCCGATTGAACAGGAAAACATAGAAAGGAATGAGATGGCTGCGAATCAACCTAGAGTCGCCAAGGATCAAGGAGGGGGTCGTGGCAAGCCGTTTGATTCAGATGTGACGTAGATACCTCATAATCAAAGAATGTAAATCCATCAATTGTGTCTGAATGGAAGAAACAAAATGAAATATATATAATAAGTAGAGGTTTAGATAATTAAATATGTAAAAGAAACAAAAAAAAGACAGCATCTGATTGATCTGCACTGTTATAACAATGATCATGTGGATCGGTTCGGCCAGATTATCATAATTAATTGCAAGAAAGGAAAACCAGATGGACCATTTACAATATGAGGATGACATCATAAACTCCATCTCAACATTTCTGGATTGTTAAAGAGGGGGGAGAACGATGACAAACCTGTGGAAGAAGCTTCTCTTCATCTCCATGCTGGCATCGCTTCATAGTATCGAATCGACTGTACCTTTTGTCCTCTCGCTCAATTTTTTAGATGCTTTATTTATGGTTCAAAGTGACGGTGATGATGAATAACTTTATCGACCGGGTGCTCACCATCCACTGTAAATCTAAGGACGACGACCTGGGTTTCACGACGTGAAGGTAGGAGAGACATGGAGTTTCTGCTTCCATCCGAGCTTAATTTTCACCACGCTTTTCTACTGTAGCTTCCGCTGGCACGGGAGCTTTCATCATAACGATATTTACAATGGGCTTAAGTATAGCATGTATCAAAGGATGCGCTGGGAGATTTATCCCGACGGCCCTTGTTTGCATGCATGGCCATCCTCTAACCTAAGTTGCGACCCCTGGAAGGATTAAAAGACATGGTGATAGATGAATCCGTCTTCAGTCGTCCTCTTCCTAATAAGATGCAATCCCTTATATCAAAATTTTAAGGCAAAATATCAATTTATGGCCTCAACTTTGATCCAACTTTATATTTTATCATTAACTTAATTTTTTATATAATTTTGTCACCAACTTTTGTTTTTATTTTGATTTTGGCCAAGCTTGAATTTTATCGCGCGTAAGCCAAACAGACCGTAATAGACAATTTTCATGTATCGACTATAATGGAAAAAAATTAAAAAAAAAAGGAAATACTATTGAAACCTTTTGTATGTTTTTTTATTCTAAAATTTTGATGGATAAATCAAGTGAATTGGAAGCTAAAGTTAACGATAGTTGCTGAGCCAAATTTATCGGGCTACCTATAATTCGTAGAAATCTACAAGCACAACGAAAATCGTTACTTGACACGATTGTCGTCAGCAATAAACGAGAAAGCGAAAAATCACGGCGATATACGTGGTTAGGCGAATATGCCATAAATGTCGTTGCTGCACATAAATGTCCCATACTTCACGAATAATTTCCTTTTTTATGAGGAGAAAAGGTGATCTTCACCGTCACAGTCACATTGAACCAGATAGCATCTGAATCGTTGAGTTGTAGGACAAAAGGTTCAGTCGATTCGATACTATGAAGCGATGCCAGCAAAATGAAAAGGGAGATCAACGGTAGCTTCTTCCACGGGTTTGTCATCGTTCTCCCCCGTCCCTTTAACAATCCGGAAATGTTGTTCATGATCTCCTCATATGTAGTGACTGATCATTGTAATAACTTCCACGATAAATCAGAATCTGTTTTTCTATTTTATAATTAATTATGATAATCTTGCCAAACCAACGTATGCGTGTCTTCACTTTGATGAGTAGGTGATCATTGTGATATCTGATCTAGAACACAATTATATATATAGCATACTTGATCAGAGAGAGAGAGAGTTGAGTATGCCACCACGACAAAAATATCATCTTCCATACAACCAATTCATTATCCTTGATTGATGTTGAGGTATCTATCTTCTCAATCACGTATGCAATTTTGAGTGCAGTTATCGAGAACATCGGTGTAGTTCCCAGTGCATCATTTTTACCATCATCTTTGTGGTAAAAGCCATAATAATTGTTTAAAATTGTCGGGAAGTTTGATCATGACCAGTGATAAAGCTTCCATCTTAATCTCCAACTAACAACATGTAAAAAAATGTAAATAAACTCGATTTCTTGATTTCACCACGCACGGAACAGTCTCTTTAAGAAATTATTTGCCCTTATTATTAAGTTGCGAAAGGGAATATTCTGCAAAAAGAGTACTTAAGAAAAGGAAACAAATATGTAGGTCCTGAAAAACCAAGTGTTCCAACAAGAAACCTCAAAGAGAAATGATTATCGAAATTTTTAGAGTTGTGTCGACTGAACCTCACTCATACAGGCATTCGTTTAATGTTTGAATATATAGAGATATGACATTTTGGTTATCAGAACTAGTCATTATACACGAGACGATGCAACTCATTATTGCAATCAAACCAAATCTTTAGTTATAATGGACATAATTCTTCATGAAAGCGTGTGAGTTCTTAAACAACAATCATTACTCTACATCTTCAAAGCTAAATGTTATGACGACAGAGGATGTTCAATATTTTCGATCAAGAGAAACAACCCTTAAGTAAGCATTTCACTCCCTTTTTATTGTTGATGGATGAATCCGTCTCTTATCGAATTTTACTCACACACACAAACTCCTGCAGGGCATTCAAAAGAGGGATTCTCTTATCCATTGATATTGATCCTCCCAAGCCCAAGAGGGGGGTTTCTCAGTGTTGAAACATTGGTCATTGATGTCAAATATGGCACTTTGGCTTCTTCCCCTTTTCCAACTCCTAGTTTAGTATGGTTTCCCACCCCCACGTACGTTCGGCTATTCCTATTGACATCCTCCAAAACCTGACTAAGCATGCAGCAGTTCCTCCATATTTATTCCTCAAAAATTCAATTGACACGCCCATGCACACACACAGTCTCTCTCCGACTCAAGTGCACCAATTTTTTTCCCTGCCTTTTAACAATGAATAAATGTTATTGCAGTGGAATCTCATGTTTGCTGTAGTTATTGAATGGTTAGTTCTGCTTCCCTATATATATTGGTATCATTTCAAACTTCTATGATGTGATCTCTTTTCTTTGTTATGTTATTGTAGCAGTGTGACATCCCTACCTCCGATGGATTTTCTGCCTTGATAACTTCTTATTATAGAACTTCTGTCTACCATCATAATAATTTTCAGTGTATTTTGGACTTCTCGGATACAAAAAGAAAAACAAGTGGTCCGTGGTTCTATTGAAAGCCTATTAAAGGGAATATGCTTGATAATTATAATATCAACTGGCTGCATTTAAATGTCCCCCTGGTATATGTCCGTCACAAGTAATTTCCCTTTTGTAGATAAGTTCATTTTGTTTACGAGTATAAAAAATTATTTAAAAGTTCTTAATTTAAGATCAAAATATTCGCATATGTTTTCTTTACCATTTCTACCACTGTTGTTAAGTACTTAAAAATTAGATTTAAATGGACATTTGATATCCTTAAAAAATTATATGTTTCATCTTAAAAAAATTATAATCCGCCGGAGGTCAACATGTCGGTAGTACGGTACAATACAAAATATTTTTTAAAAAGTTATTTAAATTTTACAAAATATACGTTTATGGCCTCAACTTTGGGCTAACTTTCCGTTTTGTCATTAACTTAGTTTGTTATATAATTTTGTCGCCAATTTTTGTTTTTATTTTGATTTTGGCAAATCTTGAATTTCTTTTAACGAAAGCCAAACAATGCCTTAATATAGTCTGTCTCGTGTCCTATAATAATAGAGTTTCTACCTCTCTTTCATTCGTCTCATAATCGACTTTATTCGTAATAGCAGCTACATAATAGAACATCACCCGACCTTACGATTTTGTTTGACACAAGGTCGAGCGTCGCAACAGCTACTTTACCACTTAAAAGTGATAAGGCATTTTAAAAACCAACTATAGTGGCGTTAAAAAGCAATTTAGAGCATTTACAAACGAGAAGTCGTATACGGACATCCGGCTGACATGGGAGATGATATCCAAGGTGTGGATGGGGAGCTCCTCCTGTGCGCATCGAGCCAATGCAGAGGAGAGAGGTATGCCCGGCAGGTGTGCCGAGTAGGGGGTTGCTCAGGACCCACGTATGTAACATGATGGCATTTACATGATCATTACAATTTGGAATAGAGTAAATTATGTTGTCCAATGAAATTATGTCCTTACAAGTTGTTTTCACTACTACTATTACCCGCAAGCATAAATCAATTCGAAGGACCGTTGCCGAGATCTCTATCCCATTACAAAAATTTGCAATCCCTGAACGTTGGCACCAACAAAATAATAGATTCATTCCCCAATTGGTTGGGGGTCCTCCGTTGATGGTCATCAATTTAAGATCCCATCATTTTTTTGGCCATGTAAATATTGACGGGGGTACTCATCCTTTCTCAATGGCACGAATCATGGATCTCTCCCGCAACAATTTCAACGGCAATCTACAAGACAAATTCATCAGTGAAATGTTTGAGATGACGCGAGGCTATAATTATTATTTTGGCAATCAATATATGAGTTCAAATAGTCGGCTTTGGGAATATTATTCGGTGATGATTGACTTAAAAGGGATCGACATGGAGCTGGTGAAGATTAATGTCCAATTTACAATGCTTGACTTATCGAGCAATCAGTTTCATGAAGAGATCCCTAAAAGCATTAGATTACTAAAATCGCTCAAAGGTCTGAATTTCTCTCACACAGCTTCACGGCTTCGATCCCTCCATCCATCGAGAACTTGACAAGTCTGGAATCACTGGACCTCTCTTCTTTAAACCCCATGTTACAAACATAGCTCAAACTCCTTTTAAGTTTTTCCTGTAAAAGATCTGCCCATAGACGTAGGTTTTCAGCCATAACTTCTATTAAATTGGTGAGGTTGGTAGAGAATTATAAATTAATTAGATATATTAAAAATATTATGTCACATTTACGTTGATTTAAAAATAATAATAATCTAGAATCGCGTTTATATAGTGGATTTTTAAAGTTTGGGTACCATTAATATTGGTGCCTTTATCATTTGTATCATAGATAATAACCAATTTCTTACAAGTTCATTCAATTCAAAATAGCCACGTGAAACTATAAATCCCCAGCGGATATTTCTCCAAGAAAAATAAAAAATAGGAATATTATTAGACAACCCTAAAAATTAATGATTTTTTTGTCCTACTACTTAAAAAGTGTACGTATAACTATATATTTAAAATTTGAATAAAGATAAACTATTCGTAATTAAAACAAAGAAATCGTTTGTTATTTGTCAATTAAAATATACGGAATTATGAGGAGGGAAGAAAGTAGCATTTTCATGCTTATCTTCTTTTAGGGATATGTCTCTGTCCGAACCACCCCTTTTCTTGTTTTCTTCCTCGGTCAAACTCATGTTAACGTGAGGTTGACCGAGAAAGGAATTCAAACACAAATAAAATCATAAGAAACTCGCTACTGGAAACCAATTAAAGGAAGAAACGAAGTAGGTAATCCGAACCTACCGTGGAAACAGTGTAATACCCCAAATTTGCAAATCTTCAAACGATATCCTAAGAAAAGGAAAAGAAATCATCAAAAAATATGATACCCCTTAAGAAGAAAAAAAATCTTCAAAGAAAGAAAAATCTTGAAAGTATGATTACTAAAAAAACAAATCTTCCAACTATAACCTCTAAAGGCTTGATATTGGGAAACAAAATCTTCCAACTATAATCTTCCAATTTGAGCGAATGCCCTGTTATGACGAACCTCGTAATGCCATATCAAATTTACACCATACACAATTTTCATCGGGTAAATTAAGAGCACGAAATAAAAGATGCGGAGGACCATCGATGAGTGGTAACTCACTAAAAACAATAATCCCATCCGTAAACTAAAAGTAGCGATTATAACATGATTTCTAAAACCTTCACATAGAACTTGAGAGCAATTCGTGAGTACCTTCCATATTTCTAGGCTTAAATCGTTGTCCTCTTCCCAAAACTTTGTCAAACAAGTAATCAAATTTGTTAGTGTAGAAAGTCTTTCTCCTCCTGTGACTTTTTACTTACATTCATATATTTGTTAGTGTAGAATGGATGACCTTTTGCTTTCATCCATAATTATGAAACTAAATAATTGTGACCTAGTTTCCCATGAATGTTCTGATGCATCGCCCATAGGCTGCCTGCCTGGGAGGTCATTGGTAGACATTAAGGCCATAAGACTACTGAATAACGCGTGAAACTGAGATAGAAGGCTGGTCGGGACTGGTGACGATGGGCGGGGGCAATGTGCGTCAGTTAGGTGAAATTTGCAGCTGCCAAACCTCTAGGATCGCATGGATTTAAGATTTTCTGAATCAATTCATTGCCAGGAGATTCTTGCCTTGTCTGTATTGCTTAATACTGTTGCCTCTGGAAATAAAACAATCTTAATCTTCAGTTGAGTTGAAGAATCGCATGCCCTTCTTACTGTTGATATTGCTCGTCAAGCCAGACAAAAATCTAACCATAAACATTGCAGTTAAAATTCAAAATTTTGAATTGGATGATTTTCCCAAGAAGAATGGTTAAAATGAAAATTACTAACCAATTCGGATTCAGATCCCAGATTGTTCCCAACTCCCATAGGCCGGAATTCAATATCAATTGGATTTGCACGAACTGGGTAGAGCTCCATTTCAGCGGTTTCCCATTAACGTACGAATCTTTATGGGTTGCCCTCTCCTGGGTTTGTTTCATGTGCTTTCTTCTTTCTGTCTGGTCAGTTTGGTTGCCTGCTTTTGGCTTCTGATGCTTTCTTGGGAGCAGGAGGTGATCTTGCTTTGTTGATCTGGAGGCAATGGGAATCTGTAATCTATATGTGTTGTTTACCTCAATGTTCTAATGTCATTGGAGTTGTGTCTCCAACCACTGGTGGTAATGATACGCTAAATGTTTCTTGAAAGATCTGACGAAGAGACAGTGTTAAGATTAGTCTTTAATAGCCGAATTCCGAATGCCGCATGGGATGCCGGAATTCAGTAACACGGGCACAGCTGAATCTATCGATTTCACTATAAAGGACCTTCTCCAAGTCACAGCTCTTCCACAGGTCGAAAGATGCCGGCAACGACTTCCCGTTAACGCCTCCTAACCCCCTCCCCTTTTCCCCACTGACTGACTCGATGTCCTTTAACCAACCTACCGCCCCCCCCCCCCCCCCTTCTGTTGAATCTTATTCAAGTTCGCTATCTTACCATCTCATTAATTTCTCTTTTCCCGATCCTTCTTCTCGCCGTCAACTAAACATGGCCTCGACGACTTTCTACAACAGTACCTCCCCCATGTGAACACCCATGTCCTCGGGGGTGACATTCTGAAACCTGTTCATTTTGCATATCATAAAGAAATTCCCAGGTTGCTTCTTCTGGGTAAGCAAACAATGAGATTCTCAATATGAACAAACACAAATGATAGAAGACGGAATTTATGCTTTTGTCGCTGCTGGTTTCTCTGTAAAAGTTCGCGATTAGACTTGGTTGATTGAGGGATCTCAAGTTATGCGTGTTGGCGTCTCCGATGGGTAAGAAGACTTGGCGAGTCTACATCTCATCTTAGCCATCAGCCATTTACTACCACCATCCAACCATCGCGCCATGTAAACAAAATCGGATCCTGAGTCCAGGCCCATATGAAGCCCAAGCCCAATCCATACCAAATCTCCCAATAAGTAGTAAGGAAAGTCCAAATCTCCCTCAACCATACCACCAGACAACTTACATCCCACGAGTCCCAAATAAAAGCCCATTAAGTGAATATTTCTATTTGATGGTTTTACACCTCACAAGCGATGCGGATGCAACTTATGATGCTATATAGGTTCAGTTCGCTCCGAAAGTAACCGCTGGACAAACCGTATCCAAACACGTCGGAAATATCTGGTATTTCGAGCAACTGGTACTCGAAGGTTCGTTGTATGATCGCCGTACGAACGCAGGAGTACAATATGCTTGAACGCTGGATTGCTTGGAGATAAAAAGACTGTATGTCCGTCTGTAGAGAGATGTGTGTACAATGCCCAAGAATAACTATTTATACTAGCTTATACCTATGTATGTATGGAAATGAAATATTGTACATATATTACGTGTACTTGTTGCCCGTTTTCATGGAATATCTTCTTTTTATTTGAGCAATCTTGGCAATAATTCCCTTATATGTCTTGAGATCATCCGAAATCTTCCCATAACAGTCACTAATCCACTGGATCGTCCACTGGCCTTCTTTGCAAAGTTTTCTCGCTCGTCCAATTGACTGTCGCTTGATCACCTTGTTGGCCCTTGTCGCCTGGTAGCCCCATCGCTTTGTAACCACGTCTCCCGCAAGCCTTCACCTAGTGTGTTTCTACAACTACCTCCTTACCGGGCTTCTCACACATCGGGCCTGCATTTTGGACCATTGATATACAGATGACGCCCTGACCTGTGGCCTAAAAATTATGTTGCTAAACAGGTTTGAGCAGATCCAGGGACACGATTACATGTGATTCGAGGAACTTTGCAGTAATTTTCTTTTTCAAATTAAATGAAATAAATCTCAAGAGCTTAAAATAGGTTTCTTAACAAAAAGAAGTGTTGCGATGACAGCATCAACACACGCCCCATCGCTCACGCAAACTAAGCAGCCGTGCCGTCTCCAACAGCCAGGACTACTTGAGGCGTCGCGTCGATAGCATTTATTACATTGAGAACATCATCATCCACCATCCCCATCATTCACGGCAAGTTAAGGTGTCTCAACCACCGGCCATTTATTTCCGACCGGGAGACTTTGTTAAACTTGATGGAAGCTGCTGCTTTCTTTCTGAGTAATAAAAGTGTTTTCCCTGTGGATGACTTACAAAGCCTTCACGATCATGATGATTAATTATCACACGTTTCATGTACACAAAAGAAATTGAAATCTCCAAATTAAAATAATTTTTTTAGTATGCTCGTTTTAGACAGAACCATATGTTTTTTTGTTAAATAGAGCTTAGAAGCTTCTATTATAAAGACATGTTATTCACAAAGCACAAAGGTTTTGTGATGCATACAGAGTATGAAGGAGTAATTTTTTTTTTTCAAATTAATTAAAACAAACCTCAAGAGCTTAAAATAATCGATTCTTATATAAAAAAGTTGTTGCGTTGACAGCATCAACACGCCCCATCGCTCACGGCAAGCTAAGCAGCCACGCCGTGTCCAACGGGCAGGAAGACTTGGGACGTCGTGTCCATTGCTCAACGGGCAGGAAGACTTAGTCTGGTCGTTGTTTTTGGAGAATAAATGCTTTGCGCAAGTGGGGACATGGATGACACGAGGAACTTTCATATTAAGTCTTTCTCCTCCCGTGACTTTTTATGTACATTCATATATTTGTTAGTGTAGAATGGATGACCTTTTGCTTTCATCCATAATTATGAAACTAAATAATCATCTCTACTTCCTTTTTGTAACGACAATTATTTACTAAATTAATGATTGTCTTTTGTTACTAGTGGAGAAACGCGGCCTTCCTATAGAAAACGCCGTGATGTTTTCATTATATTTTTCTTTTCATTCTACATTTATCAACTTTAATCGCTTTTTATCCTCTGTCTTATTTTAATTTTATAGTTATTTCTAAATATTTGAACATTAGTAACAACTTAAGATATGACTTTTTATTTAGCTCATAAAAGAATATTTCCGATCTGGAGACTTTGTTAAACTTGATGGAAGTTGCTGCTTTCTTTCTGAGTAATAGAAGTGTTTTCCGTATGGACGACTTACAGAGCCTTCAAGATCATAATGATTAATTATCACATGTAACATGTACACAAAAGAAATTGAAATCCCCAAGTTAAATTAATTCTTTTAAACCCTTACTTTTATTAACTACTCTGTTACATAATTTATAAACTTCTTTTTCATTTTAAGTTGTTCCAATTTAATTCCTTAAAATATAACTTTTTGAACAAATCAATTAAAATTCTGACTAAAAGGGGGTGAAAGAGAAAGATGATATTTTTTCTTTATTATAAAAGTATTTGCGGTGTCTGTCTGTCCTTTCTAAGTTCCTTTTATTCCTCCAAAAAATGAGACGAGATGATGCTGATGGTTTCATCATCGTTATCATCCTCTGCTTCTTATTTTTACTCGTGGCCTTACCATCCACCTCTTCCTTACTCTGTCATCCTGACCAGAGACACGCCTTGCTTCGTTTTATACGTCCTTTCTCTATCACTGGCCCTATAGTTGCTTCGTGGAGGAAGGACGAGGATTGCTGCTCCTGGGACGGCATCACCTGCGACAATTCCACTGGCGACGTCATCGGCCTCAACTTGACCGGTGCTGGGCTTCAAGGCATCCTTCCAACCGAAATCTCACAATTGTCGAAGCTGGTTTCTCTTGATCTCTCTAATAATTCTGGGGTGGAGATGCAAGATCATACCATGAGAATGCTCGTCAGCAACCTAACTCAGTTGGAGGAACTCAATCTTGAGCTTGTCAATTTGTCCATGGTCAATCCCACATCCTTTATGAACTTATCTTCTTCTTTGATTTCCCTCGAGCTTTCAGATTGTTGGTTGGGAGGGAAATTTCCTGAATTTATCTTTGGGCTGCCAAATCTACAAGTGATTGACACATCGTGGAATTACCAATTAACCGGCACATTTCCCAAATCCAAGTGGAGTCCCAGTCTTGATTACTTGTCCCTCTTGGGTTGCTCTTTCACCGGAGCAGTTCCCAATTCAATTGGAAACCTCTCGCGATTGACTCACTTGGATCTATCGGAGAACAATCTCATGGGTGCAGTTCCCAATTCAATCGGAAACCTCTCGCAGTTGACTTTCCTTGGCCTAGGGGGGAACAATTTCACTATTGACTTGGGGATATTGTCAACCCTCAAGAATCTCCAGTTCCTCGATCTGTTTGGGCTCTCCGTTTCTGGTGAGGATGCAAACCACAGGTTATCATTGCCGAAGCTCCAAGAATTGAATATGGCAAGTTACAATCTGAGCAAGATCCAATCATTTCCACGGTCGTGTTATTATTTCCAAGGAAAATCATCCTTTCCCCATTGCACGCATCATGGACCTCTCCCACAATAGTTTCAGTGGAAATCTCCAAGATGAATTCATCATCGAAATGTTCGGCATGACAAGAGACAATAATTACGATTTTGGTAAACAATATCTACAGTCAAATAACGGGATTGAGGAATATTACTCAGTGATGATCGACTTGAAAGGGAACGACATGGAAATGGTGAAGATCAATGTCCATTTTGCAATGCTCGACTTATCGAGTAATCACTTCCATGGAGAGATTCCTAAAAACATTGGATTACTTAAATCGCTCAAAGGTCTGAATTTGTCTCGCAACCTCTTCACGGGATCGATCCCTCCATCCGTCGGGAACTTGACAAATCTGGAATCACTGGACCTCTCTTCTAACCATCTGATAGGAGAAATTCCAAAGGAATTGGTGAAGCTGACATCCCTTGGATTTTTGGACCTCTCATGGAACAACTTCACGGGGCCTATACCATCAGGAGGACACATCGACACCTTTCCGAATAGTTCATTCAAAGGAAATCCCGGACTATGTGGGATTCCGCTCACGAGATCGTGCAGTCAAGGAAACAAGAAAGCACAGCCATCGTCGGAAGGAAAGGGTGATGGAAAGAACGAAGGCGGGGGGTGGATGGTGTGGGAGTACGCAGCGCTGGGTTTCGAGAGCGGGATGGGGATGGGGATATTGTTGGGATACATGGTGCTAGAAATGGGAAGGCCTCTTTGGCTGGTCCGAATGGTCATCCGACTGGAAGCTAGTTATAGGAAAATGTCCAAGAGGAAGAAGGGTGACCAACGGAGGAATGGTCGAAGGTAAACTGTGAGAATCCAACTTACATTTTGAATGTTTCTGGATTTTTGTTTGTTTTGCTGCTTCAACATGATGATGTTATGATATACATTAATAAAGCATGCAGCTTCTCTTATGTTAAATATAAGAACAAAAATTACAAATGTAAGAGGGCTTCATCCCAACTCCTGTTTATTTCTCCTTATCCACCAGGTTAGTGCTCTCTTTGTTCTTGCATCTCCCGAAAGCAGGAACTCCTTACCACATAAAGATGTAGCTGCCAATTAAAAAAATCCAAACTCCGATAGATGGTTAACAGTTGATCTTAGTTCCTGATAAGCACATCGGTGAATTTTCATTTTGCTGTTTTGAACAACCCCTCAGAAGAGTGAGTTTGGTGGTGTGTATTTTTGAAATCGTAAACTATGGGGTTGTAATTTTTGTTACTCAGCACGGAAAACAGACACAAAAAAGATGAATGGGAGGTGAAGCACGAAGAGTAGGGGGGCATGGTTTACATGTAGAAAAGCTACTTACGGAAACGTGTTTAACAACAGAAATTTTGAAGGAGAGACAGAGACTTGAGAGGAATTCAGGCTATATTTGTAAAGGGGGTGTAAAGAACAAACCTCTCAAGAAAACAGAACAATGAGCTCCTTTTATTCATTTGCCGGACAACAAATTTTAAGGCCCGCTCCCAGTTCCGTCCGATTTTTCTGGGAACCTCTTTTCACTAATATGTAATATGCGTTGGGTTGTTTAGAAATCGGGGATTTGCTGTGCTGTATGAAGTGAATGCTAAAATTTGAGACACAACGGAGTATTTCTGAAAATAAGGATTGATGATCTTGGAGAGAATAATTTTGACTAACTGCGGAGCCTTTTCCGCTTTTTCTTGTAGCCAAAATGCTTTCTTGCCTTTTTCTTAATTGCCTAACATCATTTTTGGAGAATATTACTCCTTATATAGAGTCTTAAGAAAGATATAGAGAAGTTTCTTGAGAGGGCTTGTTCTTTAAACCCCATGTTACAAACATAGCTCAAACTCCTTTTAAGTTTTTCCTGTAAAAGATCTGCCTATAGATGTAGGTTCTCAGCCATAACTTTTATTAAATTGGTGAGGTTGGTAGAAATCTAGAATCGTATTTATATAGTAGATTTTTAAAAAGTTAGAGCCTGAAACATGTATGATTTATTTGAAACCTACAATGATATCAATCCTATTGTATTGGTTACTACGATTTCAAATTTTAGTCGGACCCGATACTTAGTTCAAGTTTGGGTACCATTAATATTGGTGCCTTTTTATCAGATAAAATAATAACAAGACAAACAAAGGGAAATATCAAGGAACTGACTTTAGTAAAAATCTCCCGTGTATTATGAGGAGAAATAAAATAATAAAGGGAAGGTTGATATAAACTCCGAATATTCTCTAAAAGCTTATACGGTCAAAATATCCACGTCCCAACCCCCTTGGAGGGCCTAATCCAATTTCTTACAAGTTCATTCAATTCAAAATAGCCACGTGAAACTACAAATCCCCAGCGGATATTTCTCCAAGAAAAATAAAAAATAGGAATATTATTATACAACCTTAAAATTAATGATTTTTTTGTCCTAGTTCTTAAAAAGTGTACGTATAATTATATATTTAAAATTTTAATAAAGATAAACTATTTCGTAATTAAAACAAATAAATCTTTTGTTATTTGTCAATTAAAATATACGGAATTATGGGAGGGAAGAAAGTAGCATTTCCATCCTTATCTTTTTTTTATGGATCTGCCTTTGTCCGAACCACCCCCTTTTCTTTTTTTCTTTCTCGGTCAACCCCACGTTACAAACATAGCACATAAACTGAGTCTATAGACTTTTCAACGCTCTGTATGACCTTAAACAGGTTCTTAGAGCATGGTATGAAAGGATTAGCACCTTTCTTGTCGAAAAGGGCTACAAAAGAGGAAGAGTAGATACCACTCTCTTTCTCAAACACAGAAGCAATCATCTCATTATTGTCCAGGAATTCTCCAAACTTATGACAAGTGAGTTTGAGGTGAGTATGATGGGAGAACTCACGTTCTTCCTTGGATTACAAATTCAGCAAACTGCAGAAGGTACATTCTTACATCAAGAAAAGTACACTAAGCAGCTTTTGAAAAAATTCGGTCAAAAAGGCACGAAACCTTTGTCTACTCCCATGGGTACGATATTCAAAAAGACAAGGATGAAATGGTAAATAAGTGGATAGTAAGCTCTAGAAAATACTAAGTTCCCTTTAAAAGGTTTCCTAATAGTCTAAAAGATGTCAATGACCATAAGAAAATAAAATAACCTAAGAGAACAAAAATGAGCAACTAGTTGATAATCTTCTTCTTCAAATCGTCATCTTGAGGAAAGTTCGGTAGTTGGGCAAGATCTTGTAAAGATTGTCGAAGGTCGCATCATACGTGTTCTTCACTCAACATATTCCCCAAGGGCGCGTCCTTCAAATTCGACGGTCGTGCCTTTCTGCTCTCTGTGGTGTGCTGGTCCTTGAAGGTCGGGTCCCTAAGTCTGGAGGACGCGTTTTTCTCTATTCTGGATTTCCTGCACTTAATCATTTTTTTCCCTTTTCCATTTGCCCGTCTCCTCATTTTCCAATACCCAATCAAAATAAATATAAGATGCATCAACTAATTTCCAATTAATCTCAAATCGAACTCAAAATTTAATAAATTAGTAAAGACCGACTTAACATTAATCTAAACTAAAAATACGGCAAAAACTATAAAAATCTAACATCAACTCTGATACTAGCCTTGTAAAGCCTATCAAATAACTCTACTTTCATAGAGTTATCCATGAGTGCCCTCTTTGTTCTCGCATCTCCCGAAAGCAAGAACTCCTTACCACTATGAAGATTTTAGCTGCCAATTTAAAACAATCTGAGCATTGATTTATCTCCCCCGATTGTCTTCTTAAAAATCATGACGGCGAACTCCAACAAAGTCTTTATGTTTCTGACAAGCACATGGGTGAATTTTAACTTTTCTGTCTTGAACGATCCCTTATAAGAGTTAGTTTGGTGGTGTGGGTTTTGTTAGATAGGAGAACAATGGTGTTGTAATTTTGTTACTCAACCCCGGAAAAACACACATACACAAGATCAAAGAAGATGAGTGGGAGGCGGAGTGAGAAGAGTCGGGGGGATTGGTTACAAGTAAAAGAAGCAACTTACGAAACCGTGTTTAAGAAAGCAGTAATGAAGCAACATCAGCAGGTAGATCTTTTGAAGGAGAGACTTGAAATGAGTTTCGGCAATGTTTGTTCCGGGGGTTTAAAGAACAAACCTCTTTTACCTCAAAAAATTGTATTCAATTCACTAATTACTGCACCTTCAGGCCCCCGAGAAAGGAATTCAAACACAAATAAAATCATAAGAAACTCGCTACTGGAAAGCAATTAAAGGAAGAAACGAAGTAGATAATCTGCACCTACCGTGGAGGAGAAAAAAAAATCTTCGGAGGAGAAAAAGAATCTTCTCCGACTAGCACCTCTAAAGGCTTGATATTGGGAAACTAAATAATGATCAAATATCACACAAAATCTAGAAAAAGTATAAAGGAGGGCATAGTAAAACTCCTCCGAAGTTCCTCAGCAAGTGTACCCGACCTGTTCACCTCCCAAGGTGATGATATCAGCATCAACGGCCTCATTGATCTTCAGACAGTACCGTACATCCCCACATGGGTGAAGGCCAAGGATCGGCCCTGTCATTCATCCTGCTATTCGTCTGGACAATTCCGTATCCATACAAAAAGAAAACCATACATCAATGGGCGATTTATTTCACAACAATACTGAAAGATGGCCCTTTCCTACCAAATTTGATTGGGAAAATTAATTTCAATTTCTCCAACATCGTTCGGATAGCCAGACGAGGAATCCAACTACATCAGGTAACTTTTAGCCTTGCATTGTTACATGTGATTCGAGGACCTCTGTAAGAACGACTATTTCATGTTCTTTTAAAGTTATCTTTGAACAAAGCTGAAGTAGAACTTTTTTTTTCTTTTTCAAATTAACTGAAATAAACCTCAAGAGCTTAAAATAGTCGATTTTGTTTTTAAAAAAAGTTGTTACAATGAGTGCATCAACACACGCCCCATCACTCACGGCAAGCTAAGCAGCCTAGCCGTCTCCAACAGGTAGGAAGACTTGGGACGTTGCGTAGAATGGATGACCTTTTGCTTTCATCCATAATTATGAAACTAAATAATCATCTCTAATCTCCTTTTTGTACCGACAATTATTTACTAAATTAATGATTGTCTTTTGTTATTACTAGAGAAACGCCGCATTCGTATAAAAAATGCCGTGATGTTCTCATTATATTTTCCTTTTCATTCCACATTTATCAAGTTTAATCGATTTTTATCCTTTGTCTTATTTTGATTTTATAATTGTTTCTAGATATTTGAACATTGGTAACAACTAAATTATGATATTAAGATATGATTTTTTGTTTAGCTCATAAAAGAATATTTCCGAGAGACTTTGTTAAACTTGATGGAAGTTACTGCTTTCTTTCTGAGCAATAAAATGTTTTCCGTGTGGATGACTTATAGAGCCTTCAAGATCATGATGATTAATTATCACATGTTACATGTACACAAAAGAAATTAAAATCCCCAAATTAAAATATTTTTTTTAGTTTACCTTTTTTTAATTAGTTTTCTTGTTTGTATGTATAAAGTAAAGCGCTTACCTTTTTTATAACATTTATTTTTTTTTTATACTTATGAAAATGTGAAGCAATGAAATCGTGCTGTGTATATTAACAGTTTTCCAATCAACGAACCAATGATAGGAGTCTGACAAACTCCAAAGACTTATACTTCTGAATTAATGTATTTTTAAACCCATACTTTTATTAATTACTCTGTTACATATTTTATAAACTTCTTTTTCATTTTAACTAGATCCAATTTAATTCATTAAAATGTAAATTTTTGCACAAATCAATTAAATTCTCACTAAAAAGGGGTGAAAGAGAAAGATGATATTTTTCTTTTGGCTAGATTAGCAATTTTATCCTGTTATGTACTCCATTTTTTCTAATTTATCCTATCGTTTGAAACGTATCCTACAGTAATCGGTACTTAAGACCTTATTTCGACGTTATCCTTCGTTAGCTCGCCATTTGGCGAAGTCCAACATGTTAGCTCACGTGGCTATGACGGTGTTACAAATTACTGTTCACCGAACGATATGATAGATCGGAAAAAACCAGAAAAGTACATAATATAATTGTCAACTAGGCCAAAAATATAAATGATATTTTATATTTATCCAATTGGATCCCGCAAGCCGTGTCGATCTCCAAGGGGGATGGGTACCCGGAGAAGCCCTCGAGCGATGTCCTCTTGTGGCTGTGGGAGGAGGAATGGGCGTCACTGTCGTAGTCGCCGCGAAGCGCGAAGTTGTCGGAGGAGCAAAGGGAGGTGGCGGGCTCCGCAAGGCATTTGTCGCAGATCTGGGAGCTGTGGTGTTTTCTGGAGAGGAGGTTGACAGAGTGGATGGGGCGGTCGCAGGGGAGGCAAAGCCTAGGCTAGTCGGCGCGGCAAGTCGCCAGGGCGGGGCTGGCGTTCTGGGTCGGGTCAGTGCTTGGGCATCATGATTTCACCTCCAGAATTTAGGGTCGAGTTTGGAAGCAAACGGATTAGGGAAGCGGGAGGCCGAAAAAAAGGGTTCGGCCGGAGTTTTTATGACCAATGAAGTAAAAATCTCTGTTGAGTCTATCTAATTGCGGTTGCTGGGATTGGGTGAGGTTGGAAAACTTTTGGCTCCTTGTATGACGTGGAATAACCCTTCCCAATATCAAAAATAAATAAAATATCATTTATATTTTTGGTCTAATTAACAATTTTATCCTATACTTTTTCCGTTTTTCCAATTTATCATATCGTTTGGCTAACGGTGATTTTTTTTAGCGTCGTCATAGCCACGTGGGGTGCCACATCGGACTCCGTCAGAAGGCAAGCTATCGGAGAATAACGTCGAAATAAGGTCTTAAGTACGTAGTACTAAAAGATACGTTTAAAACGACAAGATAAATCGGAAAAATGGTATATAGTACATGATAAAATTGTTAATTCGACATTTTCTTTATTATAAAAAGAAAATAAATATGGATCTGAATTCCTCCCTTGAGTATTTGCAATGTGTCTGTCAGTCCTTTCTATGTTCCTTTTATTTCATTGGTCATAAAACTTTGCCCAAAACATAAGACGAGATGCAGGTGGTTTCGTCATTATCATCATTCTGCTTCTTATTTTTACTCGTGGCCTTAACATCCACCTCTTCCTTGCCCGGTCATCCTGACCAGAGACACGCCTTGCTTCGTTTTAAACAGTCCTTGTCTATCACTGGCCCTATAGTTGCTTCGTGGATGGCGGACGAGGATTGCTGCTCCTGGGATGGCATCGCCTGCGACAATTCCACTGGCAACGTCATCGGCCTGGACTTGACCAGTGTTGGGCTTCAAGGGGCCATCAATTCCACCAGTCCCCTATTTTCTCTTCGCCACCTCCATCGCCTCTGCCTTAACGGAATGACCTCCTTTTCTTAGCCGTCCCGCCAGAGATTGGCGTGTTCACTCAGTTGACATGCCTTAATCTCTCTTATTCCAACATTTCAAGCATCCTTCCAACAGTAATTTCCCTATTGTCGAAGATGGTTTCCCTTGATCTCTCTGATAATTTTTGGCTCGGAGGTGCAAGATCATACCATGAGAATGCTCGTCAGCAACCTAACACAGTTGGAGGAACTCAATCTCGGGTTGGTCCATATGATCACGATTGTTCCTACATCCTTTATGAACTTATCTTCTTCTTTGATTTCCCTTGAGCTTTCAGATTGTTTGTTGAGAGGGAAATTTCTCAAATTTATCTTCGGGCTGCCAAATCTACAGGTTATTGACATATCGAGGAATAAATATCTAAACGGCACCCTTCCAAAATCCAAGTGGAGTCCCAGTCTTGATTATCTGTCCCTCAAGGTTTGCAATTTCACGGGAGCAGTTCCCACTTCAATCGGAAACCTCTCGCGATTGACTTACTTGGATATATCATATAACAATTTCAGGAGTGAGTTTGACTTGGGGATATTGTCAACCCTTGTGGAGCTCCAGTTCCACTCTCTATTTGGCCTCTCTGTTTCGAGCGAGGATGCAAACGTCGGGTCCTCTTTGCCTCAGCTCCAAGACTCGTTCATGTTAAGTTGCAATTTGAGAAAGTTCCCTTCCTTCTTGTCCGGCTCAAAGGAACTGAGAAGTCTAGCCCTCTCGGCAAACAATATTCAAGAGATACCCAGTTGGCTTTGGAGCATCCGAAATGATACATTGGAGGAATTGTATCTCGATGATAATATTATCAGGGGAAGCATCCATCCGTCCATATGCCGAATGACTTCTCTGTTCTACGTAGGCTTGAGCGGAAACTATTTTACAGGTGTCATTCCTTAGTGTTTGCGTAATATTACCATTTTGCAAGGGTTGAACCTGAGCAACAATTTATTGAGTGGATCGTTGCCAACCTCCTTGGCCAACTGTACATCTTTGTGGAGTCTTGATATCAGGAACTACAATATGACAGGAACTCCTCCCACTTGGTTAATCACGTCATCCATTTATCATATTAATTTGTCTAACAATTAAATGGAAGGTCCTCTTCCACTACCTTCTAATTCCATGCAGAGCTATTCAATTTCCAGTGACCGTTTTTATGGGGGATGTCTTCGTTAATATGTAATGCTATCAATCTTTAGGTGCTAGACTTGTCAAATAATAGTCTCACTGGGGCCCTACCTGACTACTTGAAAAACGTCACTAGGGATCTTTTATACTTAAATCTTCACGCAAACGAGTTTCGTAGTACGATTCCAGATATTTTTCATGAAGCAAGTCGGTTGACGTCATTTAATCTCAGTAGAAATTAATTCAAGAGACCGTTACCCGAGAACTCTATCCCATTGAGAAAATCTGGAACCGCCGGACCTCTCTTCTAACCATTTGATGGTGAAATTCCAAAGGAACTGGTGAAACTGACATCCCTTGGATTTTTGGACGTGTCATGGAACAACTTCACGGGGCCTATACCATCCCGAGAACAATTCAACACCTTTTGGAGTAGTCGTTCCAAGGAAATCCTAGACTCTGTGGAATTCCACTCCCGAGATCGTACTGTCAGGCAAACAAGAAAGCACAGAGTTTTCCTTTCCCCTTTTCTTACCTCGTGGCATGAAGGTGGAATTAGTGATTTGAAGTTGATGTTTTGAGGAAGAAGGGGAGGGAGGGTCCATTGTTCTGGGTTTTCTCGAGAGGGCTTGTTCTTTAAACGCCATGTTACAAAGATAGCTCAAACTCCTTTTAAGTTTCGCCCATGAAGAGATCTAACTGCAAAGCTTGGTGAAAACTAATGTTGCGATGTACAAACTCTGTATTGTTTGGGATGGAGATCTGGTTCATATAATATTTTATGGCCGGGTGTTGACACGTGAAATTTTGGTCCGACCGGTTTCTTGATCGGAGATGTTAACGAATGATGAAATTATAAGAGAAGTTTGAAATTCAAGCCATCGAGAAATTCCAAGCGAAGGATGGAATCCAATAGGGTAAGAGCAACATATATAAAAAGGTTTGATTCTACCTAAAAGTGTTGCGTTGACAGCGTCAACACACGCCCCATTGCTCACAGAAAGCTAACCAGCCATGCCGTCTCCAAAGGGTAGGAAGACTTGGGGCATTGTGTCAATAGCTCAACTTTTGTTATACCCTTTAATTCCAACTGGAACTTCGATAGACTTAGTGTGGTCGTTGTTTTCGGAGATAAATGCTTTGAGCGTGTGGGGACATGGACGACCTGAGGAACCTTCATAGGAAGTCTTTCTCCTCCAGTGACTTTCTATATACATTCATATATTTGTAACTGCAGAATGGATGACTTCTGCTTTCATCCATGATTATCAAACCAAATAATCATCTTAATCTCTTTTTTAATAACAATATTTATTAAATTAATGCTTGTCTTTTGTTATTACTAGAGTAACGCCTTCCTATACAGAAGGCCATCGTGTTCTCGTTATATTTTTTCTTTTTATTCCACATTTATCAACTTTAATCACTTATCCTCTGTCTTATTTTAATTTATTCTTGTTTATAAATATTTGAGCATTTAACATATGATTGTTTGTTTACCTCATAAAGCAATAGTTTGCAACATCTAATTCCTCCCTGAGAGTATTTGCAGAGTGCCGGTATGTCCTTTCTAAGTTCCTCATTTATTTTGGTCACAAAATTTTTGAAAAAAGAGGAAAGATTGTGTCGTGCTTCAGTTTTTTTTTTATAAATTAGTCACTGCCATTTTTAAAAAAATTTTATCTTCGTAAATAAAACTTATGACTAGACGAGTGTCTTCTCGTAAATTTTAACAAAGAAAAACATTGGAAGCGTGATTCACGTAATGGATTAAGTATGGATGGAGGGGGTTGGAATATTCAATTCTGATAATGAAATAAAGTGCTTCTTACATTGACAACATCATCCACCATCCCCATCATTCACGGCAAGTCAAGGCGTCTCAATCACCGGCCATTTATTTACGACAGGGAGACTTTGTTTGACTTGATGGGAGCCTGATGGACTCTCCATGACTCATTCTTTTATTAATTACTCTTTTACGTACTTTATAAACTTCTTTTTTTCATTTTAACTAGTTCCAATTTAATTCATTAAAAAAAACTTTTTGAACAAATCAATTAAACTCTGACTAAAAGGGGTGAAAGAGAGATTGTCCTGGCGAGCCTGGCCTTGCAAGTCATACTCTAGTTCTTCAACAAACCTCGCAAGTTATCCCCCAAGGTCTCCATCATTGTTGTCGTCTGGTGTGCTTCCGTGTATACGAACTCCATCGCTGGAGTCGCCCTCGGGATTCTCTCCAGCAAGTTTGGAGAGATCAACGAGAAGTCCAATTCCCTCGACGACCACAGCGAGCTCATCGTATTATGGGCATCCCCACCTCAGACAAGCAGAATCATGTAAAATTAAGAAAGACCAAAGACCAGAGGAGGGTGGGATATTAAGACCAAGGCTATAATCATAAGAAGAAGAAGAAGAAATATTGTTCTTTCTTTTCGGTATTTCATGGAATTTGGATAGTAAAAGTTACATTATTCCAGTCCTCCCTCGTCATCATTCTTGAAATATTTTTAGAATAAAAACTAAAGATAAAAGGAACAATTGATAACAGCGACAAAGCATTACTGTGTTCGAGAACTTTTGAAAATTAAGAATCTTTTTGGGTATATTAATTTACAAATTTTTTATAAATTAATAAGAAAGACCAATGACTAGAGTGGGTTGAGACAAGACAAATCGAAAATCGAAGCAGGGGAGGAAGATGCTAAATTTCTATGTGCCACTCGAGTACAAAAACTTTGAAAGTTTCGTACTTCTTTTACGAAATATACTCGAAGTTTCGTAAAAAAGTATGCATGAGTTTGGTACTTGATGAAACATTTATGAACTTATTCGTATTTTCGTTTGTAATTGTTCGTAAGCATTTCGTACAGTACGAAACTCTTTCGTAGAAAGTATCAAACATTTATGAACCAGTTTCGCACTTCCCTCGTAAAACATGAAACATGTTTGTAAAGTACGAAACTTATTTCGTACTTTTCTCGTAAATTAACATAAAGAAACATCATTTGGATGAACAACTCGAACGAGTTAATTTCTCGTGAAATAAAGTTCTTATTACATTGACAGCATCATACATCACACCAAGTTAAGCATGTTGATTTACGATAAAAAAAAAAAAAAATAGAAAGATTTAAGAAGACTTTGACTCTGGTGGGCAAACGGGAGACAGAAGTTGCTGCTTTCTGAGAAATATCAAGTGTTTTGCGTGTTGGGTGCAGGACAAGGCGGGGATCAGTTAATAATAAATTGGATGTGGATTTATGTTTGATCCCACCCTTGTCTTCTGTTTAATAACTTTTTTTCAAAGATGATTGATTGTTACTTTTTTTAGTACCAATCACGCATTAAAACAAACTTTATACATTGGATTAAAAAAAAACAGTGGTGTAAAGCGTTTACTCATCTAATATAAATCACCATCCCAAATTCCTCCATTTGAGTAACAAATTTGCCCAAAAAAATGAGACGAGATGATGCTGGTGGTTTCATCATCGTTATCAACCCCTGCTTCTTCTTTTTACTCGTGGCCTTACCATCCACCTCTTCCTTACCTTGTCTTCCGGACCAGAGACAAGCCTTGCTTCGTTTTAAACGGTCCTTTTCTTTCACTGGCCCTATAGTTGCTTCGTGGATGGAGGGCGAGGATTGCTGCTCCTGGGACGGCATCACCTGCGACAATTCCACTGGCGACGTCATCGGCCTCGACTTGACCGATTCTGGGCTTCAAGGCATCCTTCCAACAGAAATCTCACAATTGTCGAAGCTGGTTTCCCTTGATCTCCCTTGTAATTCTGGGCTGGAGGTGCAAGATCATACCATGAGAATGCTCGTCAGCAACCTAACTCAGTTGGAGGAACTCAATCTTGGGTATGTCAATTTGTCCATGGTCAATCCCACATCCTTTATGAACTTATCTTCTTCTTTGATTTCCCTCGAGCTTTCAAGTTGTCGGTTGGGAGGGAAATTTCCTGAATTTATCATTGGGCTGCCAAATCTACAAGTGATTGACACATCCTGGAATTACCAATTAACCGGCACATTTCCCAAATCCAAGTGGAGTCCCAGTCTTGATTATCTATCCCTCTATGGTTGCTCTTTCTCCGGAGCAGTTCCCAATTCAATCGGAAACCTCTCACGATTGACTTACCTGGGCCTAGGGGGAAACAATTTCACGATTGACTTGGGGATATTGTCAACCCTCGAGGATCTCCAGTTCCTCTATCTGTTCGGCTCTCTATTTCGGGTGAGAATGCAAACCACGGGTTCTCATTGCCGAAGCTCCAAGTAATGTATATGGAAAGTTGCAATCTAAGCAAGTTCCCTTCCTTCTTGTCTCTCTCTAAGGAACTGACTTGGCTATGGAGCATCGGAATTGACACCTTGGAACAATTGCATCTTGATGATAATCTTATCAAGGGAAATATCCCTCCATCCATTTGCCAACTAACTTCTCTGTCCTACGTAGTTTTGAGTGGAAATTATTTGACGGGTATCATTCCTCAGTGTCTCGGCAATCTTACGAAATTACAAATGTTATACTTGAGCAGCAATTTATTGAGTGGGCCGTTGCCCACGTCCTTGGCCAATTGCACATCTTTGAGGATTCTTGATGTCAGCTCAAACAACATCAATGGTGCTCCTCCCACTTGGTTATCCACGTCATCCATTTATCGTATTAATTTGCGGGCCAACAACTTCGTAGGTCAGTGGTCTCCAGACATCTTTCTCAGGTCAGCTTTCTTTTCTTTTATTGATCTATCTGGCAACAAATTTCGAAGGCCCTCTTCCAGTTCCAACCGCCAATACTACTTATTATTCAGTTTCCAATAACCATTTTTCTGGGAGCCTCTCTTCACTGCTATGCAATGCCACCGAGCTTATGTTGCTAGACTTGTCAAATAATAGTCTCACTGGGGTTCTGCCTAGCTGCCTAGAAAACGTCACCAGGGTCTTGTAATCTTGAACCTTTGAGCAAATGAGTTTCAGGGTCAGATTTTAGAGATTTTTCATGAAGTACGTTGACGTCACTTGATCTCAGCGGAAATCAATTCGAGGGCCCATTGATGAGATCTCTATCCCATTGTAAACAATTGGAAGTTTTGGATGTTGGAAACAACAAAATAGAGGATTCATTCCCCAATTGGTTGGGGGATCTCCCGTTGAAGGTGCTCGGTTTAAGATCCAACCATTTCCACCGTCGTGTTATTATTTCCAAGGAAAATCATCCTTTCCCCATGGCACGCATCATGGACCTCTCCCACAAGAGTTTCGAAGGAAATCTCCAAGATGAATTCATCAACGAAATGTTCGGCATGAAAAGAGACAATAATTACGATTTTGGCAAACAATATCTACAGTCAAATAATGGGATTCGGGAATATTACTCGGTGATGATCGACTTGAAAGGGATCAACATGGAAATGGCGAAGATCAATGTCCATTTTGCGATGCTCGACTTATCGAGTAATCACTTTCATGGAGAGATTCCTAAAAACATTAGATTACTTAAATCGCTCAAATGTCTGAATTTCTCTTACAACCTCTTCACGGGGTCGATCCCTCCATCCGTCAGGAACTTGACAAATCTGGAATCACTGGACCTATCTTCTAATCATCTGATTGGAGAAATTCCAAAGGAATTGGTGAAGCTGACATCCCTTGGATTTTTGGACCTCTCAAGTAACAGCCTCACGGGGCCTATACCATTGGGAGGACACTTCAACACCTTTTCAAATAGTTCATTCAAAGGAAATCCCGAACTCTGTGGTATTCCGCTCACGAGATCGTGCGGTCAGGGAGTACAGCCACCGTCGGAAGGAAAGGACGGTAGAGAGGAGGGCGAAGGGTGGCTGGAGTGGGAGTACGTGGTGTTGGGTTTCGGGAGTGGGATGGGGATGGGGATATCGTTGGGATACATGGTGCTGGAATTGGGAAGGCCTCTCTGTCTAGTCCGAGTGGTCATCAGACTGGAAGATAATTATAGGAAAATGTCCAAGAGGAAGAATGGTGACCAACGGAGGAATGGTCGAAGGTAAACTGTGAGAATCCAACCTATATGGAATGTTGAATGTTTCTGGATTTTGCTTCAAAATGATGATGATATGCTATGTATTAATAAAGAGTGCAGCCTCCTGTATGTTAAAAAATTACAAATGCAAAAGAGCTTTATCCCAACCCTGGTTTATTTCTCCTTATCCAAAAACTACCAGGTTAGTGCTCTCTTTGTTCTTGCATCTCCCGAAAACAGGAACTCCTTGCCACATAAAGATGTAGCTGCCATTTTAAAAAATTCGAACATCGATGGGACGGGGGCGGAACTCCGATAGATGGTTAACGGTTGATCTTTATCTTCCTGATAAGCACATGGGTGAATTTTCATTTTGTTGTTTTGAACAACCCCTTAGAAGAGTGAGTTTGGTGGTGAGGATTTTTGAAATCGTAAACTATGGGGTTGTAATTTTTGTTACTTAGCACTGGAAAACACACACAGAAAAGATGAATGGGAGGTGGAGTACGAAGAGTAGGGGGGCATGGGTTACATGTAGAAAAGCTACTTACCGAAACGTGTTTAACAACAAAATTTTTGAAGGAGAGACAGAGACTTGAGAGGAGTTCAAGCTATATTTGTACAGGGGGTTTAAAGCTTACTACTCTAACAGAGTGCGTTCAGACCAATAGAAAGAGGCATCAAATACTTGTATTCGATTCACAAATTACTTCAATCATGTGTATATATTTATATATTGATATTAAATTCTATTCTTCCTATGCATACCGTCCCCATCGTTCAATGCCGTCTTCCATGGTTTAGAAAGACTTGGATGAATATAAATATCAAAGTGAAACAAAGTGGTTGTGTGAAACCCCAAAATGTAAGCAAAAAAAAAAAAGAAATGATAGGGGTTACAAACTTTAGCTTTACTAAATGAGTTGAGGTCTGACTGTATCTCCACCAAATGACGGGGAAAGAAGATTGTCACTGACTTAGTCCCAAAGTTATAAGAGTATCGCAGGAAATATTTCAAATACATAAGGAGAATATTGATGGAGATATTTAGGAGATATTCGGGTAATATTCGGATAATATTACGAAGATATTTTTGGAATATTTGTTGATGGCAAAAGACCAATATATATGTCTAAGTAAATGAGGATTACACACACCTCATTTAAGACGTGAAAGTATGCTGACGCCACCCTTTTATCAGAGAAATGGTGATGAAGAAGGAGATAATTATGGAGTTTATTCATACACAGGATCAGCCTGATGTTCTAACAAAGGCCAAGAATATTGAGAAGCTCGAGTTGTTTAAGAAGTTTCTGAAGATTACAAATTAAGAGGGGGTGTTAAATGTCATTAATTTGTAATCTCATTTAGTGCCGTTAAGTGTGTTAGTGAGGTGGCGTTAATGCTTTGGTAATGGGGTGTAGTTAATGACCTAATAACTAGGGTAGAGTAAATGTTTTCTCTAGATCTATCATATGACACTATAAAAGGAGAAGCAATCTCTAAATATTGTAAGAGAAAAAAGGGGTGTAAGAGAAAGACTCTGATTGTATTAAACGTTGAAGGCTCCACAGTTAGCAAAAGTATTCTCTCAAAATTTCCTTATTCGTTATTTCTAGAAACATTCCACTGTGTCGCAGCAGTTCCTTAAACCCCTTTTTGTGATACAGCAAAACACCGCTTTTCAAACAACCCAATGTATTTTCGTAAATTAAGAGGAAGAAACATCGAAGCTACAAATGCAATTCACAAACGAATTAAATTCAGACTAACAACTTAGAATAATCAGTTCTTTTGAATGGAAAGTTAAGCGCGTAGCCGACAGGGTAAGAAGACTTTTGACTCAGGTGGGCGTCTACATTCGGCCATTCATTTCGGATGGAACACCGGGAGACTTTGTTTGACTCCATTTTCCTTTCAGAGAATAAAGTGTTGTTTTGCTTGTGGGGGAAGGTCGGGGAATGATTGAATGTGGATTATGTTTGAAACCCTTTAAAATGTTGCGTCTTCTGTTTAACAACTTTCTTAAAGATGATTGATTGTTACTTTTTAGTACCAATCAGGCATTAAAACAAACTTTATACATTGGATTAAAAAAAAAGTAGTGTAAAGCGTTTACTCATCTAATATAAATCACAATCCCAAATTCCTCCCTTTGAGTAACAAAATTTGCCCAACAAAATGAAACGAGATGATGCTGGTGGTTTCATCATCGTTATCATCCCCTGCTTCTTATTTTTACTCGTGGCCTTACCATCCACCTCTCCTTACCCTGTCTTCCTGACCAGAGACACGCCTTGCTTCGTTTCAAACAGTCCTTGTCTATCACTGGCCCTATAGTTGCTTCGTGGATGGAGGACGAGGATTGCTGCTCCTGGGACGGCATCGCTTGCGACAATTCCACTGGCAACGTCATCGGCCTCGACTTGACCAATGCTGGGCTTCAAGGCTCCATCAATTCAAGCAGTCCCCTGTTTTCTCTTCGTCACCTCCGTGGCCTCAGCCTTCAGGGAAATGACTTCCTTGGCTCTAAAGTCCCACCTCAGATTGGCGTGTTCGCACAGTTGACATGCCTTAATCTCGCTTATTCCAAAATTTCAGGCATCCTTCCAACCGAAATCTCACAATTGTCGAAGATGGTTTCCCTTGATCTCTTTGGTAATTTTAGGCTGGAGATGCAAGATCATACCGTGAGAATGCTTGTCCAGAACCTAACTCAGATGGAGGAACTCGATCTTGGGTCTGTCAATATGTCCACGGTCAATCCCACATCCTTTATGAACTTATCTTCTTCTTTGATTTCCCTCAAGCTTTCAGATTGTTTGTTGGGAGGGAAATTTCCGGATTTTATCTTCGGACTGCCAAATCTACAAGTTATTGACATCTCGGGGAATGTCCATCTAACCGGCACCCTTCCCAAATCCAAGTGGAGTCCCAGTCTTGATTACTTGTCCCTTGAGTATTGCAATTTCACGGGAGCAGTTACCCATTCAAAGGAAACCTCTCCCAATTGACTCACCTGGACTATCATATAACATTTTCGCTGGTGGGTTTAAATTGGGGTTATTGTCAACCCTTGAGGATCTCCAGTTCCTCCATCTATCTTGGCTCTCCGTTTCGGGTGTGGAT
Organism: Melastoma candidum; assembly: GCA_023653495.1. NCBI lineage: Eukaryota > Viridiplantae > Streptophyta > Magnoliopsida > Myrtales > Melastomataceae > Melastoma > Melastoma candidum. The sequence goes on from CM042889.1 coordinate 19,767,487, forward strand.
TCAAGCCACGAGTTCTCATTGCCGAAGCTCCAAGAATTGTCTATGACAAGTTGCAATTTGAGCAAATTCCCTTCCTTCTTGTCTCACTCTAAGGAACTAAGAATTTTATTCCTAGGGGGGAACAAGATTCATGAAATACCTAGCTGGCTCTGGAGAATCGGAATGGATACATTGAAGGTATTGCATCTTGATGATAATCTTCTTAGTGGAAGCATCTCTCCATCCATATGTCGACTAAGTTTTCTATCCACCGTAAACTTAAGTATAAATAATTTGACGGGTGTTATTCCTCAATGTCTCAGTAATCTTACAGTGCTACGGGTGTTGGACTTGAGCAGCAATTCATTGAGTGGGCCTCTGCCACCCTCCTTGGCCAACTGTTTATCTTTGGACGATCTTGATGTCAGTAACAACATCTTGGAAGGGCCACTTCCCATGCCTCCAGCTTTTGTACATAAGTTTCAAGTAAGTAATAATCATTTCAGCGAGAGTATTTCTCCATCCATGTGTCGGTTGACTTCTCTGTCCTCCGTAGACTTAACTGGAAATCATTTGACGGGTGTCATTCCTCGATGTGTCGGTAATCTTACGTATTTGGAAGTCTTGAACTTGGCCCACAATTCATTGAGTGGGCCTCTACCACCCTCCTTGGCCAACTGCACATCATTGTGGAGTCTTGAGGTTGGGGACAACATCTTAGAAGGGCCTTTCCCCATCCCTCCAGCTTTTATACAAGAGTTTCGAGTAGAGAATAATCATTTCGGCGGGAGCATTCCTCAGTCCATGTGCCACCTCACTTTACTAAACTTATTAGACATGAGTCAAAATTATTTGACAGGTGTCATTCCTCAGTGTCTCAGCAATCTTACGGAACTACAGGAGTTGTACTTGAGCAACAATTCATTGAGTGGGCTTCTGCCATCCTCCATGGCCAACAGTGCTTTTTTACGGACACTTGGTGTCGGTTACAGCAACATTAATGGTGCTCCTCCTACTTGGTTACCTGCGTCGCCCATTTCTAGGATTGATTTGCGTGCCAACAACTTTGTAGGTCAGTGGCCTCCAGACGTCTTTCTCCGGTCAGCTTTCTTTTCTTTTATTGATCTATCTGACAACAAATTCGAAGGCCCTCTTCCAGTTCCGACCGCAGAGACTTTCTATTATTCAGTTTCCAATAACCATTTTTCTGGGAGCCTCTCTTCACTACTATGCAATGCCACCGATCTTCAGTTGATAGACTTGTCAAATAATAGTCTCACTGGGGTCCTGCATGACTGCCTAGAAAACGTCACCAGGGGTCTTGTAATCTTGAACCTTCGGGCAAATGAGTTTCGGGGTCAGATTTCAGAGATTTTTCATGAAGGAAGTATGTTGACGTCACTTGATCTCAGCGGAAATCAATTCGAGGGCTCATTGCTGAGATCTCTATCCCATTGTAAACAATTGAAAGTTTTGGATGTTGGCAACAACAAAATAGAGGATTCATTCCCCAATTGGTTGGGGGATCTCCCGTTGAAGGTGCTCAGTTTAAGATCCAACCATTTCCACGGTCGTGTTATTATTTCCAAGGAAACTTTCCCCATGGCACGCATCGTGGACCTCTCCCACAATAGTTTCGATGGAATTCTCCAAGATGAATTCATCATCGAAATGTTCGGCATGACAAGAGACAATAATTACGGTTTTGGCAAACAATATCTACAGCCAAATATTGTTGGGGAATATTACTCAGTGACGATCGACTTGAAAGAGATCGAGATGGAGATGGTGAAGTTCAATGTCCATTTTTCGATGCTTGACTTATCGAGCAATCAATTTCACGGAGAGATTCCCAAAAGCATTGGATTACTTAAATCGCTGAAGGGTCTGAAGTTCTCTCACAACCTCTTCACGGAGTCAATCCCTCCATCCGTCGGGAACTTGACAAATCTGGAGAAATTCCAAAGGAATTGGTGAAGCTGACATCCCTTGGGTTTTTGGACCTCTCAAATAACAACCTCACGGGGCCAATACCACTGGGAGGACACATCGATACCTTTCCAAATAGTTCATTCGAAGGAAATCCTGGACTCTGTGGTATTCCGCTCACGAGGTCGTGCGGCCAGGAAGTACAGCCCCCGTCGGAAGGAAAGGACGGTGAAGTGGAGGGCGGAGGGTGGCTGGAGTGGAAGTACGTGTTGTTGGGTTTCGGGAGCAGGATGGGGATGGGGATATCGTTGGGATACATGGTGCTGGAAATGGGAAGGCCCCTCTGGCTAGTCCGAGTGGTCATCAGACTGGAAGATAATTATAGGATAATGTCCAAGCGGAAGAAGGATGACCAACGGAGGAATGGTCGAAGGTAATATGTGAAAATCCAACTTACATGTTGAATGTTTCTGGATTTTTGTTTGTTTTGCTGCTTCAATATGGTGATGTTATGATATATATTAATAAAGCATGCAGCTTCTCTTATGTAAAAGATAAGAACAAAAATTACAAATGTAAGAGAGCTTCATCCCAACCCCTGTTTATTTCTCCTTATCCACCAGGTTAGTGCTTGCTCTCTTTGTTCTTGCATCTCCCGAAAGCAGGAACTCCTTAGCACATAAAGATGTAGCTGCCAATTAAAAAAATCCGAACATCGATGGGGAAGGGGAACTCCAATAGATGATTAACAGTTGATCTTTATGTTCCTGATTAGCACGTGTGAATTTTCATTTTGTTGTTTTGAACAACCCCTTAGAAGAGTGAATTTGGTGGCGTGGCTTTTTTGAGATCGTAAACTATGGGGTTGTAATTTTTGTTACTTAGCACTGGAAAACAAACAGAAAAGATGAATGGGAGATGTGGCGGACCATCGATGAATGGTAACTCACTAAAAAAAATAATCCCATCTCGTAAATTAAAAGTAGCAATTATAACTTGATTTCTAAAACCTTCACATAGAACCTGAGAGCAAGGCATGATCTCTTCCGTCAAGCCACGGAATCAAGCTTACTAAGGTCTATCCTCTTCCTTTCTCTTTCCTGGTCGTGTGGATAGTTTGTGCGTCGAAATTCAACATGTATAGCCTGAGTTATGGCCGATTCTTTGGAGGACTGCATACTGAAGTTTACATGCCCGTCGCTGCTGTCGGTGCTTCGTGTTGTTATATATAACTCTTCACTCAGTGCATGAATTGAGCTGATTTTAGACTCCTTGGATTCCTTTTTTAATTAGGAACAACTTTTATGTTGGCCACTTCCCCAAACAAACATGTTTAACTGACGTTTTTGGTCCTTGAATGTTGATGAGTAAAACTGACACGTTTCGTGTATCAACGAGGCAGCAGTCACACTCTGTAGGACATAACTTCGTCTGGGCAGCTCGAATCTGCCTGAAATTACTTGGCATTACTTCCTTTTTAAGTTATCTAAAACTTTTGTGTTTTGAATTCCTTCATTTGAGGTCTTTTCGTTTGAGTTTTGTCCATTGAATGTTGGACTGTGAGTTAAACTCGGTCTACACATGAGCAGGAAGACTGACTCAGTTTTCTCGACACAACTTTAACACCAAGGCTCCGTTTCATTTGAAATTTGTTGCATCCGATACATCTTTTATTAGCCTAAATCTTTCATGTTTTGAAAATTTTTACTCGAGCAACAAAATCTGCTCATATCACTAGCTGAGTGCAGTGGATATGAGCTAATGGAGGCGTAGTAGGGAAAGTAAGTCCTTCAGGAATACCTAATGGAAGGCTGGATGAGCTTTGATGAATAAAAGAAGAATTGGTAGAAATTCTCATAGGTGAAGCAAATCAAACCCATTTTCAGACAAAGAAGATAAGCGCAAAAGCCATATTTGAATTACTCATATTTAAAACTTTGATGTTTTACATTTCTCATTTTGAGCAACTTAAGCTCATAGTCAACGGGGATCAAACTCATCCCTATAAGCTGTCCGACTGGAACATGTCCAGTTTTAACAGCCCCATTCATCGTTTTACTGGAAGCACACCACATGTTAATTTTTTCTAAAATTTGACATGATGGGATATTCAAGTTTTCTAGCTTCTGGTAGAATTTCATAAACTTTGAAGAGGTTTACAAAAAATTGTGATTTTTTGTATGATCGTTCGTTTGCTGCAATATAAGAAAACGTTCGAAGATTTGCTAGACTTTTGTTTGCCTCGTGGAAAAGGATCCCACCGTTATATTTTTGTCAAATTTGACAAATGTGCTTGTCATTAATCCATTTACTCAATGAATGGTTAGATTGTTGCCTTTTCGATGGCATAACCACTTATGCTTGTCTCTTTGATTGTACGCTTCGAATATTCTACTTCCGATATTCCTTCAATTTCATAGTGTTCATGACATGTATGGATCTATAAAGTGGACATGGTATCACTCTCTCTAGCCTTTGGGATATCCTCGAAAAGATCACAAGTCGACTCGACATCCCTCTCTCAAACGGTAAGACATGCCTTATTAATCCAATTCGATTGATTTCATTCGAATTTAATCGATATTAATGGCGTTGCTCCCTATTATGCTCTTTATTTTGCATGTAAAACAACTGAGAACTCTCTCCAAAGGACATTGCCCTCTAACATCGTGGATGATCGACATCAACGGGTCACACAACACCCCGTGAGTATCACTCTTACTCATCTCGTTAATTCTAATTATTTAACATGTCTTAATTAGAATTTTCTGACAGTTTTCACCATTTTCTCTACGGCTTTCTTGTTTGATTTACATGAAAATCAACTGATCTTCACGGGAATTCAACAAGACGTATTTCAAAGACTGAAGGCTCGAAGGCGCGTGTAACAAACCGCGTGAGTTGGATCTACCGCGGCTTAAAACCGTCGGTTCGAAGTAAACCGACCTCAACCGTCATTTCAGGTATAGAGGGGAGGTGCGGGCCTCCCGGAATAAATTACATATCCATCTGTAACGAGCTGCGAGCCCAAGTGCATAGGTCCGCTGTCACCATCCTTCCCCGCCCCCTTTTATCTCAATAATTGTTTGTACTTGTACACATGTTGTCAGGCAACTTAGGTGTATTACCGCATATTGGTGCATATCAACAAATATGAGTTCGGGTCCAACGCCCGTAAAACAGTGATATGAGTTCGGAATCATGACCCCTGTCTATTTTTCCTATCCAAAATGCTACAAGATTAGTGTCATGCTAAAATTATGTTGAGCGCAAGTATACACGCGTATCAATTATAGCACGTAAAAATCCTCTGTAAGAACGATTATTTCATGTTCTTTTAAAGTTATCTTTGAACAAAGTTGAAGTAGTATTTTTTTCTTTTCAAATTAACTGAAATAAACCTCAAGAGCTTAAAATAGTCGATTCTTATATAAAAAGAAGTTGTTACAATGAGTGCATCAACACGCGCCCCATCGCTCAAGACAAGCTAAGCAGTCGTGCCATCTCCAACAGCCAGGACCACTTGGGGCGTTGCGTCGATAGCATTTATTACATTGACAACATCATCCACCACCTCGTCCATCATTCACGGCATGTTTAAGGCGTCTCAATCACCGGCCATTTATTTCAGACCGAGAGACTTTGTTTGACTTGATGGAAGCTGCTGTTTTCATTCTTTCTGAGTAATAAAAGTGTGTTGCGTGTGGATACTTCCGGAGCCCTTCAAGATCATATGATTAATTATCACAAATTAATAGGTACACAAAAGAAATTGAAACCCCCAAATTAAATTAATTTTTTTAGTACACTCGTTTTGAATATTTTTGTTACACTAAGAGGACGTGAATTAGTGTTAAAGTCAAATTAAGGATTTTTAACTCCTTTTCGACAAATCTCACAGCGGAAGAAAAGCTTATATAAAATAGAACCGTAGAGACATGTTTCTGTAAGAAAGAACGTATGAATGTGACTGTAATTTTTTTGATTGATGCAAGACTTTATAGTGGTTCGGCTAGTTGTCTACATCAACTCTTCACCCAAAATTTAGATGGTTATCACTCTTATGTAACTAGTAGAGATTACATAAGGTGATATACGATCGACTTTTATAGCACAGTCCAGAAGGTTTTGTACTTGAATGACCGAGTTTCATAGCACAGACTGAAAGGTTTTGTATCAAAGATAATGTACAACACAGACCAGAAGGTAATGTACCAAATGTGTCAACTCTCTACTTCATAAACCAAGAGTACCAAATGTGACTCGCTGTACGTGTTAACGTGACTAACCAAGGTAACCAAGTGCAATCCCCTTGGGACAACGACTTCATGGCGTACCCCACGCGAGCACGTAGCGAACCCTACGCAAGCAGACAATGACCCCTATCCAAGGATGGATTTTCCCTCCGGCAGCTCCACACGACCTACGCGACCTCATCGAGATAGTGACTACGTGGCGAACCCCACGGAAGCACGTAGCAAGCCCTATACAAGCACGCAACAAGCCTCATGCAAGTAGACATTAGCCTCTTTCCTAGGTTCCTGCACACCCAGAACGTTACACCGCATATGCTGGTCAGTCTCTCACATTCAGTGCTCCTAAGGTATCCACCCTTCTTACCGGCACATTGACTACACGTTGGTGACGCCAGCTCCAGCAGCACGCCTCCCCCAATGTCTCCTGCAGCCTCTAACCAAGAGTCCCTCGTAGCCCCCAAGTCACTCTTCCAGAAGACTTCACCAATGATGCAGCCTTCTACAGCTAGTGTCCATTGTTTGTTTGTGATTAACAAAGCTCAAACGAAAAGTTACAAGCTCTCAATATGCTCGCTGTATTTTATAATATGATACACATATTTCAATTACCAGAGAATGAAGCTGAATAATCTCCTAATTATAAAAAATGACCTAGACTAAATGTAGAATTTGAATCTTGGCCAATCAGTCCTCTACGCATAAAGAAAGTAAATGTTAGATAGTATCACGATATTATATTTACAAAACGAGATGCTCAAACATATATTATTTAGGAAATTATATCATATCAAAATGATTATGATTTGATGATATCCCCATGAATTATGTGATAAAGAAGGTTCTAGGTGAATCTGACATGTACCTATACGAATAGAAATAATCCAAGATTAACTTTCAAAATCACCAAATTTGATTTTATTTTATCCAGGATGCTTATTACAACGAACCTAGACATATGACGTAAATAAGCATCCCAAATAATGGTTCATTAGTAGTCAGATTAATCCACAGAAGGTTGAAAACAACCTTGCAAAATCTTACCATAAATTGGTGATATATTTACTTATGTTAAAAATGGAAACATAATCGAGGGATTTCAATCAAATTAATAGCTCGACCAATTCATTTTATTTTTGCAATTAAATAATTACTAAATAATGATTCAATTACAAAAATATTTCATATAGAAAGTTCTCAACGTGTGTAGCTTCTATAGTGTAGATGTTTGACTTTTGTTTCAAACAAGGTCAAGGCTCATCGTATAAACATATTCAACAATCTCCCATTTTGATGATGAAAAAACATTTATCGTTAAGGCAAATGTTTTTGCAAGTAACTTCCCCTACGTAATTGCGAATACGAGTCTTGCTTTTTACAGAACCATATAGTTTTTGTTAAACAGAGCGTAGAAGCTTCTGTTATAAAGGCATATCTTTCACAGAGTACAAAGGTTTTGTGATACATACAGAGCATGAAGGAGTAATTTGTTTTTTCAAATTAATTTAAATAAACCTTAAGAGCTTAAAATAGTCGATTCTTATATTAAAAAGTTGTTGCCTTTACAGCATCAACACGCCCCATTGCTCACGGCAAGCTAAGCAGCCATGCCATCTCCAACGGGCAGGAAGACTTGGGGCGTCGTGTCGATTGCTCAACTCTTCTTATACCATTTAACTCCAACAGGAACTTCGAGAGACTTAGTCTGGTCGTTGTTTTCGGAGAATAAATGCTTGGGACATGAATGACCCGTGGAACCTTCATATTAAGTCTTTCTCCTCCTGTGACTTTTTATGTACATTCATATAATTGTTAGTGTAGAATGGATGACCTTTTGCTTTCATCCATATTTATTAAACCAAATAATAATCTCTAATCTCCTTTTTTACTGACAATTATTTACTAAATTAATGATTGTCTTTTGTTAATACAAGAGAAACGCCGCCCTTCTATAGAAAATGCCATGATGTTCTCCTTATATATTCCTTTTCATTCCACATTTATCAACTTTAATCGCTTTTTATCATCTGTCTTATTTTGATTTTATAATTGTTTCTAGATATTTGAACATTGGTAACAACTAAATTATAATATTAAGATATGATTTTTTGTTTATCTCATAAAAGACTATTTCTGAGAGACTTTGTTAAACTTGATGGAAGTTACTGCTTTCTTTCTAAGTAATAAAAGTGTTTTCCGTGTGGATGACTTACAGAGCCTTCAAGATCATGATGATTAATTATCACATGTTAAATGTAAACAAAAGAAATTAAAATCCCCAAATTAAAATAATTTTTTAGTATACTTTTTAAAAAAAATATTATTCTTGTTTGTATGTATAAAGTAAAGCGCTTACTTTTCTTATAACATTTATTTTTTTTTATACTTATGAAAATGTGAAGCAATGCAATTTTACTCGTACTGTGTATTATGAAAATGTGAAGCAATGCAATCGTGCTGTGTATATTAACAGTTTTCCAATGAACGAACGAACGAAAGGAGTCTGACAAACTCCAAAGACTAATACTTCCGAATTAATGTATTTTTAAATCCATACTTTTATTAATTACTCTTACATATTTTATAAACTTCTTTTTCATTTTAACTAGTTCCAATTTAATTCATTAAAATATAAATTTTTTCACAAATCAATTAAATTCTCACTAAAAAGGGGTGAAAGAGAAAGATGATATTTTTCTTTAAGCTAAATTAGCAATTTTATCCTGTTATATACTCCATTTTTCTTATTTATCCTGTCGATTTGAAACGTATCCTACAGTAACCCGTACTTAAGACCTTATTTCGACGTTATCCTCCGTTAGCTCGCCATTTGGCGAAGTCCAACGTGTCAGCTCACGTGGCTATGACGGTGTTAAAAATCTCACCGTTCGCCGAACGATTTGATAAATCGGGAAAAACCAAAAAAGTACATAATATAATTGTCAACTAGGCCAAAAATATAAATGATATTTTATATTTATCCAATTGGATCCCGCAAGCCGTGTCGATCTACAAGGGGGATTTTTACCCGGAGAACCCCTCGAGCAAGGTCCTCTTGTGGCTGTGGGAGGAGGAATGGGCGTCACCGTCGTAGTCGCCGCGGAGCGCGAGGTTGTCGGAGGAGCAGAGGGAGGTGGCGGGCTCCGTAGAGCAGTTGTCGCAGATCTGGGAGCTCGGGTGTTTTCTGGATAGGAGGTTGACAGAGTGGACGGGGCGGTCGCAGGGGAGGCAAAGCCTAGGCTAGTCGGCGCGGCAGGTCGCTAGGGCAGGGGCGATGTTCTGGGTCGGGTCAATGCTTGGGCATCATAATTTCACCTCCAGAATTTCGGGTTGGATTTCGAAGCGAACGGATTAGGGAAGCGGGAGGCGGCGGCAAAAACAGCCGGAGTTTTTAGGACCAATGAAGTAAAAATATCTGTTGAGTCTATCTAATTGCGGTTTCTGGGATTGGGTGAGGTCGGAAAACTTTTGGTTCTTTGTATGACGTGGAATCTCTCTTCCCAATATCAGAAATAAATAAAATATCATTTATATTTTTGGCATAATTAGCAATTCTATCCAATACTTTTTTAGTTTTTCCAATCTATCATATCGTTCGGCTAACGGTGATTTTTTAGCGCCGTCATAGCCATGTGGGCTGCCACGTCGGACTCCGTCAGAAAGCGAGCTAACGGAGGATAACGTCGAAATAGGGTCTTAAGTACGGATTACTATAAGATACGTTTCAAACGACAGGATAGATCGGAAAAATGGTATATAGTACATGATAGAATTGTTAATTTGACATTTTCTTTATTACAAAAAGCAAATAAATAAGGATCTGAATTCCTCCAGTTGGCTTTGGAGCATCCGAAATGATACATTGGAGGAATTGTATCTCGACGATAATATTATCAGGGGGAAGCATCCATCGGTCCATATGCCGAATGACTTCTCTATTCTACGTAGGCTTGAGCGGAAACTATTTTACAGGTGTCATTCCCCAGTGTTTGGGTAATCTTACCCTTTTACATGGGTTGAACTTGAGCAACAATTCATTCAGTGGATCGTTGCCAACCTCCTTGGCCAACTGTACATCTTTGTGGAGTCTTGATATCAGCTACAACAATATGACAGGCACTCCTCCCACTTGGTTAATCACGTCATCCATTTATCATATTTATTTGCCTAGCAATAAAATGGAAGGTCCCTTTCCTCTACCATCTAATTCCATGCATAACTATTCAATTTCCAGTGACCATTTCTATGGGGGATGTCTTCGTTAATATGTAATGCTATCAATCTTCAGGTGCTAGACTTGTCAAATCATTGTCTTACCGGGGCACTACCTGACTGCTTGAAAAACGTCACTAGGGATCTTTTATACTAAAACCTTCACGCAAACGAGTTTCGTAGTATGATTCCAGATATTTTTCATGAAGCAAGTTGGTTGACGTCCTTTGATCTCAACAGAAGTCAATTCAAGGGACCGTTACCGAGATCTCTATCCCATTGCGAAAATTTGGAAGCCCAAGATGTTGGAAGCAACAAAATAATAGATTCATTCCTCAATTGGTTGGGGGGGTCTTCCTTTGAAGGTCATTGGTTTAAGATCCAATCGTTTTCATGGCCATGTGAATATCGCCGGGTGTACTCATCCTTTCAGTGGCACGTATCATGGACCTCTCCACAACAGTTTCGACGGCAATCTGCAAGACGAATTCATCAGTGAAATGTTTGACATGATGCAAGGTGATATTCACAATTTTGGCGATCAATATATGAGATCAAATGATGAATATTACTTGTGATGATTGACTTGAAAGGGATCGAGACGGAGCTGGTGAAGATTAATGTCCAATTTGCTTTTCAGTGATGAGTTCCTACCTCCTTTCTTTCTTTGTTGCTTTTCAGTGATGAGTTCTCCTTTCCCCTCTTCTTACCTCGTGGCATGAAGGTGGAATTAGTGATTTGAAGTTGATGTTTTGAGGAAGAAGGGGAGGGAGGGTCCATTGTTCTGGTTTTTTCTCGGGTGGGCTTGTTCTTTAAACCCCATGTTACAAACATAGCTCAAACTCCTTTTACGTTTCTCCTATAAAAAGATCTAACTGCAAAGCTTGGTGAAAACTAATGCTGCGATGTACAAACTCTGTGTTGTCTGGGATGGAGATCTGGTTCGTATAATATCTTGTTGCTGGGTGTTGACACGTGAAATTTTGGTTCCGACTGTTTTCTTGATCGGAGATGTTAACGAATAGTGAAATTATAAGAGAAGTATGAAATTCAAGCCATGGAGAAATTCCAAGCGAAGTATGGAATCCAATCGGGTAAGATTCTAGGGGTGGACAAATGTGCATCAATCAAGCAACCCTATATAGAATGGTAACATCAAGACAATTTTGTCTATTTTTCTTCCTTTAGTTTTAGCTCTAGGCTGGCAATCTTTTAAGTTTTAAGAGCAACATATATAAAAAGGGTTGATTCTCCCTTAAAGTGTTAGCATTGACAGCGTCAACACACGCCCCATCGCTCACGGCAAGCTAACCAGCCATGCCGTCTCCAACGGGTAGGAAGACTTGGGGCTCAACTTTTCTTATACTATTTAATTCCAACTGGAACTTCGACAGACTGGTCGTTGTTTTCGGAGAATAAATGCTTTGCGCATGTGGGGCACATGGACGACCTGAGGAACCTTCATAGAAAGTCTTTCTCCTCCTGTGACTTTCTATGTACATTCATATATTTGTTAGTGCAGAATGGATGACCTTCTGCTTTCATCCATGATAATCAAATCAAATAATCATCTTAATCTCTTTTTTAATAACAATATTGATTAAATTAATGCTTGTCTTTTGTTATTACTAGAGAAACGCCTTCCTATACATAACGCCATCGTGTTCTCGTTATATTTTTCCTTTTCATTCCACTTTTAGCAACTTTAGTCACTTATCCTTTGTCTTATTTTAATTTTATACTTGTTTCTAAATATTTGAGCATTTGTAACAACTAAATTTAAGAATAAGATATGATTGTTTGTTTAGCTCATAAAGAAATATTTTTGAGAGATCAACGAGAAGTCCAATTCCCTCGACGACCCCAGCGAGCTCATCGTATTATGGGCATCCACAGACAAGCAAAATCATGTAAAGTTAAGAAAGACCAAAGACCAGAAGAGGGTGGGATGTTAAGACCAAGTCTATAACCATAAGAAGAAGACGAAATATTGTTCTTTCTTTTCAGTATTTCATGGAATTTGAATAGTAAAAGTTACATTATTCCAGTCCTCCCTCGTCATCATTATTGAAATATTTTAGAATAAAAAATAAAGAATAAAGGAACAATTGATAACAGAAACAAAGCGTTGCTGACTTCGAGAACATTTATAAATTAATAAGAAAGACCAATGACTAGAGTGGGTTGAGATAAGACTAATCGAGAATCAAGTACAAAAACATCGAAAGTTTCATATTTTTTTTACGAAATACACTCGAAGTTTAGTAGAAAAGTATGAATGAGTTTGGTACTTTATGAAACTTTTATGAACTTATTCGTATTTTCTTTCGTAATTGTTCGTAAACATTTCGTAAAGTGCGAAACTCTTTCGTAGAAGGTATGAAACGTTTACGAACCAGTTTTGTACTTCCGTTCGTAAAATATGAAACGTGTTTGTAAAGTACGAAACTCATTTTGTACTTTTCTCGTAAATTAACATAAAGAAACGTATGAACAACTCGAAATAATTAATTTCCCGTGAAATAAAGTTCTTATTACATTGACAGCATCATACATCACACCAAGTTAAGCATGTTGTTGATTTACGAAAAAAGAATAGAAAGATTTAAGAAGACTTTGACTCTGGTGGGCAAACGTGAGACAGAAGTTGCTACTTTCTGAGAAATATCAAGTGTTTTTGCGTGTTGGGTGCAGTACTAGCATTTGTTAATAATAAATTGGATGTGGATTTATGATTGATTGTTAATAACTTTTTTTCAAAGATGATTGATTGTTACTTTTTAGTACCAATCACGCATTAGAACAAACTTCATACATTGGACTAAAAACAAAGTAGTGTAAAGAGTTTACTCTTCTAATATAAATTACAATCCCAAATTCCTCCCTTTGAGTAACAAAATTTGCCCAAAAAAATGAGACGAGATGATGCTGGTGGTTTCATCATCGTTATCATCCCCTGCTTCTTATTTTTACTCGCGGCCTTACCATCCACCTCTTCCTTACCCTGTCATCCTGACCAGCGACACGCCTTGCTTCGTTTTAAACAGTCCTTGTCTATCACTGGCCCTATAGTTGCTTCGTGGATGGAGGACGAGGATTGCTGCTCCTGGGACGGCATTGCCTGCGACAATTCCACTGGCAACGTCATCGACCTCGACTTGACTAGTGCTGGGCTTCAAGGCTCCATCAATTCCAGCAGTCCCCTGCTTTCTCTTCGTCACCTCCGTGGCCTCAGCCTTCAGGGAAATGACCTCCTTGGCTCTAAAGTCCCACCTCAGATTGGCGTGTTCGCACAGTTGACATGCTTTAATCTCTCTTATTCGAACATTTCAGGCATCCTTCCTACAGAATTCTCACAATTGTCGAAGATGGTTTCCCTTGATCTCTCTGATAATTTTTGGCTGGAGATGCAAGATCATACCATGAGAATGCTCGTCGGCAACCTAACTCAGTTGGAGGAACTCAATCTTTGCTTTGTCCATTTGTCCAAGGTCACTCCTACATCCTTCTTGAACTTATCTTCTTCTTTGATTTCTCTCGAGCTTTCATTTTGTTGGTTGGGAGGGAAATTTCCTGAATTTATCTTCGGGCTGCCAAATCTTCAAGTGATTGACATATCGTCGAATCAATATCTAATCGGCACCCTTCCCAAATCCAAGTGGAGTCCTAGTCTTGATTACTTGTCCCTCTGGGGTTGCTTTTTCACCGGAGCAGTTCCCAATTCAATTGGAAACCTCTCGCGACTGACTCACTTGGATCTATCGTGGAATATTTTCGCTGGTGGGTTTGAGTTGGGGATATTGTCAACTCTTGAGGATCTCCAGTTCCTCGGAATATCTGGGCTCTCCGTTTCGGGTGAGGATGCAAACCACGGGTTCTCATTGCCGAAGCTCCAAGAATTGCGTATGGCAAGTTGCAATTTGAGCCAGTTTCCTTCTTTCTTGTCTCGCTCCAAGGAACTGAAAATTCTATACCTCTCGGGGAACAACATTCGAGAGATTCCCGACTGGCTCTGGAGCATCAGAATTGATACCTTGGAAGAATTGCGTCTTCAAAATAATATTATTAATGGAAGGATCCCTCCATCCATTTGCCAGCTAACTTCTCTGTCCACGTTACTCTTGTCTCAAAATAAATTGACGGGTGTCATTCCTTGGTGTCTGGGTAATCTTACGGAATTACAGGAGTTATCCTTGAGCTACAATTCATTAAGTGGGCCTCTGCCAGCCTCCTTGGCCAACCTCACATCTTTGTGGAGACTTGATGTCAGTTACAACATCTTGGAAGGACCACTACCCATGCCTTCAGCTTTTATACAAGATTTTCAAGTAAGGAATAATCATTTCAGTGGGAGCATCCCTCCGTCCATTTGCCGACTAACTTCTCTGCCCATCATAGTCTTGAATCAAAATAATTTCATGGGTGTCATTCCACGATGTCTCTGTAATCTCACGGAATTGCAGGAGTTGTACTTGAGCAACAATTCATTGAGTGGGCCTCTGCCATCCTCCTTGCCCAACTGCACATCTTTAATGGTTCTTGATGTCAGCTACAACATGTTGGAAGGGCCACTTCCCATGCCTCCAGCTTTTATACAAGATTTTCAAGTAAGGAATAATCGTTTCAGTGGGAGCATCCCTCCGTCCATTTGCCGACTAACTTCGCTGTTCAGATTAGACATGAGTCAAAATGATTTCACGGGTGCTATTCCTCAATGTCTCGGTAATCATTCGGAATTAGAGGACTTGTCCTTGAGCAATAATTCATTGAGTGGGCCGTTGCCTACGTCCTTGGCCAATTGCACATCTTTGAGGATTCTTGATGTCAGCTACAACAACATCAGCGGTGCTCCTCCCACTTGGTTGTCCACAACATTCATTTATGATCTTAATTTGAGGGCCAACAACTTTCGAGGTCAGTGGCCCCAAGACATCTTTCTTCGGTCAGCTTTTTTGGAATTTATTGATCTGTCGGACAATAAATTTGAAGGTCCCCTTCCACTGCCTTCTTATTCAACGGGGTCTTATTCAGTTTCCAATAACCATTTTTCTGGAAAGATGTCTTCGGTAATATGTAATGCTACCTATCTTCGGTTACTAGACTTGTCGAATAATAGTCTCACCGGGATCCTGCCTGACTGCCTAGAAAACGTCACCAGTAGTCTTGTATTCTTGAACCTTCAGGCAAACGAGTTTCATGGTCAGATACCAGAGATTTTTCAAGAAGGAAGTATGTTGACGTCACTTACATTCAGCAGAAATCAATTCATGGGCTCGTTACCGAGATCTCTATCGAATTGTAAACAATTGGTAGCTTTTGACGTTAGCAACAACAATATCATTGATTCGTTCCCTAATTGGTTTGGAGATCTTCCGTTGAAGGTCCTCAGTTTAAAATCCAACAATTTCCATGGCCAAGTTATTTTTTCCAGGAAAGCTCATAACTTCTCCCAGGTACGCCTATTGGACCTCTCCAACAATAATTTCGAGGGTAACATAACAGACAAATTCATTGTCGAATTGCTTGGAATGAAGGGAGACGATAGTTATGATTTTTCTGATCAATATATGTTTTCGGATAATAATAATGGGAGTAGGAGATATTATTCGGTGATGATTGACTTGAAAGGGATTGAGAGGGAGATGGTGAAGATTAATGTGCATTTTGCAATGCTTGACTTATCGAGCAATCAGTTTCACGGAGAAATTCCTAAAAGCATTGGATTACTTAAATCGCTCAAAGGTCTGAATTTCTCTCACAACCTCTTCACGGGGAGGATCCCTCCATTCGTCGGGAACTTGACAAATCTGGAATCACTGGACCTCTCTTCTAACCATATGATAGGAGAAATTCCAAAGGAATTGGTGAAGCTGACATCCCTTGGATTTTTAGACCTCTCATGGAACAACTTCACGGGGCCTATACCATCCGGAGGACACATCGATACCTTTCCGGATAGTTCATTCAAAGGAAATCCCGGACTATGTGGGATTCCGCTCACGAGATCGTGCGATCAGGGAAACAAGAAAGTACAGCCACCGTCGGAAGGAAAGGATGATGGAAAGAAGGAAGGCAGGGGGTGGATGGTGTGGGAGTACGCGGCGTTGGGTTTCGGAAGCGGGATGGGGATGGGGATATCGTTGGGATACATGGTGCTGGAAATGGGAAGGCCCCTCTGGCTGGTCCGAATGGTCATCCGACTGGAAACCGGTAGCTGGAAAAGGTCGAAGAGGAAGGGAACCCCAAGGAGGAATGTGTAATTGTTGTATGATGTTTCTGGATTTTTGTCTGTTCATCACTTGAATAGGATGGTGATGATGATGCGCCATACGTCGACAAATTATGTAATCAGTCGTACTCTTTAAAAATAGAAATAAAACCTGCAAAATCAATAATGTTCATGGTTTTTGTTAACCAGTAGCAATCAACCTGCCCAAGCTATTTATTTATTTATTTCCATTTAGTCGGATAAATGGGCTTATAAGAATTTCAAAGGAATTGGTGAAGTTGACATCTCTTGGATTTTTTTACCTCTCAAGTAACAACCTCACAGGGCCTATACCACTGGGAGGACACATCGACACCTTTCCGAATAGTTCATTCAAAGGAAATCCTGGACTCTGTGGTATTCCGCTCACGAGGTCGTGCTGTCAGGGAGTAAAGCCACCGTCGGAAGGAAAGGACGGTGGAGAGAAGGGCGGAGGGTGGCTGGAATGGAAGTACGTGTTGTTGGGTTTCGGGAGCGGGATGGGAATGGGGATTTCATTGGGATACATGGTGCTGGAAATGGGAAGGCCCCTCTGGCTAGTCCGAGTGGTCATCAGACTGGAAGCTAGTTATATGAAAATATCCAAGTGGAAGAAGGGTGACCAACGGAGGAATGGTCGAAGGTAAACAGTGAGAATCCAACTTATATGTAATATTGAATGTTTCTGGATTTTTGTTTGTTTTCCTGCTTCAACATGATGATGTTATGATATACATTAATAAAGCATGCAGCTTCTTGATCCCTAAATTCGCACACCGCAAGTATACGGATTACAACAAATAATATAGAAGTGAGCAGAATTATCGTTCCCACGAGTATAACAATTAAAATTATTTAGTATACACAATTGCAATTTTTATGTAGCCAAACAAATAGGAAAAAAAATGAGTTTTTAAATCTGAAAATTAAACTAGTAAGAAATAAATATCAAAACAAAGAATCGGAATTCAATAGACGGAAAAGCCTAGGATCAAGTATCCTCTCCTTGTTTCGTTAAATCCCTTCACTCGTTTATCCCAAATTTATACTAATTCTGTTTACTAACCGGATTCTTATGCCACTAAGTGCCTCTCCCGAGTTTACAAAGGATTACTCAAAGCAGAACACATTAAGATTCAATCATTTATTGATTACCTAGAAGTATATCTCCCGATACTACTTACTAGCCAATTCCCTCCCGCTATATTAACCAAGGCTATTTCGTTCATGTTCTCTTAGTTTTAGCAGATCAAACGACACGATTATAGTGGATTCAAGGAACTCTACAAGAATTGTTGTTTTATGTTCTTTTAAAGTTATCTTTGAAATAAACCTCAAGAGATTCAAATAGTCGATTCTTAATTTAAAAAAAAAGTTGTTGCGTTGACAGCATCAACACACGCCCCATCGCTCACGGCAAGCTAACCAGCCATGACGTCTCCAACGGGTAGGAAGACTTGGGGCGTCGTGTCGATTGCTCAACTTTTCTTATACCATTTAATTCCAACCGGAACTTTGATAGACTTAGTCTGGTCGTTGTTTTCGGAGAATAAATGCTTTGCGCGTGTGGGGGACATGGACGACCTGAGGAACCTTCATAGTAAGTCTCTCTCCTCCTGCAGACTTTTTCTCTACATTCGTATATTTGTTAGTGCAGAATGGATGACCTTTTCCTTTCATCCATGATAATCAAACCAAATAATCATCCTAATCTCTTTTTTAATAACAATATTTATTAAATTAATGCTTGTCTTTTGTTATTACTAGAGAAACGGTTTCCTATACAGAACGTCATCGTATTCTCGTTATATTTTTCCTTTTCATTCCACATTTATCAACTTTAATCACTTATCATTTGTCTTATTTTAATTTTATACTTCTTTCTAAATATTTGAGCATTCGTAACAACTAAATTTAAGAATAAGATATGATTGTTTGTTTAGCTCATAAAGAAATAGTTTGCAACATCGAATACCTCCATCGGAGTATTTGTAGAGTGTTTGTCTGTCCTTTCTAAGTTCCTCACTTTATTATGGTCACAAAATTTGGGAAAAATGAGGGAAGGTTGTATCGTGCTTTAGTTATTTTTTTATAAATTAGTTACTTCTATTTTTTAAAAAAATTTATCTTTGAAAAGAAAACTTATGACTAGACGAATGTCTTTTCGCAAATTTTAACAGAGAAAACCATTAGAAGTGTGATTCACATATGAATTAAGTATGGATGGAGGGGGTTGGAATATTCAATTCTGATAATGAAATAAAGTGCTTCTTACATTTACAACATCATCATCCACCATCCCCATCATTCACGGCAAGTTTAACGCGTCTCAATCACCGGCCATTTATTTCCTACCGGGAGACTTTGTTTGACTTGATGGGAGCCGGATATATTCTCCATGACTCATTCTTTTATTAATTACTCTTTTACATATTTTATAAACTTCTTTTTTTCATTTTAACTATTTCCAATTTAATTCATTAAAAAACTTTTTTAACAAATCAATTAAATTCTGACTAAAAGGGGTGAAAGAGAGATTGTCCCGGCGAGCCTGGCCTTGCAAGTCATACTCTTGTTCTTCAACAACCCTCGCAAGTTATCCCCCAAGGTCTCCATCATTGTCGTCGTCTGGTCTGCTTCCGTGTAGGCGGACTCCATCACTGGAGTCGCCCTCGGGATTCTCTCCAGCAAGTTTTGAGAGATCAACGAGAAGTCCAATTTCCTCGACGACCACAGCGAGCTCATCGTATTATGGGCATCCCCGCCACAGACAAGCAGAATCATGTAAAATTAAGAAAGACCAAAGACCAGAGGAGGGTGGGATATTAAGACCAAGTCTATAATCATAAGAAGAAGAAGAAGAAATATTGTTCTTTCTTTTCGGTATTTCATGGAATTTGGATAGTAAAAGTTACATTATTCCAGTCCTCCCTCGTCATCATTATTGAAATATTTTAGAATAAAAACTAAAGATAAAAGGAACAATTGATAACAGAAACAAAGTGTTACTGTCTTCGAGAACATTTATAAATTAATAAGAAAGACCAATGACTAGAGTGGGTTGAGATAAGACAAATCGAAAATCAAAAGCAGGGGCCTCACGGAAGATGCATTACTTCAATCATGTGTATATATATAGGCATTAAATTCTATTCTTCCTATACAGACCGTCCCCTTCCTTAAATGCCGTCTCCGATGGTTTAGAAAGACTTGGATGAATATAAATATCAAAGTGAAACAAAGTGGTTGTGTGAAACCCCAAAATCTAAGCAAAGAAAAGAAATGATAGGCGGTGAGAAACCTTAGCTTTACTAAATTACTTGTGGTCTGACTGTATCTCCAACACATGACAGGGAAAGAAGATTGTTAAAGCATTGTTGCCGCCTCCGACGGGGTAAGAAGACTTTTACTCTGGTGGGCAGGCAGGCGTCTTCAACATCTCAGACTTAAAACACGGGTAGACTTTGTTCGACTCTGTTGGGCAAATGTTGGACAAAGTTGCTTTCTGGGAAATAAAGTTGCGCGCGGGGGACATGAGGAAGCTTCGTAGAAAATCTTTCTCCTCCTGTGACTTTTTTATGTACATTCATATATTTGTTATTGTAGAATGAATGACCTTTTGCTTTCATCCATGATTATCAAAATCTTAATCTATTTTTTGTAACAAAAAGTATAAATTAAATTAATGCTTGTCTTTTGTATCATCATCATGACTCACTGCATTATGAACACTCGTCTTTTTGTCTACTTAGAATAATCAGTTCTTATGAAAATAAAGTTAAGCGTGTTGCCGACAGGTAAGAAGACTTTGACTCAGGTGGGCATCTACATCTCGTCTTAGCCTTCGGCCATTCATTTCCGATGGAATACGACTTAGTTTGCAACATCTAAATTCCTCCCACGGAGTATTTGCAGAGTGTCTGTCTGTCCTTTCTAAGTTCCTCATTTTATTGTGGTCACAAAATTTGGGAAAAAATGAGGGAAGATTGTATCATGCTTTAGCTATTTTTTTATAAATTAGTCACTGCTATTTTTTAAAAAAGTTTTATCTTTGAAAAGAAAACTTATGACTAGACGAGTGTCTTCTCACAAATTTTAACAGAGAAAAACTTCGGAAGTGTGATTCACGTATGAATTAAGTATGGATGGAGGGGGTTGGAATATTCAATTCTGATAATGAAATAAAGTGCTTCATACATTGACAACATCATCATCCACCATCCCCATCATTCACGGCAAGTTAAGATGTCTCAATCACTAGACATTTATTTCCGACCGGGAGACTTTGTTTGACTTGATAGGAGCCTGATATACTCTCCATTACTCATTCTTTTATTAATTACTCTTTTACATATTTTATAAACTTCTTTTTTTTTTCATTTTAACATAAATGATACATCATTCGTACTTGTTCGTAAAAAAGTACGAATGAGTTTGGTACTTTATGAAACTTTTACAAACTTATTCAAACTTTCGTTCGTACTTGTTTGTAAACATTTCGTAAAAGGCGAAACTCTTTCGTAGAAAGTACGAAACGTTTGTTCGTAAAACATGAGATATGTTTGATCGTAAATTAACATAAAGAAACATCATTCAGATGAACAACTCGAAATAATTAATTTCTCGTGAAATAAAGTTCTTGTTACATTGACAGCATCATACATCACACCAAGTTAAGCAAGTTAAGCGTATTGCCGTTTCCGACGGGGTGGTAAGAAGACTTTGACTCTGGTGGCCAAACGAAACGTGAGACGGAAGTTGCTGCTTTCTGATAAATAAACAAAGTGTTTTTGCGTGTAGGAGGTAGGACAGGGTGGGTGGGGGGATTTGTTAATAATAAAGTGGATGTGGATTTATGTTTGATCCCAGCCGTGTCTTCTCTTTCTTATCTTTTTTTCAAAGATTATTGATTGTTACTTTTTTAGTACCAATGAGGAATACCTTGATCTCTCTTTATCGAGAATTTCGGGCATCCTACCTATGGAAATCTCACAATTGTCAAAGCTGATTTACCTCGATCTCTCTTTTAATATGGTTTTTGGAATATTACTCGATGATGATTGACTTGAAAGGGATCGAGATGGAGATGGTGAAGATTAATGTCCAATTTGTAATGCTTCACTTATCCAGAGGAGAGTGCGGTGAGATTAGACAAATGGGAAATATTTTGCAGGTCGAGAGATGGCCAGCGGATACTTTTCCATTGTTGCCGTGGGTCGCCACCAATTATAGTAACTAAGCGTGTTGCCGTCTCCCAAGGGTAAGAAGACTTTTGGCTCTGGTGGCGGGGGGGCTCTACGTCTTGTCTTAGCCATCGGCCTTGGAAAAAATAATTATAAATTGTATTAAAATTGTAAGTATGAACAATAATATGGCATGAACGAATAGCAGCTCTATAGTTACACATCTTAACAGTGTCGTGACATGTAGAAAACATGACGAATTACATGTATGAACAGCGACGTGGCGCGTAAGGAATTCGGACTTGTATCTAAACTACCACATTTTTTAGTACCTACTGGAATAAGGCATTAAACCAAAAAATTTATATATTGGATTAAGAAAAGAGAGTTTACAATCTCATATAAATGATAATCACAATTCCTTCCTTGAGTAACAAAATGAGACCAGATGCAGGTTTCATCATCCCATGCTTATTTTTACTGGTTTGCAATCAGTGCCACATATAACAGCAACTGAGGTGCATAACAGATTGTGGTGTTACTCCGAAATCCCACATAGCACTAATTTATTACGCCTCTATGCCATCTCCCATTGTTTTGTCATTCAGCTAGGCATGTAATTTCTTTCTGGGCTTCATCTCTGGACTGCCTCTCTGGGTTGCTGTCGAACAGAGCTCTCCATCTCGGGTGACGATGTAAACCATGGGTTTTCATTGCCAAAGCTCCAAGAATTGTATATGAAAAGTTGCAATTTGAGCAAGTTCCCTTCCTTCTTGTCTCGCTCCAAGGAACTGAGAATTTTAGAATTTACGTGGAACAAGATTCAGGAGATCCAAGGATGGTTCTGGAGCATCGGAAATGATACATTGGAGGAATTGAATCTCGATGATAATATTATCAGGGGAAGCATCCCTCCGTCCATTTGTCAGCTGACTTCTTTGTACTACATAGCCTTAAAATAGAAATAATTTGACAAGTGACATTCCTCAGTGTTTTGGTAATCTTACGAAATTACCTGAGTTGTATTTGAACGACAATTCATTGAGTGGGGACGCTGCCACCCTCCTTTGCCAACTGTACATCTTTGGGGATTCTTAATGTCAGCTACAATAGCATCAGTGGTGCTCCTTCCACCAGGTTGTCTACCAAATCCATTACTGATATTAATTTTAGGGCCAATAATTTCGATGGTAGGTGGCTCCCGGACACCTTTCTCCGGTCAGCTTCTATTGATCTGTTAGACAATCAATTTAAAGGCCCGCTTCCAGTTCCGTATTTCATGACTCGGTATTATTTAGTTTCCAATAACCATTTCTCTGGGGAGATGCCTTCGGCAATATGCAATGCTACCTATCTCTAGATCTTAAACTTGTCAAATAATAGTATCACCGGAGTCTTGCCTGACTGTCTGAAAAAAGTCACCAGTGGCCTTTCATACTTGAACCTTCAGTCAAATGAATTTCATGGTCAAACGATTTTTCATGAAGGAAGTGTATTGACGTCACTTGATCTCAGCAGAAATCAGTTTGAGGGCTCATTGCTGAGATCTCTATCGACCTGTACAAATTTGAAAGCCTTGGATGTTGGCAACAACAAAATTGCATATTATTTCCCCAATTGGTTGGGGGATCTTCCGTTGAAGGTCCTCAGTTTAAGATCCAACAATTTTCATGGCCAAGTCATTATTTCCAAATGAAACTCATAGCTTCTCCCAAGTACGCATCATGGTCAAGCCAATGTCCAAGGATGTAAGAGTTTGAGGAAATTGGGAGTCCATGAAAGAGCAAGAGAAAAGGAAGAATTGAGAAATGGGGTTGCCCTAGGAGGTACAATTCCATCATTTCACGTATTCTAAGGTTTTAGCTTATTCAGTACCTCTCCAAAAATAATTTCAGGTGTGACATAACCCACAAATTCATTGGTGAATTGCTCGGCATGACACCATACGATATTTAAGATTTTCGCAATGATTATATGGGTTTGTCTGAGTATTACTCGGTGATGATCGACTTGAAAGGAGTTGAGACGGTGATGGTGAAAATCAATGTCGGATTTTCAATGCTCGATTTATCAAGTAACCACTTTCACGGAGGTATTTCTAAAGGCATTGGATTACTTAAATCACTCAAGGGTCTGAATTTCTCTCACAAGTGCTTTACGGGGACAATCCCTCCATCCATTGCGGACCTGACATATATGGAATCTCTGGATCTCTCTTCTAATCATTTGATGGGAGAAATTTCGAAGGATTTGGTGAAACTAGCGTCCCTTGGATCTCTCAAGAAACAACCTCACAGGGCCAATACCACCGAGAGGACACTTCAGCACTTTTTCGAATAGTTCGTTCCAATTAAATCCTGGACTTTGTGGAATTCCATTCACGAGATTGTGTGCTCCGGGAAACAAGGAAGCACGACCATCGTCGCAGGAAAAGCAAGGAGGAGGGGACGGAGGAGGGTGGCTAGAGTGGGAGTACGTGGCATTGGGTTTTTTGGAGTGGGATGGGGATAGGAATATCGTTGGGATACATGGCGTTGGAAATGGGCAGGCCTCTCTGGCTAGTCCGAATGGTCATCCCACTGGAAACCGGTTGCCGGAAAATGTGGAAGAGGAAGGGAGCTCCGAGGAGGAATGCGTAACGGCGTATGTTTCAGGATTTGTTGTTTTCGTGGATAACAATTTTTTCTTTCCATACTATGTTAAATTGTTTTGTTGTGTTATCCTGGGAGGTTTACTGTTGCTGTTCAGCAGTAAGTACTTTTTTTGTTTTTTTGGCTTCCAATAAAGAGGCATTTCATTGGTGCATTAAAAATAGATTATGTGATTTAAATATGCTCTTATAACATCCCTACGACCGATGGTATTATATGAAAGTCATGCCAAAGGGGACTCCAAAATTTGATGGAAAGAAGATCCTTATGGCTTCATAATTTAAAATATTAAAAGGGTTCATTCAAAATTTTTCATTTTCTGCATACCCGAAAACTGGGTAAAGCATTTTTTTGATATTCTTGTAATCCAATTCTCTTCTTTCATTTGGAAAAACCTGCAAAAGCTTAAAATTGTAATTCTTGTAAAAGAAGTTGTTACACTGACAGCATCAACCACATCCCGTCGTTCACGGCAAGCTAAACCATGCCGTCTCCAATGGGTAGGAAGATTTCAGGCATCGATAGCTCATCTTAACCATACTATTTAATTCCAATGGGAACTCCGGTAGACTTGACTCGGGTCGGCAAAGTGAAACTTAAGTTGTATTAGGAGAATAAATGTTAAGCGCATCGGGACAGGGGGTGACCTAAGGAGCTTTCGGGTAAAGTCTTTCTCCGGTGACTTTATGTACATTCATGGCCCACCGACTCATCTTAATTCAAACAAATATTATGAGATTTTCATTAATTATAAATCCAAATGGACTAACGACGATGCTGATGAGATGATGCCTATTCTACACCTCTGTAAAGAATAATCTGATAAGAGAAATACCAAAGTAATCGGCGAAGCTAACATTTAAATTTTTAAATCTCTCACGGGACTAACACATCTGGGAGGACATTCAACACATTTCCGAGTAGTTCGTTTGAAGGAAACCTCTAACTCCGTGGGATTCCGCTTATGGGATCATGTGGTCGGGAATACGAGAAAGCACATCCACCGTCAGAAGAAAAGGAAGATGGAGAGGAGGGAGGAGGGTTGCTGGAATGGGAGTGCATGGCGTCCAGTTTCGGGAGCGGAATGGGGATCAGGATATCCTTGGGATACATTATGTTGGAAATGGGAATGCCACTCTGGCTAGTCCGAATGGTCATCCGACTGGAAGCCAGTTGCTGGAAAAGATGGAAGAGGAAGGAGCTCCAAGGAGGAATGTGTAAATGTTTTACTGTGTTTCAGGATTTTTCTTTGTTCGTTATTTCAATGGGATCGATAAAGGCTAAAATCTCGTGTCCGAGACTACCGTAAGTTTGGACATGTAACCGCTGATCTGTCAACTATTCATATATGTTGACGATCTGTTCAGACATGTACATATTTTAAGTTATACATTTCGTTTTACTGTTTCGCATTTATACCTACTTGCATACTATGTCCGAACTTACTAGAGTCCTGGAAAAGGAATTTTAGCCTCCACCTACAAAGCACGCAAAATGTCTTACTATTATTTACAGCTTTCTTTCCTATCGTCTAATAAGAACAAGACTTAAATAGATTCTACGTGATGAATTAGAAGTGTGATTTCGTTGCCAATTGTCAATCGTTCTGATGGTAAGGTGTGCATGTCCTTTGTAGAAAAAAAAATTTGTAAATTCTGAATAATAAATGGGACTGTTTTTATGTCTTCGTTGCTCACCGTAATTAAGTTCTAGCCGCCTCCCCCATATTTTTCGGTTCAATCACGCTTTTGGATGTTCCAATCCATGTATGATCATTCTTGATTCGATGGCATACATCGATCCAATGGGCCTACTCAAGTGGCCTGTATTCGATAGGTGGAGTCGGTAGCGTGAACATGATCTGGAAGATGCAAACACACGATTGCAGAGGACCTCTGCGAGTATGATTGTTTTTAAGTTCATTTAAAGTTATCCGAGAACAAAGCTTCTCACTGAAGGAGTGGGGTTTTTTCTGTCAA
The DNA here is from genome assembly GCA_023653495.1 of Melastoma candidum. NCBI lineage: Eukaryota > Viridiplantae > Streptophyta > Magnoliopsida > Myrtales > Melastomataceae > Melastoma > Melastoma candidum. The sequence continues at coordinate 19,793,920 of CM042889.1, forward strand.
AATTAACAGAAAGAAACATCAAAAGCTTCAAATATTCAATTCTTATCTAAAAGAGCTGTTAAGTTGACAGAATCAACCACGCCCCATCTCTCACGGCAAGCTAAGCAGCCATGCCGTCTCCCATGGGCAGGAAGACTTGGGGACGTCGCGTAGATAGCTCAACTTAACCATACCTTTTAATTGATATAGGAACTCCGGTAGAATAGATGTTCCGCGCGTGGGGACAGGGACAGGGACGGCCTGAGGAACCTTGGTATTAAATCTTTCTCTCGTGACTTTTATGTACATCCATAGCCCTCTGAATCATTTTAACTCAAACACATATTATGAGATTTTCATGAATTCAATCCAATCGGTCTAATGTGATGAATATATTTCTTGTTGGAATGGTTAGAAAAGCCGAGGTACGCTAATTTATTATTTATTTGTGTTGCTCTTTTTTTTTTATACTTTTTCGAAATGCGTAAAACATCGAAATATATAACAATTTTATCGGGCGATTTATAGATATGTTACGGTAGAGTGACATTTCAATGTGATCTATAATTATCAAACTGAATAAATCTTAATCTAACTATTTTTTCCTAATTGATGTTTGTCTTTTGATATTACTAGAAAAATACGTTGGTGTACAGAATGGCCATTATCTCTTCATTATTGTTTTTCAGTTTGGTTCTATACGGCGGCTTATTCATCTACTTTATGTTCAATTGTTTAGATCAACTTTAATCACTATGTTATCTCATATCTTTAGTCTTATTTTAATTCTACAATTGTTTTCAAATATTTGATCATTCATGACAACTAAACTTAAATTTAATCTACACTTATCAAGAAATATAAATTATCTTTTTTTTCTATTATTTTAGGTGGATCCTTTTGAAGCGACCACCTATAACCGTATTTATTACAAAAATACACATATTAGAATCTAATAATTTTAATTATTAAATTTTTAATTATAGTGAATGAGTTCAATTGTGATGGAGTGATTGCTTGTTTAGCTCACAAAGTAAAGAAATAGGGGGTTAGAAAAGCAGTTTAGAATGGTACAAAACAAATTGAATATAAATTATCAATCCGAATTTCTCCATCGAGTATTTGCGAGAGTCTTTGTCCCTTTTCTTGTTTCTAATTTGATGGGAACACAATTTGCCAAAAAAATGGCAGAAGATTACATCTATCATCATCATCATCCTGTGCTTCTTTTTCCTTGTTTGCCTTCACTCTCACTACTCTCTGAGTTGTCGGAATATTTCTTTAAAAGTTTGACATAAATTATGTAAATACAAAAGATGTGATAATGTTTCTGTTTCAATTCTTTGGTAGAAACATACATTTTGTAATATACTGAGATATATGCCCATTCTCAAACTAACATTTTTTTATGAACAAATAATTTGTAAAGTTGGAATAATAATTCTTATAAAAACTTTCCGAAACATATGTTAAACTTCATGAAATTTGTGTTCTCATTTTGTCATTTCAAGTAAGAAATTAGCAAAATTTCATAATATTTAAAAAAAAATACAACATTGTTAGTTTTCTTTACAAAATTAATGGGTTCTTTTCGCAAGAACAAAATATTCATAATTTTTTTAATTTTTCTGTCTTTTTTTAGTTGCATAGATTTAGTTTGTTAATATAAATATTTTGTATATTACGAAATAATAATTTGTAATTTCCAATAAGTATGTAACAAGAATTTCGTTGTAATATACATTTGTAATTATTTTTTAATTTCTACAAAATAATTTTAAAAAACGAAGAAAAATTATTTATACTTTAAAATTTATAATTTACATTAGAAAATATTTGTCCTCTATGCAGTATTAGGTACGCTTTACAACTTTTTGGTTGAAAATTTGTTGTAGTTAAAGTAAAACAAATAGTTTGCAATATACAAATTTTATGTATTTATAAATTTTATAAATTCAATCGAAAATTTTTAATCCACGAAACCTTTTAACGTCTTAGTCAAAGTGGTTTCAAACAAAAATAACTTTGGTTAGATTTGCTTACCAAAATTTATGGTAACAAAATTTAGTAAAAGAAATAGTTTGCGAATTCCTCCCATGAGTACTTCCCGAGTGCCTGTCCTTTCAGTGTGCACTAAGTCAATATTAGATATCAATAGAAGAGTGGTTTTTTGAAATTAACAGAAAGAACCGCCCCGGAAGCTTCAAATCACACAAATAAATTAAATTTGAATGAACACAGCTCGGAGTAGTCAAGTTTAAAGAAATGATCGACGACGACGTCTAGCACCACCCCATCAAACACGGTGACTTTAGCGTCTCGGACGGGTAAGAAGACTTGGGAAGTCTACATCTCGTCTTGACCACGAAACAAAGTTGCTTTCAGAGTATAATTGATTAATTATCACTACACTCGTTTTAAATAATTTCCCTCGTTTCTATTGTATTATTCAAACACCATTTTCTTTTCTTTATAATATTAATTTGTTTTTATACTTATGAAAATCAATCACTCGTCAGGATATATGGAACAATGCAATTTTTTTACTCGTAGTGTATATTAACAGTTAGGAGGAGTGTGATTTACTTTCTTACTCTCCATCACTCATTACATACTCTCTCTTTTTTTTTCTTGTAGTAGTAATAATTATTACGATTACTTCCTAATTATAATGTTTGGCTGACTTGACCAGTGCTGGCCTTCGAGGCTTCATCGGTTGTAGCAGCTCGCCTCGACTTGACCAGTGCTGACTTTCAATTCTCACCCATCCCTTCAGAGATTGGCATGTTCACACGGTTGGAATACCTTGATCTTTCTTCATCAGGCATTTCAGGCATCTTTCCGATTGAAATTTGCATCACTGTATCAATCCATCAATCAAAATCTAGAAAAAAGCATTTGCAGATTACATAAATAGACTGAAGAAAAACCTTTCAACTACCCTATTAAGTAGTACCCATTAACTCTAGAACACTAAACCTTATTTAATCTTTGCTACATCCAACTCATTAACTCTCCACTAATATCAACATTTAATCTCTATTATCATCAGCCTTGAACCAACACCAACAAACTCCTCCTTAGATCAAGTATGATAGACTCGTAACTTTTCCACAAACTCTTTCCACTTAAAATGACTTTATAAATATATAAGCCAACTACTCTTCTGTGGTATAGTAGACCAACTCTACTTCATCCATCTATTTTACACCACTAAGATAGTAGTGCTATACCTTTTGTTCAAGTTGAAATTCACAAACGAATTAAATTTTCATCTTTCACGGCATGTTGATAGCATGTTGCTGTCAATTTTCATCAAATATATTTACATTGACAGCATCTAACACCACCCCATCGTTCACGGCATGTTGCTGTCTCCTACGGGTAAGAAGACTTTAGGGAGTCTACATCTCATCTCCTGTTAACCATCGGCCATTTATTTCCGACGGGGAGACTTTGACTCTGGTGGGCAAAGACGAGACCAAGTTGTTTTCAGAGAATAAATTGTTGTGTGTGTTGGGGCAGGTCGGGGGTGACTTCCCCACAGCCACCATGATAATGATTAATTATCATACATCACATTGTACACAAACAACATTGACATCATTCGAAACCCCAAAATTATTTACATTCATTTAAATACTTTTGTTGTTTTGTATTGTATAAAAAAAGCGTTCATAAACCTTTTTTTTAAATATTATTATTCAGACACCCTTCTAAATATGCAGGGACGATTGGAGCGGCCTAAGGAACTCACACTTTTATTAATTTCTCTATTATTACACATTATAGACCTGGGGCGTCGTGTCAATAGCTCATCGTAACCATATCATTTAATTCCAAAGGGAGACTTAGTCTGGTCGTTGATTTCGGAGAATGAATGCTTTCCACATGGGGGGACATGAGGAACCTTCATAGAAAGTCTTTTCCTCAGGCGACTTTTATGTGCATTCATATATTTGTTACTGTAGAATGGATGACCTTTTGCTTTCATCCATGATTATCAAAACCAAATAATCATCTTAATCTCTTTTTGTAATAACAGTATTTACTAAATTAATGATTGTCTTTTGTTATTACTAGTGAAAACTTATCATGAAATTAGTCACCGCTATTTATTTTAAAAAATTTTATCTTGAAAATAAAATTTATGATTAGACGAGTATCTTCTCGCAAATTAACAGAGAGAAACATCGAAAGTGGTTCACATATGGATTACATTTGGATGGAAGGGGTTGGAATATTCAATTCTGATAATGAAATGAAGTGCGTATTACATTAACAACATCATCCACCGTCCCCATCATTGAACAAAGTCGGAGGAGTAATTTTTTTCAAACTAGCTGAAATAAACCTCAAAAGCTTAAATTAGTCTATTCTTATATAAAAGAAGTTGTTACAATGAGAACATCAACACACGCCCCATCGCTCACGGCAAGCTAAGCAGCCGTGCAATCTCCAACAGGCAGGAAAACTTGGGGCGTCGTGATGATAGCATTTATTACATTGACAATATCATCCACCACTCCATCCATCATTCACGGCAAGTTTAAGACGTCTCAATCACCGGCCATTTATTTCAGACCGGGAAACTTTGTTTGACTCGATCTAAGATGCTGCTTTCTTTCTTTTCAATAATAAAAGTGTTTTGTGTAGAGGGATGACTTCTAGAGCCCGTCAAGATTAAAATATAACTTTTTGAACAAATCATTTAAAATTCTGAGTAAAGGGGGTGAAAGAGAAAGATGATTTTTTTTCTTTATTATAAAAGAATATGAATATGGATCCGAATTCCTCCCTTGAGTATTTGCAGTGTGTCTGTCTGTCCTTTCTAAGTTCCTTTTATTTCATTGGTCACAAAACTTTGCCCAAAAAATGAGACGAGATGCAGGTGGTGGTTTCATCATCATCTTCATCCTCTGCTTCTTATTTTTACTCGTGGCCTTACCGTCCACCTCTTCCTTACCCTGTCATCCCGACCAGAGACACGCCTTGCTTCGTTTTAAACAGTCCTTGTCTATCACTGGCCCTATAGTTGCTTCGTGGATGGAGGACGAGGATTGCTGCTCCTGGGACGGCATCGCCTGCGACAATTCCACTGGTAACGTCATCGGCCTCGACTTGACCAGTGCTGGGCTTCAAGGCTCTATCAATTCCAGAAGTCCACTGTTTTCTCTTCGCCACCTCCGTATCCTCAACCTTGCTGGAAACGACCTCCTTGGGTCGACCGTCCCACCAGAGATTGGCGTATTCACGCGGCTGGAGTACCTTGATCTCTCTTGTTCGAATATTTCGGGCCTCCTTCCGACCGAGATCTCACAATTGTCAAAGCTGCTTTCTCTCAATCTTTCGGATACATTTTTCCACCACCGTAGCGTCGTTGCTGGAAACAACCTCGATCTCTCTTATAATACTGGGCTGGAGATGCAAGATCATACCATGAGAATGCTTGTCAGCAACCTAACTCAGTTGGAGGAACTCGATCTCGGGTCTGTCGATATGTCCACGGTCAATCTCACATCCTTTATGAACTTATCTTCTTCTTTGATTTCCCTCAAGCTTTCATTTTGTTGGTTGGATGGGAAATTTCCTGAATTTATCTTCGGACTGCCAAATATACAAGTTATTGACCTATGGTGGAATTTCCATCTAACCGGCATCCTTCCCAAATCCAAGTGGAGTCCCAGTCTTGAATACTTATCCCTCGGGGATTGCTTATTCATTGGAGCAGTTCCAAATTCAATTGGAAACCTCTCGCGATTGACTTATCTGGACCTATCACAGAACAATTTCACCGGTGAGCTTGACTTGGGGATATTGTCAACCCTCAAGGATCTCCAGTTCCTCAAAATATCCGGGGTCTCCGTTTTGGATGAGGATGCAAACCACGGGTCCTCCCTGCCGAAGCTCCAAGAATTGTATATGGGTAGTTGCAATCTGAGCAAGTTCCCTTCCTTCTTGTCTCGCTCAAAGGAACTGAGAATTCTACAACTTTTCAAAAACAATATTAAAGAGATACCCAGTTGGCTCTGGAGCATCGGAATTGACTCCTTGGAAGAATTACATATTGAGGATAATATTATCAAGGGAAGCATCCCTCCGTCCATTTGCCAACTAACTTCTCTGTCCTCCATAGGCTTGAGTGGAAATTATTTGACGGGTATCATTCCTCAGTGTCTCGGCAATCTTACGGAATTACAAGAGTTACGCTTGAGCGACAACCTATTGAATGGGTCGCTGCCACGCTCCTTGGCCAACTGCACATCTTTGGGGGTTCTTTTTGTTGACAACAACAACATCAGCGGTGCTCTTCCCACTTGGTTATCCACGTCATCCATTTGCCTCCTAACTTCACTACGCGTATTAGACATGAGACAAAATTATTTGACAGGTGTAATTCCTCAGTGTCTCGGCAATCTTACGGAACTACAGGAGTTGCACCTGAGCAACAATTTATTGAGTGGGCCGTTGCCCACGTCCTTGGCCAATTGCACATCTTTGGGGATTCTTAATGTCGGCTATAACAACATCGATGGTGCTCCTCCCACTTGGTTACCTTCGTCGTCCATTTCTTATATTGATTTGCGGGCCAACAACTTTGTAGGTCAGTGGCCTCCAGACATCTTTCTCCGGTCAGCTTCATTGGAAAGTATTGATTTGTCCGACAATAAATTTGAAGGCCCTCTTCCAGTTCCATCCGCCAATATTAGATATTATTCAGTTTCCAATAACCATTTTTCTGGGAGCCTCTCTTCACTACTATGCAATGCCACCCATCTTCAGTTGCTAGACTTGTCAAATAATAGTCTCACTGGGGTCCTGCCTGACTGCCTAGAAAACGTGACCGGGGATCTTATAATCTTGAACCTTCGGGCAAATGCGTTTCAAGGTCAGATTTCAGAGATTTTTCATGAAGGATGTATGTTGACGTCACTCCATCTCAGCAGAAATCAACTCGAGGGCCCATTGCCGAGATCTCTATCCCATTGTAAACAATTGGAAGTTTTGGATGTTGGTAACAACAACATAGAAGATTCATTCCCCAATTGGTTGGGGGATCTCCCGTTGAAGGTGCTCAGTTTAAGATCCAATAATTTCCACGGTCGTGTCATTATTTCCAAGGAAAATCATCTGTTCCCCATGGCAAGCATCATGGACCTCTCCCACAATAGTTTCGATGGAAATCTTCAAAATGAATTCATCATCGAAATGTTCGGCATGCCAAGAGACAATAATTACGATTTTGGCAAACTATATCTACAGTCAAATATTGTTGGGGAATATTACTCGGTGACGATCTACTTGAAAGGGACCGAAATAGAGATGGTGAAAATCAATGTTCATTTTGCAATGCTTGACTTATCGAGCAATCAGTTTCACGGAGAGATTCCTAAAAACATTGGATTACTTAAACCACTCAAAGGTCTGAATTTCTCTCACAACCTCTTCACGGGGTCGATCCCTCCATCCGTCGGGAACTTGACAAATCTTGAATCACTGGACCTCTCTTCTAACCATCTGATAGGAGAAATTCCAAAGGAATTGGTGAAGCTTACATCCCTTGGGTTTTTGGACCTTTCAAGTAACAACCTCACGGGGCCTATACCACTGGGAGGACACTTCAACACCTTTTCAAATAGTTCATTCAAAGGAAATCTCGGACTATGTGGGATTCCGCTTTCGAGATCGTGCGCTCGGGGAGTACAGCCACCGTCGGAAGGAAAGGATGATGGAAAGAAGGAAGGCGGGGGATGGATGGTGTGGGAGTACGCGGCCATGGGTTTCGGGACCGGGATGGGGATGGGGATATCGTTGGGATACATGGTGCTGGAATTGGGAAGGCCTCTCTGGCTAGTCCGAGTGGTCATCAGGCTGGAAGCTAATTATAGGAAAATGTCCAAAAGGAAGAAGGGTGACCAACGGAGGAATTGTCGAAGGTAAACTGTGAGAATCCAAGTTTTATGTAATGTTGAATGTTTCTGGGTTTTGCTTCAACATGATGATGATATGCTATGTATTAATAAAGCGTGCAGCCTCTCGTATGTTTAAAAATCACAAATGTAAAAGAGCTTCATCCCAACCCCTGTTTATTTCTCCTTATCCAAAAAAGCTACCACGTTAATGCTCTCTTTGTTCTTGCATCTCCCGAGAGCTGTAACTCCTTATCACCATGAAGATTTTAGCTGCCAATTTCCGAACATCGATGGTAGGGGGGGAACTCCAATAGATGGTTAACAGTTAGATCTTTATGTTCCTGATAAGCACATGGGTGAATTTTCATTTTGCTGTTTTGAACAACCCCTTAGAAGAGTGAGTTTGGTGGCGTGGATTTTTGAAATCGTAAACTATGGGGTTGTAATTTGTGTTACTTAGCACTGGAAAACACACAAAAAAGATGAATGGGAGGTGGAGTACGAAGAGCAGGGTGGCATGGGTTACATGTAGAAAAGCTACGTACGGAAACGTGTTTAACAACAGAATTTTTGAAGGAGAGACAGAGACTTGAGAGGAGTTCAGGCTATTTTTGTACTGGGGGTTTAAGAAGACTTTTGACTCAGGTGGGCGTCTGCATCTCGTCTTAGCCTTCGGCCATTCATTTCCGATGGAACACCGGGAGACTTTGTTTGACTCCAGTTTGCTTTCAGAGAATAAAGTGTTGTTTTGCTTGTGGGGGCAGGTCGGGGAATGATTGAATGTGGATTTTGTTTGAACCCCTTTAAAATGTGGCGTCTTCTGTTTAATAACTTTCTTAAAGATGATTGATTGTTACTTTTTAGTATCAATCAGGAAGAAGGCATTAAACAAAATGTAGAGCGTTTACTCATCTAATATAAATGACAATCCCAATTCCTCCCTCTTGAGTAACAAAATTTGCCAAGACACAGGTCGTTTCATCATCATCATTATCCAGTGCTTGTTGTTTTTACTGGTTTCCATTTGCCTTCCCAACCACCTCCTCCTCCTGGCCTCACCATTCTCATCTTCCTTCTCCTGTCATCCTGATCAGGGAGACGCCTTGCTTCGTTTTATACACCCCTTCTCAATCACTGGTCCTAAGCCTCGTGGAGAGAGGATGAGGATTGCACCTGGGAGGGTGTCACCTGTGACAATTCTACTTGGCCTCGACTTGACCTTCTCTGGCCTTCGAGGCTCCATTGATTCCACTAGCCCACTGTTTTCTGTTCGCCGTCGCCGTCGCCTCAGCCTTCGTGGAAATGACCTTCTTGGGTCTATTGTCCCAATGGAGATTGGTGTGCTCGAGTGGTTGGAATACTTTCATCTCTCCTCATCGAGAATTTCAGGCATCCTACCTATGGGAATCTCACAACTGTCAAAGCTGTTTTACCTCAATCTATCTTATAATTTTTGGCTGGAGGTGCAAGATAATACCATCAAAATGCTCGTCGGCAACCTAACTCAGATGGAGGAACTCGATCTTGGGTCTGTCAATATGTCCACGGTCACTCCTAAATCCTTTATGAACTTCTCTTCTTCTTTGATTTCCCTCAAGCTTTCAGATTGTTTGTTGGGAGGGAAATTTCCTGAATTTATCTTCGGGCTGCCAAATCTACAAGTTATTGACATATCGGGGAATGTCCGTCTAATCGGCACCCTTCCAAAATCCAAGTGGAGTCCCAGTCTTGGTTACTTGTCCGTCGGGGGTTGTAATGTCACAAGTTCAGTTCCCCATTCAATAGGAAATCTCTCTCGATTGACTCACCTGGACCTATCGTATAACATTTTCGCTGGTGGGTTTGAGTTGGGGATATTGTCAACCCTTGAGGATCTCCAGTTCCTCCATCTATCTTGGCTCTCCGTTTTGGGTGAGGATTCAAACCACGAGTTCTCATTGCCGAAGCTCCAAGAATTGTATATGACAAGTTGCAATTTGAGCAAGTTCCCTTCTTGTTTCATTCTAAGGAACTAAGAAGTTTATTCCTCCCGGGGAACAAGATACATGAGATACCTAGCTGGCTCTGGAGCATCGGAATGGATACATTGGAGGAATTGAACCTTGATGATAAGCTTCTTAGTGGAAGCATCTCTCCGTCCGTATGTCGACTAAGTTTTCTATCCACCGTAGACTTAAGTATAAATAATTTGACGGGTGTTATTCCTCAATGTCTCAATAATCTTATGGTGTTACGGGTGTTGGACTTGAGCGGCAATTCATTGAGTGGGCCTCTGCCACCCTCCCTTGCCAACTGTACATCTTTGTGGAGACTTGATGTCAGTAACAACATCTTGGAAGGGCCACTCCCCATGCCTCCAGCTTTTGTACATAAGTTTCAAGTAAGTAGTAATCATTTCAGCGGGAGTATTTCTCCATCCATATGTCGATTGACTTCTCTGTCCTCTGTAGTCTTAATTGGAAATCATTTGACGGGTGTCATTCCTCGATGTGTGGGTAATCTTACGCATTTGGAAGTCTTGAACTTGGCCGCAAATTCAGTGAGTGGCCCTCTACCACCCTCCTTGGGCAACTGCACATCTTTGTGGAGTCTTGAGGTTGGTAACAACATCTTAGAAGGGCCATTCCCCATCCCTCCAGCTTTTATACAAGAGTTTCGAGTAGAGAATAATCATTTCGGCGGGAGCATTCCTCAGTCCATGTGCCACTTAACTTTACTAAACTTATTAGACATGAGTCAAAATTATTTGACAGGTGTCATTCCTAAGTGTCTTGGCAATCTTACGGAACTACAGGAGTTGTACTTGATCAACAATTCATTGAGTGGGCTTCTGCCATCCTCCCTGGCCAACGGTGCTTCTTTGCGGACACTTAATGTCGGTTACAACAGCATTAATGGTGCTCCTCCCACTTGGTTACCTGCGTAGCCCATTTCTAGGATTGATTTGAGGGCCAACAACTTTGTAGGTCAGTGGTCTCCAGAAATCTTTCGCCGGTTAGGTTTCTTTTCTTTGATTGATCTATCAGATAACATATTCGAAGGCCCTCCTCTTCCAGTTCCGACCGCAGAAACTTTCTATTATTCAGTTTCCAATGACCATTTTTCTGGGAGCCTCTCTTCACTACTATGCAATGCCACCGATCTTTAGTTGCTTGACTTGTCAAATAATAGTCTCACTGGGGTCCTGCCTGACTGCCTAGAAAACGTCACCAAGGGTCTTGTAATCTTGAACCTTTGGGCAAATGAGTTTCAGGGTCAGATTTCAGAGATTTTTCATGAAGGAAGCATGTTGACGTCACTTGATCTCAACGGAAATCAATTCGAGGGCCCATTGCCAAGATCTCTATCCCATTGTAAACAATTGGAAATTTTGGATGTTGGCAATAACAAAATAGAGGATTCCTTCCCCAGTTGGTTGGAGGATCTCCCGTTGAAGGTGCTCAGTTTAAGATCCAACCATTTTCACGGTCGTGTTATTATTTCCAAGAAAAATCATCCTTTCCCCATAGCACGCATCATGGACCTCTCCCACAATAGTTTCGATGGAAATCTCCAAGATGAATTCACCATCAAAATGTTCGGCATGACAAGAGACAATAATTACGGTTTTGGCAAACAATATCTACAGCCAAATATTGTTGGGGAATATTACTCGGTGACGATCGACTTGAAAGGGATCGAGATGGAGATGGTGAAGATCAATGTCCATTTTGCGATGCTTGACTTATCGAGCAATCAATTTCACGGAGAAATTCCTAAAAGCATTGGATTACTTAAATCGCTCAAAGGTCTGAATTTCTCTCACAACCTCTTCACGGAGTCGATCCCTCCATCCGTTGGGAACTTGACAAATCTGGAATCACTGGACCTCTCTTCTAACCATCTGATAGGAGAAATTCCAAAGGAATTGGTGAAGCTAACATCCCTTGGGTTTTTGGACCTTTCAAGTAACAACCTCATGGGGCCTATACCACTGGGAGGACACTTCAACACCTTTTCAAATAGTTCATTCAAAGGAAATCCCGGACTCTGTGGTATTCCTCTCACGAGATTGTGCGGTCACGGAGTACAGCCACCGCCGGAAGGAAAGGACAGTGGAGAGGATGGCGGAGGGTGGCTGGAGTGGAAGTACGTGGTGTTGGGTTTAGGGAGCGGGATGGGAATGGAGATATCGTTGGGATACATGGTGCTGGAATTGGGAAGGTCTCTTTGGCTAGTCCGAGTGGTCATCAGATTGGAAGCTAATTATAGGAAAATGTCCAAGAGGAAGAAGGGTGACAAACGGAGGATTGGTCGAAGGTAAACTGTGAGAATCCAACTTACATGTAGTGTTGAATATTTCTGGATTTTTATTTGTTTTGATGCTTCAACATGGTGATGTTATGATATACACTAATAAAGCATGCAGCTTCTCTTATGTTAAAGATAAGAACTAAAATTACAAATGTAAGAGAGATTCATCCCAACCCCTGTTTATTTCTCCATATCCAATAGGTTAGTGCTCTCTTTGTTGTTGCATCTCCCGAAAGCAGGAACTCCTTACCACATAAAGATGTAGCTGCCAATTAGAAAAATCCGAACATTGAGGGGGGAACTCCCATAGATGGTTATAACAGTTGATCTTTATGTTCCTGATAAGCACATGTGTGAATTTTTCATTTTGCTGTTTTGAACAACCCCTTCAAAGAGTGAGTTTGGTGGTGTGGTTTTTTTGAGATTGTAAACTGTGGGGTTGTGACTTTTGTCACTAAGCACTGGAAAACACACAATTTACAGTAAGAGAGTGCATTCAGATCAATAGAAAGAGGCATAAAAAATACTTGTATTCTATTCACAACATTACTTCAATCATGTGGATATATATATATAGACATTAAATTCTTTTCTTCCTATACAGACCGTCCCCATTGTTAAATGACGTCTCCGATGGTTTGGAAAGACTTGGATGAATATAAATATCAAAGTGAAACAAAGTGGTTGTGTGAAACCCCAAAAGAAAAGAAATGATAGGTGGTGAGAAACTTTAGCTTTACTAAATTTGTTGTGGTCTGACTGTATCTCCACCAAATGACAGGGAAAGAAGATTGTTACTTTACCACTTAAAAGGGATTAGGCATTTAAAAAAAACTATAGTGGGTTTAAAAAGCAATGTAGAGCGTTTACGAACGAGAAGTCTTATACGGACATCCGACTGTTGTGGGAGATGGTATCCAAGATGTAGATGGGGAGCTCCTCCTGTGCGCGTCCAACCAATGCAGAGGAGGTAGGGACGCCCGGCAGGTGTGCTTGTTTATTTAGAGAAACAAAAGACAAGAAGATTCATGTAAGTTAAGAAAAACCAAGCAGCAGCGGAGAAGTGGGATATTAAGATCAAGGCTCTTATCGTAAGAAGAAGAAGAAGAAATATTGTTCTTTCTTTTCATTATTGGCAAAATATCGGATTTTGGCCCCAATTATCGAGCTATTTTCATCTGTGGCCATAACTTTATTTTTTTTTATTTATGGCCATAACTATGACATTGATTTTATTTATGGCTTCGACGTAACGCCGTTGGTGGATCTTACCTACGTGGACTAACGGCTGAACTCGTTGCAACAAACGTGGCCATCCTGTCTTTTAGAAAAAAGGCAAAATATCGGATTTTGGCCCAAATTATCGGGCTATTTTCATTTGCGGCCACGACTTTATTTTTTTTTAATTTATGGCCATAACTATGACATTGATTTTGTTTATGCCCTCGACGTAACGCCGTTGGTGGATCTTACCTACGTGGATTAATGGCCGAACTCTCGTGCGAACGTGGCAATAAACGTGGCCATCATGTCTTTTAAAAAAAAAACCCAAATTAATAAAAACCGTAAATCCCCTCCCCAGATGTTCACGACCCTCCTTAATCCTGCTGCCTACTCCACAACCAAACCTTTCGTGGCCTTGCAACCCCAGCAGCAGCATCGCATGTTCAAGGTGAGGTTCTTCGCTTGGATGGTGATGGGCATCCTGTTCTGTGAATTTATTCCCCCTCTCTCCCCGACGGTTCTTCTATATGGGACATCGAGGCCATAAACAAAATCAATGTCATTGTTATGACTATAAATTAAAAAAAAAATAAATTTGTGGTCGCAGATGAAAATAGCCCGATAATTGGGGCCAAAATCCGATATTTTGTCTTTTTTCTAAAAGACAGGATGGCCACGTTTGTTGCCACGAGTTCAGCCGTTAGTCCACGTAGGTAAGATCCACCAACGGCGTTACGTCGAGGCCATAAACAAAATCAATGTCATAGTTATGGCCATAAGGCCATAAACAAAATCAATGTCATAGTTATGGCCATAAATAAAAAAAAATAAAGTTGTGGCCGCAGATGAAAATAGCCCGATAATTGGGGCCAAAACCCGATATTTTGCCTTTCATTATTTCATGGAATTTGGATAGTAAAAGTTATATTATTCCAGTACTACATCGTCATCACTATTGAAATATTTTAGAATAAAAACTAAAGATAACAGAAACAAAGCGTTACTGTGTTCGAGAATTTTTATAAATTGAGACTCTTTTTTTGGTATAAGAAAGAGTGCTATTTTATATTATTTTTTAATAAATTAATAAGAAAGACCAATGACTAGAGTGGGTTGAGATAAGACAAATCGAAAATCAAAGCAGGGGACTCACGGAAGATGCTATTTTTCTATGTTCCACTCGAGTGCTAAAACTTCGAAAGCTTCTTACTTCTTTTACGAAATATACTCGGAGTTTCGTAAAAAAGTATGATTTGAGTATGGTACTTTATGAAAAATTTTACGAACTTATTCATATTTTCGTTCGTACTTGTTCGTAAATATTTCGTAAAGTGCGAAACTTCTTTGTAGAAAGTATAAAACGTTTACGAACCAGGTTGTAAAGTATGAAACTCATTTTGCACTTTTCTCGTAAATTAACATAAAGAAACATCATTCGGATAAACAACTCGAAATAATTAATTTCTCGTGAAATGAAGTTCTTATTACATTGACAGCGTCATACATTACAACAAGTTAAGCAAGTTGATTTACGACAAAATTAAAAAATAGAAAGGTTATGCGTATTGCCGTTTCCGACCGGGGGGGGGGAAGACTTTGACTCTGGTGGGCAAACGTGAGACAGAAGTTGCTGCTTCCTGATAAACAAAAAAGTGTTTTTCGTGTGGGGGGAGGCGAAGGGGGTGGGGGGATTTGTTAATATGTTTGATCCCACCCGTGTCTTCTGTTTAATAACTTTTTTTCAAGGATGATTGATTGTTACCTTTTTAGTACCATTCAGGCGTTTACTCATCTAATATAAATCACAATCGCAAATTCCTCCCTTTGAGTAACAAGGTTTGCCCAAAAAATGAGACGAGATGCAGGTGGTGGTTTCATCATCATCATCATCATCCTCTGCTTCTTATTTTTACACAGTGGCCTTACCATTCACCTCTTCCTTACCCTGTCATCCTGACCAGAGACATTTCGTATTACTTACCAAGCAATCGCTTCTGGTGAGAGATTCCCAAAATTATTGGATTGGTTAAATCGCCTAATGGCAAACAAAACTAGTTGAAAAGATACTCATTCAATTGTATCCGGAACACAAATTATACAATATAAGAAATAAAGAAACATGAATGAAAATTACACGCCAAGATGAACAAAATTTTCTACCACCATGTCATGTAAACAAAATCGGATCCCGAGGCCAGACCCATCTTAGTCCCCGAAGGCCAGAGTCCGAAGCCCAGGTCCAGTCCAAATCCGTGAATATGAGAAGCCTAGGCACAACTTGCAGCCCCCGAGCTCCCAACAGAAGCCAACTAAGTGAATGTTTCTGTTTGATGGTTTTACACCTCACAAGTGATGCAGATGAGGGTGGATGCAACTTCTGACATTCTCTCGGTTTGAGCAGATCTAGCGACACGATTACATGTGATTCTAGGACCTCTGCAAGAACGATTATTTCATGTTCTTTTAATGTTATCGTTGAACAAAGCTGATGGAGCATTTTTTTTCATATCAAATTAACCGAAATAAACCTCAAAAGCTTAAAATAGTCGATTCTTAATAAAAAAAAAGTGTTGCATTGACAGCATCAACACACGCCCCATCGCTCATGACAAGCTAACCAGCCATGCCGTCTCCAACAGGCAGGAAGACTTGGGGCGTCGCATCAACAGCTCATCTTAACCATATCATTTAATTCTAACTGGAACTCCGGGACCGGAAGACTTAGTCTGGTCGTTGATTTCGTAGAATTAATGCCTTGCGCGCGAAGGGACATGAGGAACCTTCATCGAAAGTCTTTCTCCTCATGCAACTTTTATGTACATTCTTATATTTGTTACCGTAGAATGGATGACCTTTTGCTTTCATCCATGATAATCAAAACCAAATAATCATCTTAATCTCTTCTTGTAATAACAGTATTTACTAACTTAATGCTTGTCTTTTGTTATTACTAGAGAAAACTTATCATGAAATTAGCCACCGCTATTTATTTTAAAAAAATTTATCTTGAAAGTAAAACTTATGACTAGACGAGTGTCTTCTCACAAATTACCAGAGAGAAACATATGGAATAAATTTTGATGAAGGGGGTTGGAATATTCAATTCTGATAATGAAATGAAGTGCTTCTTACATTGACAACTTCATCCACCATCCCCATCATTGAACAAAGCTCAAGTAGCTGAAATAAACCTCAAAAGCTTAAAATAGTGGATTCTTATATAAAAAAAGTTGTTACAATGAGAGCATCACAACACGCCCCATCGCTCACGGCAAGCTAAGCAGCCGTGCCGTCTCCAACAAGCAGGAAGACTTGGGGCGTCGCATCGATAGCATTTATTACATTGACAACATCATCCACCACCCCATCCATCATTCACGGCAAGTTTAAGGCGTCTCAATCACCGGCCATTTATTTCAGACCGGGAGACTTTGTTTGACTTGATGGAAGGTGCTGCTTTCTTTCTTTCCGAGTAATAAAAGTGTTTTGCGTGGAGGGATGACTTACAGAGCCCTTCAAGATCATATGATTAATTATCACACATTAAATGTACACAAAAGAAATTGAAATCCCCAAATTAAAATAATTTTTTAGTACACTCGTTTTAAATATTTTTTTTATACTAAGATGAGGTGAATTAATGTTAAATTCCAATTAAGGATTTTTAACTCCTTTTCAACAAATATTACAGCGGAAGAAAGCTTTTGTAAAGTACAACCGTTGAGACAGGTTTAATTAAGAAAGAATGTACGAATGTGATTATAATTTATTTGACGGACGCAAGACTTTTACAGTGGTTCGGCTACTTGCCTGCATCAACTCTTCACAAAGAATTGGGATGATAACATCATTTCTTCTTTTAGTTTTAGCTCTAGGCTGGCAATCTTTTAAGTTTTAAGAGCAACATATATAAAAAGGGTTGACTCTACCTAAAAGTGTTGCGTTGACAGCATCAATACACGCCCCATTGCTCACGGCAAGCTAACCAGCCATGCCGTCTCCAACGGTTAGGAAGACTTGGGGCGTCCTGTCAATAGATCAACTTTTCTTATACCATTTATTTCCAGGTGGAACTTGATAGACTTAGTCTGATCGTTGTTTTCGGAGAATAAATGCTTTGCGCGTGTGGGGAGATGGACTACCTGAGGAACCTTCATAGAAAGTCTTTCTCCTCCAGTGACTTTTTATGTACATTCATATATTTGTTACTGCAGAATGGATGACCTTTTGCTTTCATCCATGATAATCAAACCAAATAATCATCTTAGTCTCTTTTTTAATAACAATATTTATTAAATTAATGCTTGTCTTTTGTTCTTACTAGAGAAACGCCTTCCTGTAGAATGCCATCGTATTCTCGTTCTATTTTTCCTTTTCATTCCATATTTATCAACTTTAATCACTTATCCTTCGTCTTATTTTAATTTTATACTTGTTTCTAAATATTTCAGCATTAGTAACAACTAAATTTAAGATTAAGATATGATCGTTTGTTTAGCTCGTAAAGAAATAGTTTGCAACATCTAAATTCCTCCCTCAGAGTATTTGCAGAGTGTCAGTCTGTGCTTTCTAAGTTCCTCATTTTATTATGATCACAAAATTTGGAAAAAAATGAGGGAAGATTGTATCGTGCTTTAGTTATTTTTTTAAAGATTAGTCACTGCTATTTTTTAAAAAATTTTATCTTTGAAAAGAAAACTTATGATTCGACGAGTGTTTTCTCGCAAATTTTAACAGAGAAAAACATCGGAAGTGTGATTCACGTATGGATTAAGTATGGATGGAGGGGGTTGGAATATTCAATTCTGATAATGAAATAAAGTGCTTCTTACATTAACAACATCATCATCCACCATCCCCATCATTCACGGCAAGCTAAGGCGTCTCAATCACTAGACATTTATTTCCGACCGGGAGACTTTGTTTAACTTGATAGGAGCCTGATATACTCTCCATGACTCATTCTTTTATTAATTACTCTTTTACATATTTTATAAACTTCTTTTTTTCATTTTAACATAAAGGAACATCATTCGTACTTGTTCGTAAAAAAGTACGAATGAGTTTGGTACTTTATAAAACATCATCATCATCCTCTGCTTCTTATTTTTACCCGTCATTAATGTCCAATTTGCAATGCTAGACTTGTCAAGCAATCAGTTTTATGGAGAGATTCCTAAAAGTATTGGATTACTTAAATCCCTCAAAGGTCCGAATTTCTCTCACAACCGCTTTACGGGTTCGATCTCTCCATCCGTCAGGAACTTGACAGATCTAGAATCGCTGGACCTCTCTTCTAACCATCTAACGGGAGAAATTCCAAAGGAATTGGTAAAGCTGACATCCCTCGGATTTTTAAATCTCTTAGAGAACAATCTCACCGGGCCTATACCATCCGAAGGATACTTCAACACCTTTTTGAGTAGCTCGTTCCAAGGAAATCCCGGACTATGTGGTATTCCGCTCACGAGATCGTGCGGTCAGGGAAACAAGAAAGCACACCCACCGTCGGAAGGAAAGTAAGATGAAAAGGAGGAAGGCAGGGGTGGATGGTGTGGGAGTACGTGGCGTTGGGTTTCGGGACCGGGATGGGGATATCGTTGGGATACATGATGCAGGAAATGAGAAAGCCCCTCTGGCTGGTCCGGATGGTCATGTCATTCATACCTTGACTAGATTGTGGTGCATCTCAGTGTCCGCTGGATTGGAAATACTAGTGGGGTTGGATGCATCCTGACCTTCTCACAACTTATCTCCCTCCTTCCTTTTTCCTTTTCCTTTGTTTGATGCAGAGTCCCTCCCTGCTTTCTTTCTTTGTTGCTTTTCAGTGATGAGCTTTCCTTTCCCCTCTTTTTACATGTGCTGGAATTTCTCCCCTCATGGCATGAAGGTGGAAGTAGTGATTTGAGGTTGATGTTTTAAGGTAGAAGGGGGGGGAGGGTCCATTGTTCTGGTTTTCTTGAGAGGGCTTGTTCTTTAAACCCCATATTACAAACATAGCTCAAACTCCTTTTAAGTTTCTCCTATAAAAAGATCTGCCTGCAAAGCTTGGGGATTGCGTCCCTTTACCGTTTCGATGAAAATAAATCCGTCTAGTACCGTTGCTAATTGCTATATTCCCTCAATACCCCAGCTTCCTCTTCTTCTGTCTTCTATTTTTAATTTTTGTCCCACAATTTTTAACTTCTTCCAATTTGATCCAAAAACAAAGACAGTTAAAGTAAATACAACTTAAGCGGGCTCTGATACCAATAATGAAACAGGAATCGAACTTAAGATGATTTTTCTAATTGTCTTTGACGTCGGCGTTCTGCCAACCTCGAATACTCGTTTGAGTATTTCGAACTCGCCGCAAATCCCAGATTGGATTTACCTTCACGGAAGAATTCCTCGAATTCGCTCTGCACGAGAGTCAGTTCTTCTAATTTCTTAGAATAACTTTCCACAAGCTTTGTCAGCTGCGTTATTTGAGCCGATATGCTTGTCAATCGATCTACTACAGTGTTCAGAATTCCGGTAGTAGAATCCTTGCCCACCCCGTGATCCAAATGGAGCAATTCTGAGTTCAGACAATCAGTCATGCGAATGACTCGTGCGTTAGCACCTCTCTCAAATTCTTCCTGCAGATTAGAAAGAATATCATAAACAACTCAGGAGATGTTTATCATACCTTAGTCCAATGGATGGCTCAGAGGGTTCACCAAGCTTCCGCAACTTCAGAGCTTCAAGAGTAAAGAATTCCTCAAATTTGGAGGAATGGATGGAGGTGTCACAACCAATGCCCTTACCAATGAGGGTCTTATATAGACATTCCTCGTCCAAGAGTTTCAGCCCCAAGGGCGTCTATCTCTTCAAGGTTCTGATCGTTAGATCTGACCTTCCGTTAGCCTTAATCAATTTTGATTAATTCTAACCACCTTACTCTTGATTTCTTAAGGTATTTTCGAGAAACACTTATGAAGAATTTTACTCAGAGATTTTGAGATAAATTCTCTATTCAGATAGTTTTCTCTGGAGGACAATCAAAGAGTTTTCAACTCAGAGAGATGTGAGAGAAAATTCTCTATTCAGATTGCCTCCCCAAGTGAGGTAGAGGGCTTGTGAATATATACACAAAGGAGCTGGTGCCTATGCACTGTTTGCCAGCTCAAAAGTAAAAGGAATCTAAACTGTTACAAAAGTTAGTGGGGTCCTATGGACTGACAAAATTGTTCTAATCTAACTTTATACAGTTCTTCTCCCATCTGCATTGGTGCGCTATCCTAGGAGATTCCTTCATTGTTGTTGTTGTTGGCGCCTGAAGACTCGCCAACTCCTTCTTCCTTAGAGAGTCCCTCTGGTGCTTGGCACGCTTCAAGGATTTGTTGGGCTCTCTCTTCATTCATGCTGATTTGCTTGTCCAAAGACTTGTCTGTGCAATCAGCAATCGTCTTCCAAACCTCGAAGGTGTCGGTCCGGAGGTGCAACGCAGAATTTTCTCGGCTCCAGAAACTCTCTAGTAGCTCAAGAAATCTCTGCCATCCTCGATCCCCCGCTTGTTCATCGATGAGGCTTAAGTTGGATCAAAGAACCGTGACGGTTATAATACCATCACAGAGCACGTAGTAATCGTCCTTGCGGGCTAACACATGCTCCAACACGTCTTTTAGGAACTCAACCTTCATGGCTTTCCGGACTGTTTTGTCCTTGTAGTATTTTCGCCATAAACCTCTTTGGTCGAGGTCCTGTCGTTGAGGTTCTACCAGACGTCTACTCTCACAAGGGTGGATGTCCCATACTTGCAGATTCTAAAGTATAACCTTCCCATACTGCGGATGGTCTTCCTCCTCCCTTAACGTGCTAGTAATCAATGCCGTGGCGTATTTTGGACCATAGCCTAGGCATCCGAGTATGTACCTTACTAACATTGGCAGTGGTTCCATACACTCTGGTTCTGATCTATCAATCTCCAGAATGTCACAAAATCCTGCGTATACGTAAGGCGCTGCTACTCCCACCATATCTGAATGAATTCTCAGACACGGCCACTTCCCCGATATCCAATGAAGATACAGTTGAAGTACAGCGTTCTCCTCTAACGAAGATTCGTTCATGTCTACTTCTACCTTCGGGACTTCATAATTTTTGACATCCCACGGTATTATCGACATAGTTGTGGAGAAAATCTGCTGCCTTTCTCTTTCGATTCTGGACAGCTCCTCCTCTCCTGAAGCCATAATTGATAGCAATTGATAGCTTATACTCCAGGTCTTTGATGTACTCAATAGTCTTTTTCGCGAAAAACTCAACTTGGCGTTTGTCATCATGTTTGATGCCCCCCATGAGTCCTCCACAGACCACAGATGCATCCCAACTTAGGGATTCATCCTCGAATGAGTCTTGATCAAAAAACCAGGATCCTTCCAGATCCTCTTGGATAAATCCAACATGGCTTTTGCCACCGTGAACTCTGTCACCGTGAGTTTGCTCACCAGATCCCAACACTGGATCTACAGGAATTGCTTCCTCAAGGTTTTTCTTCAAAGAACTACCTTCAACGAGCTCAAGAGCTTTTCCGAAGTCGAAAAACTCCTCACACTCCATTGCTGTCGCCTCTTCAGGTTCTACCCTTGGTTCGGGTTCTTCCTTCTGAAGTGGTTCACCTACTCAAGCTTTGAACTCTGCCTCCGCCTCAGTATTAGGCCTAGCATACTCATTCTCAACTCGCCTTTTCTGCTCAGCTTTACTTTCCAGTATAGCTTTGTAGAGCTTTACAGCCTGGTTTATAGAAATTTTCTGCTCTTTGGCGATGTGATCTCGACAGTAATTAAACTGCACCGTGGTTAAAGGAAACCAGCAAGGTTGCTCAACCTTATCGTCCTTTGCAGGACCATCCCTTCCGGGACCAGAAGACCTAAGCCTCTTGGCTTTTCTCTTCTTTCTGGCTTTCTCCTGGGATTTAGCTTTTGTCTCATCCTTCAGATCTGCCACTGTCGCTTTAGCTTTGGAGCTTTCCTCCTTAGGATCAACCATCTTCTTTTGAAGATCTTTCTTCACGTTTCCTCCAGAGTTGGTTTTACCCTTCTCCTTCAGATCCGTCTTCCCTTCCTGGGAAATCTTCGCTTTCCCCTTGGAAACAGCTGTTGCTTTTTTCCTGGGTTCAGCCTTTCCTTTCTGGAAAATCGCCTTTCCCTCAGATCTAGCCTCAGCTTTTTCTTTGGGTTCAGCCATCTCCTTCTGGAGATCTTTCGCTTCACTCTTGGAGTCAGCTATTGCTTTCTCCTTGAGAACTACCACTCCCTTGCGGGAATCCGCAGTTTTCAGCTTCTTAGGACACTCAAAAGAGCGATGTCCCTTTTGCTTACACTGCCAGCAGAGAGTTTCTGCTTTCGTTCCAAAAACGGAACCAGCCTCACTAGGCTCACTTTCTCCCTTAAGTTTAGGACATACCTTTCCGGAGTGTCCCTCCTTCTTGCATCCCCAGCATATCTTTCTCTTTGCAGCAGGATCCATCTGCAGAGTGTTTAGAAGGGAGGTGTTTGCAAGTTCTCTAGAGAGAGAGTCAGCTATTACGTTGTGGTCGGACTGAATGTATTCGACCTCATATTTATAATAGCTAAACCATTCCTGCAACCTTAAGAGTCTAGTTTGCCTAGCTTCCTTAAGGTTCAGACTCATAAACCTTTTAACATAGGTCGAGTCAGACCGCACTAAGAATTTCTTTGGTGCCAAAAGATGTAAAAAGCTTTAATTCCATTTTTTAAAGCTAATACTTCCCTTTCGTGTATCGGGTATCGAAGCTCGTACCCCTTGAAACTTCCCGACCAGTATTTGCACACCGGTTCTGGTTTGCGTCCTCTAATTTTTAGGACTGCTCCCCAAATATTCTTCGGAAGCATCAACCTCCAGGACTAACTCATCCTTATCAGAAGGCAAAGCAAGTTATGGTAAATTTTTCACCTTTGCTTTAATCCTCTGTATAGACTGAGTATCCTCATCTTCCCATATCCAAGGATTCTTAGAAGAAGTTTTCTTAGAAATCCTATTCAGATCTTGGGAAAGATATTTCACAAACTTTCTTACATAGTTAGCACATCCACAAAATCTTTGGACTTGCTTTCTATCCTCAAGTCTGTCAGGAAAATCTATAATCTTTTCGGCGATATGATTTTGAAGTTTAATTTTTCCCTTCTCAATCTCTACGCCTAGAAGATTAACCGATTCCCTAAACCATTCTATCTTTCGTTCAGATAGAATCATGCCCTCCTGACGGAAGACATCAGTCACCTTATCTAGGTGCCTCATGTGCTCGTTCTCAGACTGGCTGTATACTAACACATCGTCTATATAGACCGCACAAAACTTGCGGACCTGCTTTAAAGCATTATCCATTTTGCGCTGAAACACGCCTGGAGCATTCTTCAGACCAAACGGCATAACCAGCCATTCAAACATTCCTTGGGGAGCATTGAAGGCAGTTAGAGGAACCGACTCTTCCTCCATCTTGACTTGCCAATATCCACTTTTTAAGTCAAATTTGGAAAAGTATTTTGGTTGGCTCAAACTTATCCTATCAATTAAATCACCCGCAGTGGGAATCTTATAGCCATCATCTTTTGTAGCTTTGTTAAGCTGACAATAGTCTATAACCATTCGTGCTTTACCTCGCACCTGCTCGGCATGGTTAATTACCATAAAGGCAGGACTAGAATGTGGACTGTAATTGTCCCTAATCAAGCCTTTTCCAAGCAACTCAGGAATTTGTTTGTCAAATTCCTCAACCATTTCAGCCGTATAAGTAATGTTTCTGGCTCGTATAATGGTTCCGGGATCCTTCAACTCTAATTTAGCCTTTAGGCCATTTCGAGTCCATAATTTCAGTGGATCATCACTAAAATTATCGGCCAGTTTTACAAGGAACTTATCCCATTTTGTCCCTGCTAACTTAACAGCCATACACGCTTCTTGTTTAGGAAACAAGCCGCCATACCAGTCAGAACTTCTGGTATCCGTTGGAGAAAACAGCGTTTGCACCCAATCTACGTTCTCATCCAACCTGATATCACCACGCTGAACTCGCACTCTGAAAGCTTTTTCGCATGGGGAATCACCGTAGTATTCTGTCCGTTTTACCGGATAGAACCCAAATTTCAGCCGAAGTTTAGGTTCTTGGAGAATACTAACCCGAGCACCACCAATGGTGATGTCGTCAGCATCCTGCACGAAGGGAAGGTTTTCCCTTTGTCCCCTAAGGAAGGCGTTACCAAGTATGATATCAGCCTCCAACAAAGGATGTGCAAGGATCTCTTTAATGATGAACTTTTGTCCACCAATAAAGACCGGTACATTGTTGGCCTTATGGCTTATTATTGTCGCCATGACATCAACGTTAACCATGTGGATGGATTTCTGCAGTGGTTCCCACCACTCATCTGGTAGAGCATTGAGTCTAGCACAACTTATGGTGCACCCAGTGTCTATCAAGGTATCCAAGGAATATTCATAGTATCCAGGGATCTTGAAGGTTAGAGCAACGTAAGTGCTCAACTCTTCCTTCCGGACACTAAATCCCTTATGTTGGATAACACTTGGGGATGGTTCTATCATCTGCCAGATATCGTCTGTCGCAATAGACCTTTGCTCAGCTATCTGCTCGATAACCTTGCAAACTTCAGGAATCTTGGATAAAGAGTTCTCCACACTGGTAACTCTTAACATCCGTATCGACTCCTCTCTCGGTTGGTCTACAGGGTCTTCATAGACTGGTAATGATACCTGTCTATACCCCACGATTCTACCCGTATGTTGCGACGGGGTTCTTGAATCAACGGACCTACGAGACGCCACCTCTTCCACTAGTGGAGGTGCAGATGCTACCTCTGGGCGAGAGACGATTACGTCCTCTCCTACATCACTAGCTCTCGAGGAGACATCAGAGAACGAGTGATTTCTCGGTTCTCTCAGGATTGGCATCCTCACAGGCAGATGCCTGTCAGCTCTCTCGCTAATCATAGGCAAGTGCCTATCAGCTCTTTCACTAACCCTTGACGGTTCACCCAACATGAGAGTAATTTCATTACCTCTTTGTCGGATATTAGCAGCACTAATGCGCCTAGAGCTACTGCCAGGTTCAGTCATAACCCAACTCCTTGGCCAGGTTAACTCAAGTGGGTTTACCTCACGCCTATGGAACTGCTGGTAATTGTTATGACCTTCCTCGAACAACTCCGTCAGCCTGGAGATGTTCCTCACACTAGGACTGGTGGTATTTACCAATCGGTAAATCACCCTAGTGTGATACGCCAAGAATTTGGCCTGGGGATTCATACGATCCATGTTCATCGACTTGATTCTCAAGGTCAATGAAGTCCCCAAACAGCGATCGCTCAAAGCCATCATAAAATTGGGATGAACTTGGAACCATACAGGGCCATGTGCAAGATTGGCCTGTACACATTATATCAGCTGATCTTTAAACTCTCGCCAACGTTTATCGATCACAGCTGCTACCACAGGACTATCCGCTGGTAAATGAAACAGCGGGACTAATCCTATCTGGATTAACCCAATGTGTATATAGTTATATACACTTCTTGCGTTACGCATAGTGTCCCTTATGCGTTGTACATTCAAGAGTGGGATATCCAAAGTTTCGAGCTCAGTACTCGTGACTTGCGCCGTCGCCTCAGACTGCGAGATATCTATGACTGATCGAAACCTAAATCTTGATACATTATAGACTTCTCTAGCATTAACCTCAGGCAAACTCCATTCCGGCACCGACTGGGATGGATCTTCGTACTGGTGGGTTTCTTCCAGTACCTGATTCGTTGCTTCCAGTGGAACCAACTCATCACCATCTCCGTTTTGTTCTGCTCGCATCATGAACAGATGCTCAGTCCAGAGATCAGAGTCGTCATCCGAGTCTGTATCATAGTTTGACACTACCTCGTAGATTGACTCTACTTCCGAGTCTAAGTCAGAAATCTCTTGCTCGTCGACTGGCTCGTAAGCAAGGACTTCTTCCTCTCAACTCCTGTCATCCAGGAATACCATCCAGAGTCTTTCTCTCCTCTGGTTCTTCTTTGGACAACTATCCGCTTTGTGGTCTTTTGATCTACAAAACCAGCAGAAATTGCAACTGCTCAACGGTTTTCCCTTAGGACACTTAGGCTCTCTGCTATGCTTACGCTTAAAGGCATCGATCCTATCTTTGTCTTTCAGGTTATCCCGTCTCCTTACAAACCTTCTGGGTTTGTAAGCAAGACTTCCTCTTTGCTTTCGCTGGAAGTCTCTCTTGGGCCCAACTTTCTTTTTGTTGTACCCAACAAACTTTCTCTTTCGAGGAAAGTTTCTTGTCCTCAAAGAGTTATCCGAAGTACTGCGAGTATCGCATCCGTACCTTCCCGGAACATACTCAATTTGAGAGCAACAGCTCTTGTCTAAGTATGGCAACTTCTTAGCCGCCTCCTTAACTTGGAGCTCAGTACACGCCTTTCTCATCGCGTACTTTACCACCTGAATTTTACCTCCCAGTCCAGGAACTATTTTCTCCTCGACTAGAAGTAATTCGTAGGCCTTTTGCGCTACCTCCGGCCAGGGCTCTGGAAGTTTTGCAAAAAAGGTTCCTAATATGAACTGTTGCGACACTACATCCAGATTGTAATAATACTTCTGAAATTCACACACGTAGCTGTCGAACAGGCACATATTACAGATCTGTAGTTTAACTAGAGTGGTCATTGACTGCTCTTTTTCCACAGTTTCAGTGGATAACGAGAAACCACAGAACTCACGTTTCAGGGCATCGGCAATGATTGCCAATACTCCGCCAACCGTCAGCGCTTGATCTATTTTTTCTTTAATGTCTGTGTGCGACACTAAAGATTTCCAATATTTTTGCGCTGTACCCATGAGGGCTGCTACACATAATTCATAAACAGGCGCAGCAGGTAATCCTCCTGCGGACGCTGTCATTCGAATTAGTGATATCCACTCATCTATCTTTTCAGTTACGTGCTTTTCACAATCAATGTCCAGAAAAGCACCAGGGGTAATAATAGGCTTTAGGATATTATCCCGCGGAATGAATTCCGACTTTGTTTTATGGGGATAATCCGGCCTGTAAATTTCCCTCTTCGCAGAAACCAATTCATTAAACGTCCTACCGTCTAAGTGAATCGGCATTTCTTCTGCCAGACCTAAAGATTTCCTTAGGTCTCTAGCCAACTCTCCAGTTTGAGAGTTTAGGTTTGCACCTCGGCTTTGCGGATCTAAGATATATGGAGCCACTGACTCCTTATACATCTGATCAACACTCTTGCCTTGATTCTGATTGGGATTTCTCCCTCCCAGATTCAATCTTTCAACTGGTTTTCCTGTTGTACTCTCCAGTCCAGACGTCGCCTCGGCTTCAGGACTTTTTAAACGTCTTTCTTGCTTCATCGAATCTAACATCTTGTTTACTATTGAATCTACTTCCTGAGCAAGAAAGTTTCGGCTCTCAAGACTTTCGGCTCCCCCTTGTATGGTTAGCTGAGTTAACATATCGTTTATACTTTTGCTAATACCATAAGGAGTCATCCTAGATTCTGACACGAACTCCAGCCTTTGCGGAGCTCCGGAAGGAACACCTGACGATTTTCCTTCTCCAGCCATTTTAAGGATTAAATTGCAAATTTTTCAAAATTATAGGGCTTGTTTAGAAGTTAGAAGAGACAAAATATAAAAGAAGCGGTACTTCGAGAATATCAAATCTTTCGACGGTTTTTTACGAATTCTTTTTCTTTCTGACAGTAAAGGGGAGCCTTCCTCTGCAAAGCTTGGTGAAAACTAATATTGCCATGTACAAACTCTGTGTTGTCTGGGATGAAGATCTGGTTCGTATATTATTTTGTGGCCGCACGTGCTGTAAAGAAAAAACTTTTTCTGAAGGTGGAATTAGTTACCTTTCGCTACCTTCTTATTGTGAAGATCAATGCCCATTTCGTATTACTTACCAAGCAATCACTTCTGGTGAGAGATTCCATAAATATTGGATTGTTTAAATCGCCTAATGGCAAACAAATCAAATTGAAAAGATATTCATTCAATTATATCCAGAAGAGAAATTATACAATATAAAAAATAAAGAAACATGAATGAAAATTACCCGCCAAGATGTACAAAATTTTCTACCACCATGTCATGTAAACAAAATCGGATCCCGAGGACAGACCCATCTTAGTCCCCGAAGGCCAGAGTCCGAAGCCCAGGTCCAATCCAAATCCGTGAGTATGAGAAGCCTAGGCACAACTTACAGCCCCCGACCTCCCAATAGAAGCCAATTAAGTTAACGTTTCTGTTTGATGGTTTTACACCTCACAAGTGATGCGGATGCGGGTGGAGGCAACTTCTGACGTTCTCTCGGCTTGAGCAGATCCAGCGACACGATTACATGTGATTCGAGGACCTCTGCAAGAACGATTATTTCATGTTCTTTTAAAGTTATCGTTGAAAAAAGCTGATGGAGTATTTTTTTCCTTTTCAAATTAACCAAAATAAACCTCAAAAGGTTAAAATAGTCGATTCTTAATAAAAAAAAATGTGTTGCGTTGACAGCATCAACACATGCCCCATCGCTCAAGGCAAGCTAAGCAGCCGTGCCGTCTCCAACAGGCAGGAAGACTTGGGGCGTCGCATCAATAGCTCATCTTAACCATATCATTTAAATCTAACAGGAACTCCGGGACCGGGAGACTTAGTCTGGTAGTTGATTTCGGAGAATGAATGCTTTGCGCATGAGGGACATGAGGAACCTTCATAGAAAGTCTTTCTTCTCATGTGACTCTTCCCGTACATTCATATATTTGTTAGTGCAGAATGAAGGCATGACCTTTTGCTTTCTTCCATGATTATCAAACCAAATAATCATCTTAATCTCTTTTTGTAATAATAGTATTTATTAAATTAATGCTTGTCTTTTGTTATTACTAGGGAAAACTTATCATAAAATTAGTCACTGCTATTTTTTAAAAAACTTTATCTTTGAAAATAAAACACATGACTAGATAAATGTCTTCTCGTAAATTAATAGAGAGAAATATTGTGAGCTTAGAATGTGATTCACATATGGATTAAATTTGGATGGAGGGGGTTGGAATATTGATAATGAAATAAATTGCTTCTTACATTGACAACATCATCATCCATCATTCACGTCAAGTTTAAGCCGTCTCAACCACCGGCAATTTATTTCCGACCAGAAGACTTTGTTTGACTTGCTGGAAGCTGCTGCTTTCTTTCATTATGAGTACTAAAAGTGTTTTGCATGTTGATGACTTCCAGAGCCCTTCAAGATCATATCATTAATTATCACACATTACATGTACACAAAAGAAATTGAAACTCCCAAATTAAAATAATTTTTTTAGTACACTCGTTTTAAATATTTTTCTTATTTGTGTGAATATAGTAAAGCGCTTGCTTTTCTTATAACATTTATTTCTTTTTTATACTTATGAAAATGTGAAACAATACAATTTTACTCGTACTGTGTATATTAACAGTTTTCCAATGAACGAACGAAAGATAGGAGTCTGACAAACTCCAAAGACTTATCCTTCCGAATTAATGTATTTTTAAACCCATAATTTTATTAATTACTCTGTTACAAATTTTATAAAGTTCCAATTTAATCCATTAAAATATAACTTTTTGAACAAATCAATTAAAATTCTGACTAAAAGAATTTGATTATATTTTTTCTTTATTATAAAAGAATATAAATATGGATTCGAATTCCTCCCTTGAGTATTTGCGGTGTGTCTGTCTGTCTGTCCTTTCTAACTTCCTTTTATTTCGTTGGCCACAAAACTTTGCCCAAAAAAAATGAGACGAGATGCAAGTGGTTTCATCATCCTCTGCTTCTTATTTTTA
Organism: Melastoma candidum; assembly: GCA_023653495.1. Lineage (NCBI taxonomy): Eukaryota > Viridiplantae > Streptophyta > Magnoliopsida > Myrtales > Melastomataceae > Melastoma > Melastoma candidum. The sequence goes on from CM042889.1 coordinate 19,824,225, forward strand.
CTCGTGGGCTTACCATCCACCTCTTCCTTACCCTGTCATCCTGACCAGAGACACGCCTTGCTTCGTTTTAAACAGTCCTTGTCTATCACTGGCCCTATAGTTGCTTCGTGGATGGAGGACGAGGATTGCTGCTCCTGGGATGGCATCGCCTGCGACAATTCCACTGGCAACGTCATCAACCTCGACTTGACCAGTGCTGGGCTTCAAGGCTCCATCAATTCCAGCAGTCCCCTGTTTTCTCTTCGTCACCTCCGTGGCCTCAGCCTTCATGGAAATGACCTCCTTGGCTCTAAACTCCCACCTCAGATTGGCGTGTTCACACAGTTGACATGCCTTAATCTCTCTAATTCCAACATTTCAGGCATCCTTCCAACAAAAATCTCACTATTGTCGAAGATGGTTTCCCTAGATCTCTCTAATAATCCTGGGCCGGAGATGCAAGATCATACCATGAGAATGCTTGTCAGCAACCTAACTCAGTTGGAGGAAGTCGATCTTGGGTCTGTCGATATGTCCACGGTCAATCCCACATCCTTTATGAACTTATCTTCTTCTTTGATTTCCCTCAAGCTTTCAGGTTGTTCATTGGGAGGGAAATTTCCTGAATTTATCTTTGGGCTGCCAAATCTACAAGTGATTGACACATCGTGGAATTACCATTTAACCGGCACATTTCCCAAATCCAAGTGGAGTCCCAGTCTTGATTATCTATCCCTCCTTGGTTGCTCTTTCACCGGAGCAGTTCCCAATTCAATTGGAAACCTCTCGCGATTGACTTACATGGATCTATCTCGGAACAATCTCACGGGAGCAGTCCCCAATTCAATTGGAAACCTCTCGCGATTGACTTATCTGGACCTATCACAGAACAATTTCACCGGTGAGCTTGACTTGGGGATATTGTCAACCCTCGAGGATCTCCAGTTCCTCAAAATATCTGGGCTCTCCGTTTTGGGTGAGGATGCAAACCACAGGTCCTTCCTGCCGAAGCTCCAAGAATTGTATATGGATAGTTGCAATCTGAGCAAGTTCCCTTCCTTCTTGTCTCGCTCAAAGGAACTGAGAATTCTACAAATTTTCAAAAACAAGATTAAAGAGATACCCAGTTGGCTCTGGAGCATCGGAATTGACTCCTTGGAAGAATTGTATCTTAATGATAATCTTATCAAGGGAAGTATCCCTCCATCCATTTGCCAACTAACTTCTCTGTCCAACGTAGACTTGAGTAGAAATTATTTGACGGGTGTCGTTCCTCAGTGTCTCGGCAATCTTACGGAGTTACAAGAGTTACGCTTGAGCGACAATCTATTGAGTGGATCGCTGCCACCCTCCTTGGCCAACTGCACATCTTTGGAGGTTCTTTTTGTCGACAACAACAACATCAGCGGTGCTCTTCCCACTTGGTTATCCACGTCATCCATTTGCCACCTAACTTCACTACTCGTATTAGACATGAGCCAAAATTATTTGACAGGTGTAATTCCTCAGTGTCTCGGCAATCTTACGGAACTACAGGAGTTGTACCTGAGCAACAATTTATTCAGTGGTCTTCTGCCACCCTCCCTGGCCAACAGTGCATCTTTGAGGTTTCTTGATGTCGGTTACAACGGCATTAATGGTGCTCCTCCCACTTGGTTATCTGCGACGTCCATTGCTTATATTGATTTGCGGGCCAACAACCTTGTAGGTCAGTGGCCTCCAGACATCTTTCTCCGGTCAGCTTTATTTTACTTTATTGATCTATCTGACAATAAATTCGCAGGCCCTCTTCCAATTCCATCCGCCAAAACTATCTATTATTTAGTTTCCAATAACCATTTCTCTGGGAGCCTCTCTTCACTACTATGCAATGCCACCTATCTTCAGTTGCTAGACTTGTCAAATAATAGTCTCACTGGGGCCCTACCTGACTGCCTAGAAAACATCACCAAGGGTCTTCTATTCTTGAACCTTCGGGCAAATGAGTTTCAGGGTCAGATTTCAGAGATATTTCATGAAGGAAATATGTTGACGTCACTTGATCTCAGCGGAAATCAATTCGAGGGTCCACTACCGAGATCACTATCCCATTGCAAACAATTGGAAGTTTTGGATGTTGCCAACAACAAAATAGAGGATTCATTCCCCAATTGGTTGGGAGGCCTTCCGTTAAAGGTCATCAGTTTAAGATCCAATCGTTTTCAGGGCCATGTAAATATTGCCAGGGGTACTCATCCTTTCACAATGGCACGTATCATAGACCTCTCCCGCAACAGTTTCGACGGCAATCTACAAGATGAATTCATCAGTGAAATGTTCAGCATGATGCGAGGTGATAATTACGATTTTGGCAATCAATATCTATACTCAAATTCTGTTGGGGAATATTACTCGGTGATGATTGACTTGAAAGGGATCGAGATGGAGGTGGAGAAGATTAATGTCCAATTTGCAATGCTTGACTTATCGAGCAATCAGTTTCACGGAGAGATGCCTAAAAACATTGGATTACTAAAATCGCTCAGAGGTCTTAATTTCTCTCACAACCGCTTCACGGGTTCGATCCCTCCATCCATCGGGAACTTGACAGATCTAGAATCGCTGGACCTCTCCTCTAACCATCTAATGGGAGAAATTCCAAAGGAATTGGTGAAGCTGACATCCCTTGGATTTTTAAATCTCTCACAGAACAATCTCACAGGGCCTATACCATCCGGAGGACACTTCAACACCTTTTCGAGTAGCTCGTTCCAAGGAAATCCCAAACTCTGTGGGATTCCGCTCACGACATTGTGCGGTCAGGGAAACAAGAAAGCACACCCACCGTCGGAAGGAAAGGAAGATGAAAAGAAGGAAGGCGGGGGGTGGACGGTGTGGGAGTACGCGGCGTTGGGTTTTGGGACTGGGATGGGAATGGGGATATCGTTGGGATACATGATGCTGGAAATGGGAAGGCCTCTCTGGCTGGTCCGAATGGTCATGTCATTCATACCTTGACTAGATTGTTGTGTAGCTATTCTCAGTGTCCGCTGGATAGGAAATACTTGTGGGGTTTGATGCATACTTACCTTCTCACAACTCATCTCCCTCCTTCCTTTTTCGTTTTCCTTTGTTTGATGCAGAGTCCCTCCCTCCTCTCTTTCTTTGTTGCTTTTCAGTGATGAGTTTTCCTTTCCCCTTTTCTTACCTCGTGGCATGAAGGTGGAATTAGTGATATGAAGTTGATGTTTCGAGGTAGAAGGGGACGGAGGGTTCATTGTTCTGGTTTTTCTCGAGACGGCTTGTTCTTTAACCCCATGTTACAAACATAGCAGAAACTCCTTTTTAGTTTTTCCTGTAAAAGATCTGCCTGCAAAGCTTGGTGAAATCGAATGTTGCCATGTACAAACTCTGTGTTGGCTGGGATGGAGATCTGGTTCGTATAATATTTTTGTGGCCGCGCGTGCTGTAAAGTGGGGAAATTGAGAATCCCTTTGACACAGACATTGATATGTTCAATTGCTGCTGTCTTTTGCTATCCTGGAATGTTTCCTTGCTTCCAATTGAGTGGCATTTCATCTGCGTAGTAAATAGATTCTGTGATCTAAATATGTTGTTATAACATTACTTTTTAAGGCGGATGGTATTACTATTAGTATTATTATTATTATATGAGAGTCAGGCCACCCTAAAATTTAATGGAAAGAAGATCCTTATAGCTTCATAGTTTAAAACATTAAAAGGGTTGGGTCAACTTTTTTTTCATTTTCTGCATTTTTCGAAATTTCAAAAATTGGGTAAAGCGTTTTTCGAGATTCTTGAGATCTTCTTCCAATAGAGAAATCTTAAGAGAAATAATCTTTTGTTTGCGACACAATCACAAAACTTGGAAAATTGTGCCCTTTTCTTGATGGGAGATGTTACGCAATAGTGAAATTCTTTGAGAAATATGAAACCCAAGCCATAGAGAAATTTGCATCAATATATAAAAGGTCTATTTTTAATTCTGCGGATCATCACGACAATCTGTCTATTTTACCTTTTTCTAGTTTGAACTCTGAAAACTGAGGCACCGGTCCGCCGCAGGCGAGACAACGGTGATGTGTTCGGGAAGTATTGTGTACGGCGCTCAACGATCTTTGAGTTCAGTGATGGAGAGAGAGTGCAGTCATCCGTCTAACCAAGCTGCAAGAATATCCTCCCCTGAGAATGTTTCTAGTAAGAACGCTGTGTAACTTTTCTCCTTGTTGTATCCTCCCAGGGGCATCCAATCAAGACCAGAGTGAAAACAGTTTGACCCCTATTTAAGATTAGCTTGGTCTTATTATTTCCTCAAATCGGGACAATCCGTCTCAAGAAAAAGTGAAGGTCGATGGCCTGGCTAGTTCCTGTTTTCATCATCCATCTCACTTCACAGTTGCCAACAGCTACAGCATCACCTAAAGACTCACCATTCATTCAGCATGAGATCAGAACTCGGATAACTAGGTTCCCGAAAATGGGAAAGAGCTCCAAAGGGTCGCGATGCACTCTATCTCAATTTTGGCATCCAACGGCAGTGCAGCAACGTGATAGGTGGAGCGTGCAGGGGGAGGCGAAGGGAAATCTGCAGTTGTATTCGGATCGATAACAAGTTAAAATCTAGTTTCGTAAAACAATACATGGAAGGACATATCACATTTATTCACGGGGCTGGATCTCGTAGGCAAAATGTGATACTCACACTTGGCATAGATCTCGTTTACTTTGTTGAAATCCTTCAAGTCTGCCGACCTATAAGACACACAGTACAATAGAACATTACTTTTCTGAGGCATCTGTCTTAGATATTGAATGCTTCAATGACAAAAAGAATTGGGACTAAGAGGAGTTGCTTTCGCTTACATAATAGTGGTCTTAACAACGGAAGCATAACTGGCACCACTAGCTTTCAGTATTTTCCACATGTTTTTTAGAAGCTGCAGGAGTTCAATTTCTCAATCTCAACATTCACAGAAACAAAACATTGTGAGAAGTAAACCAATATCCTTTTCTTGATTCATCACAGAATGAAAGCTCATGGTACTTATAAAATAGTTTCGCTAGCTTTTACCTATTCCATCTGCTCTTCTACATTCTCCGAAACGAACTTTCTAGTCTACAACAGAAAACGAGAAATGTGCATCTCTACATTAAGACCCGGGAATTCGCAGACCACCCAACAGCTAGCTGTATTGGCAATTATCCAGAAGCAAGCGGCACTTGATGCTACAATTACTAACATTACCTCAGGAACAAGACCAAGAACGCCAGACACGAACACTAGATTGTTGGCCTTGATGGCTTGAGAATATGGCCCCAAAGCAGCTGGAGATTTGTTTGTCGCAACAGTGGTGAGTAAATTTGTTCACCGCTCACCACCAAAAGGAGCTGAGCCTTCCATTAGTCGAAACTCTCCATCCACACAAAAACTCTCCTCCTCCACAGGCCGGAGGGACTAGCCACCCACCTATTTACACATTAGGACTTTGTGGCCCGAAATCAGATATATTGTAATTTGGAGTATATTAGATTCGCTCATGAAATATATGAAAGGCAATATTTATCGAGAGATATATTGGATGATATTTGATTATATCACAAATATATTTAAATGATTTTCGATATATATGGGGTCATCTTTTCTATAAATAGGTGTTGATATACGAAGCAAAGAGGAGACGAGAGAGAACAAATCCTTATAGCATAGATTAGGGATACATGAGTGCTAAGAGTACGGTGGTAAAGAAAACGTATGTGTTAGGAAAACACGGGAAACACTTCGGGATTATTTCTTACTGGGAAAGTGAGATCTTGTACTCGGGTAGGTCGAGGGGGTTAGAGACTTAACCTAAGTTTATACTCCATTGAATATAGTGAAATCTTCTTTTCTACACGTGGACATACGTCGATTGACCGAACCACGTAAATTCTTTATCTCCTTATTTTTTGTTAACTTCCGATCGATGATCGAATCCGATCGAGGACTTTCGTATGCGCCGACAGTTACTCTAACAAACAACTCTACTCTCAAAACTAAACTAAATATATAGTATATATATATACATAACTAGTTTCATTTAAAGAGGGCTGGAACCATGCACTCACTCTCTCCCCATTGTCCCGCCATATACTTCTTCTCAGTCTTCGGGCCTTCTCCCCTCTCTTTTATTTCCTACGTTGGTTCTCTTTTCCGTTGCCATCTTTGCTTTAATTCCCTGGCCCCTGCTTCTTCGTTTCCCTTTATTAACCCTCGCTTCTCTTTCCATTCTTCAATTGGGTCCTTACTTCGGGTCCGACTCCTTACTCTTCCCAGCTTGGCCCATTAAGGTTGGAACGGCCCCGTCCTTATAGATTTCCATCCTGGCCCGGCCCTCCAGTTCCTCCTTTCGACCATCTACTGCTATCAAACTGAGCTGCCCTCGACTCCGCCCTGCTCCCCTCATTTCCGTTTAACACCTTGTAACAAACAGCTTCCCTAATACCTGCAACAAGAGATTCATGTGCCAGGCCAGGACTCAGAAATCCTCAACAAATTTCTGCTCCTAGGGAATCCATTAACAGACAGAATCCCATAGTCAAAACCCAACACAAAACCGGCCTAAAGACTGGAACTTTGCATGGAAAAAATCGGAAGTGCTAACCCTTCTTCACACAATCGCATTTTCCATGAGTAAACCCTCGCTAACTTCCGACAAACGACAAAACCAACCCCTCGGAATGCCAAGAAGTACTCACGAGCGTCGGCAGAGATAGCGAGACAAGCAAACGGCCGCCTCGGACTAGCAGAGGCGGATCGTCAAAGGCTCAAACCGACGACGGAAGCGCAGCCAAACCCAACAGCAACAACGGGGCCTCGTGCGCGCACCGATCCACGGGCCTCGAAAGCAGGCAGGTTGAAGTTTCTCGCAGTCGCCGCGAACCAAGCCATTCCCGTCAGCCTCTCCTCGCTCTGGCCCGGGTAGGTTTCCCACAGCAGAACAAAGTACGAGGACAAGACAAAAAAGAAGTGTTTTGTTCAGGCCCGTCGTCGGCAGGCGTTTTTGTCGTCTCCTGCTTTTCCTTATTGTCGTTTCCCGATTTCGCCCCCCACCTCTCCAATTGGGCCCGGGCTTCTCATGGGCTTAGGACATGAAAATTATGCCATGTAATTGGGCTTAATAATTGAGGCCCAGTAATAAGGAATACGGCCCGTAGGAGAATAAACCAAAGAAAATCATGTGCACTGCACTGACTATTTCATTACACGCCGGCCGGAGCAAAATATGCTTGCACTGTCAAAAACGATGATCGTCGTCATTATCATGAACCCTGTCTCTACACATCGGGCATGAGCCACTTCTTATCAGCCATGAATCCAAGCAACCCAGATGAAACATGTGGCCGCAGTTTGGCAGCCTTCTCCCGTACTCACCTCCCTCGAAGTCCTGGGCAGAAACGCACAAATGTTTTCGATAAGCATGTATGTAATAATAAGATTGCTTAGAGGGGGAGTGGGGGGATCTGTAGAGGGCACTCGCTTGCAGGCAGATTGAGCAGCTGTCATTTCCTTGGTCAGACGATGGAACTGCGAAAAGCGACACCGGAAGCCTGTTGATGCAGTCCTGAGAGAGTCCTTTCACAGAGTCTTCGGTGTCGTAAATGTCAGAGACTTCTGTATAGCCGGTCTCGAACGTGCTCACCTGAATCAAAGTCATTTCAGAACTCTTTTCAGGCGATCATGTTCAATGTTCATGTAAAATGATTTCCCCAAGAGCAAGTAACAAGAGAATTTGATTGACATAGAGATAGGATAGGCTCGCCTGCCATTGATAGGCTTTTAAAACTGCTGGGCCAACCCATTCCATGAAGACCTTCCCATCAACCAAGCTACAGATCAGTGCAACCTGCCAAACAAGCAATGCCAATGGTATTTGCTAGTTAGAGGGGGGAGCATTGAATACGATCCGCCTGCACGTGAAGCACTATTTTGGAAATGGGATTCTTTTTTCCTTTCATCGTCCAACTTTCCTGTGTGATCTGCTGGGGGAATTTTTACTGTCGTTTTACCTTGGACAGTGACTCTCCATTGATGACAAGCTCGAGCAGTTGAACCGCCGTGACAGCTCCAGTCACCGCGCCGATCCCAGCACCTCTCACAAAACCTGTCTCGGTAGTTTGACCCTTTAGAGCACCTGTAATAATCCCGACTATTGCTCCTCCTGCATCAAGCTAGAAATGTCACTCCCTCCCGAATTACATCCCGATGAGCGTAAAATAGATATTTAAACTCAGTATACACAATCGCCCCGTTCGCCCCCATTTCATTATCCAGCCTATAATATCAGTACATACAGGAGAGGGATCCTACGGCAGGTTTAGGCAAATTCCTGATACCGCTAAAACTCCATTCCAAAACTTACGAGCCTAACCAGAACACATGCAAGAACTACTAAACCTCGTACCAGGAGTTCTCGCCAGAAAGAGAGAAGGGATCAAAGTGCAGGTTATCAAAACAAAAGGCATGTAGAGCCAGTGGGAGGAAGGTGTAATACCCAGAGCGAAAATACAAGTGAAGACCCCAAGCATAGCCCTCCTGAACCCAGTAAATGAGAACCCGAAAATCCCCCGAATGTTAACAAAAATATCCCCAACAATGGCTGGAATCCAGCAGCAGGCCAGCTTCATCCTAGAAAAGTTTCAAACCGATTATCAGCAGGGAAGAGATCAGGGAGGGGCTTTGGCTTCTCTGGAGCAAATATTGCAGGGAGGGCAAAAAAAACAACACTCGGGACAGGTGAAAACTTAAAAACACCTCCTCCTCAATGGTGTATAAAAAGAAGGGATGGAGGGGTCCTCAGGATGTGCCAGAACTGCAGTAATTAATTCAGTCCCTTCCTAGGGAATGTAATGTTGTGATGGTGTCATGACCATTAAAAAGCATTCAATGAGCTTCTTGGCATCATCATATTACCCAATCATATTCCAATGACACCCACCACCCACTTTCTGCATTCTTTTTCAAGTCAAAACGGGTTCATCTAGATTGAACTGGGCTTTTTTTGCATGCTTGATCTGACACTGCACCCTAAACCCAAGAGCGAGAAAGTAAGAGGTTTCGGGTCCAAAAGTAATTTGTTGAAATTTTACCAACTTACCTAAAAGCTTAACCAGCATAACTGAAGATAGGATTGGCTCGACTTGAATCGAGGCTGAAGTCAGTCAGTCAGGCAACTCATGAATGCGTTGCCATCCGAGATTAGGGTGCGGTTTGGATCAGGCTTCGGCCCAGTTTCATCGGCTGGCAATCGTGCCTGACATGTCGGCCTGGACAATTTCATTACAATAAAAATATATATATATTAATGGGGTGTGGGGGACGCAGGGAGGAGGTGGAGGGCAACTTTCACTTGGCCTATTTGAATCTTCCTCGTGATTTCCTTACAATTTGATTTAATATAATTTAATTTCATCTTCCCAGGTTGATCTTCATACTTTTTTGTTGTTTTGGGTCTTAATAGAGTGATTATGTCACCAGAGCCAAAAACTGGTCTAACATTGTTAATATATATATATATTAACAACAAATGCCAATGAGTCGGAAACTCAACTTCATCCCCCACCCAAAAGACATTGTCATCTCATCATTTCTCCCCCCCAATTCATATTTGAGAAGTAACAAAACCAAACTACACCTTTGTTTGTTCCCATCGAGTTGAAACCCCTCCAGGAATCAGTCAAACGAAGCTCCGTCTGGTGTTCTTTGTGTTGATGCGATCCCGAGGTTCTTGTGCTGCTGATATGGCGGACATTCATAACCTCCACGGCAATAGCTTTCACGGCAGCAGCGGCCTCCATATCGCCCTGAGGAACAACAGTGATTACGAGGAATCCGAGGTCTGGGACGTGCTTGGCGACACTGGCCTCTCCCCTGCCTTCTACAGCGAGGACGAGCCTAGGGTCCTGATGAGGAAGAACAGGGCCACTGCCATCAGAGGGATACCGAGGCCTCAACCCAGTTCGGGCGCCTCGAGGGTGCAGAGGTCGGCTCCGGTTGATATACCGAGCTGGGGTAAGGATTCAAGAGGGGGGTCTTCCTCGTCGGGGAAGAAGAAAGAAGCACGCGATAACTCGGACGATGATGACGAGAAGGAAAGGGAGAGCGACGAGGAGGAGGAGGAGGAGGACTTTGGGGAAGAAGGGGGGTATGGGGACTGTGAGCTCCCGCCGCATGAGTTCATAGCTAAGAGGCTAGCGAGGAGCCACATTTGGTCGTTCTCAGTGTTCGAAGGTGCGGGGAGGAAACTCAAGGGGAGGGACCTCAGCGCGGTCAGGCATGCCGTCCTGGCCAAAACAGGGTTCCTCGACCCTCCTTCGAACTTGGACTCGAGCAATTAGTGTGACACGGTGTACATACAGCAAAGGTGGTCGGGTTCGTATTCCTCAGGACAAAGAAAAAGGAATCATATCTTATTTCAAGTGGATGAAAAGTTCCATCACAATTGTAAATATTTTCCAACGTTGACATAGAAGAAGGGTAGTTCTCGCAGTTCTCACTCTTACGGCCATGTCAATTCTAATGATTGCATATAAAACAAGTGTCTTTTTTTTAATAATTTCAATTTCAAAAATATTCAAAGAAATAAAATGAGTAATTTTAAAATAATATACTAAAATTAAGTTAAAAATTTACCTTTTTTATTAATTTCTAATTCCGATTTATTGATAGCAAAGTCAGAATTTCATGCTTCTGACTTTCTTAAACCTTTGAAAAAATATTGTTTGTATTTTACAAATTGAAATTAGATTTCAAAAAACACTAATCCAACACCAAATGCAAACAAATTTAGGCCGAACTATGATTGAAACCTCTTCACCAATAGGTTAAACTTTAGGTGAAAAAAAACCGGACAGAAAAAATTCTCCAAATAATATTATTTAATAAATTTTATTTTAAAAAAATTAATTAAAAGAAAGTTGTATAAAAATCACAGACCCGCCCGCAGTTTTCCCAATCGCCCGTTTCTTGTCTTGTCCCTAATGTTCTGGGAGCCTTCTTTCCTCGTAAAAAATCGATCGCCCTTTTCACGTTTTTCACAGAAGAAACGTCACGGATCACGTCACAAATCACCCCATCTTAAAAACAATCAATTAAGAAAAAAGCCAGAAAAAGGCCATGAAACCCCTGCAGCCGCCACATGTGATCTGCCATGCTACGCTCACTATTGCAAGTAGACAAACAACCCACTCATAAAGACTCAATGGGATTAGAAGATGGGGATTGGGTGTTGTGATGATAATGTAATGTGTGTGTTTGTGGGGGGTGATGAAAGATTGCTGGACACAATTGGGGTGGAGGAGAACTTTCCTAGAATCTTCTTTGACCCTATCCTCCTAATGTTTTTCCATCCTTCTGTCATGATAATTGATAGGAAGGAATTTCTTGTATTCGTGTAGTTCAACGTTTCCAACCTGAGACCCGATCAGATGAACAGAATGGGTAATGACAGGACAGGACTTGGTCGGTTTGGTAGTTTACTCATGTAAGACTGTTTGGCATCATTTCCTCTGGTATGGTTGTCAATTAATAATAAATGGAAACTGCATTAGTCTGGATAAGATAGGCACGTGTTTGTCATGATCCGTAAGAAAACCCCCCCAAAAAATTAAATGAATTCTCTTAAATTTCGTTTTACTAAGTTTAAAATATTGTCTAAATAACTTACTTACTTGTACTAACAACGAAAGCTTCTATGCGAGAGATGGGCCTTAATCCATCGGCCCAATGTTATCCGGAGAGTGGGGGTGGCCCATTTATTGATTGGACCTGGCCCATTGTTTGAGCCTCGCTTTTCTTTTCTAATTTAAACATTTTCATTTTTCAAAATTATGTATATTTATTCTGGAAAAAAAATGGATTAAATATGATGATAGCTTCTTATTATGATCGACAAAGGGAGGAAAAAGAATATTACATTGATTGAAAGACGATAAAAAAAAAAGAATGTTTTTATTTGCTTTGGTTAGTAGATGATCTCCGGCATATTATCCCAAGGGAGAAAACCGAGTTCCGCCATGGTAGAGACCGTGAACAAGGACGCCATTTCATGCAGGTCTAGCCCAAAGCTGCCTCCTTCGTCGTCCTGCGCTCCTGCCACACATCCCGCCGTGCTGGCGTCCAGACTCCTTCTGCAGTTCACTTCGGATGGGATGGCGTTGGACTGCTTCGTCGGATCTTCTTGCGAGGGGTCGATTCCCTGGGTGGGGCTGGCGTCACATGTTATTATTCCTGCATCGAGAGGGTCGACAATTAAGTACTGGCTTCCTAGAGAAAGTGGCTGAGCGGAAGGGAACCGAAATGACAAGGACTAGCTCCGTAAAGAGACTATGTAAGAGCGAACTGCGATCGAAACATTTTAAAAGTCCTTTGTTATCGTCTCCGGTCTCGCATAGAAGCTAGGGAAAATCAAAACCGGAATCAAAGGTTAAATTACCACGCTATGCAACTCCGTCTACTCGCTCTGTCAAGATGTAAAAGCGTATCCAGTATGCAGTATGATAACATTAGGATTTCTCAAAGGTGGCAACAGGGGAAGACAGAATGATATGCGCATACCTATATTTGCCGCTGAAAGTTCGAATTGAACTGAACGAGACATACCTGATGGATTAACCAAGTCAGTCGCGGTATGATTCATCCCGCTTTGGGAGTGAGTGTCCGGAAAATTGTTGTTTGGCATATTCGCCCATGCGCGAGCTTCCCCTGTCACGTCCTCAAAAACCCCGAGATCTGAGTACAGGAACCTGCCGCTGCATGACTCTGCAGTCTTCATAATCCCGGGAAATTGTGATTGGCTTGAAGGGAGCTCTGGGTTCACCAGGGAGAACGAGCTGGGGCATGGCATTGACCCCACTTCCATCTGCAGAGAGCTCAGATTGAAGTTCGAGGGCGTGTCTGGAAGAATGCCGTGTGAGGATGGCACTGAAGGATGGTCATTCGACGAGGCAGCCCCGACTGAGATCGGGAATGCTGCGGAGTTGCAGTACTTCTTGTGCCTGGTTGGCGGAATGGGAAGAGATGACATATCTTGCAGCAGTACCGAGCTTTGTGTCTGGTCGAATAAATGGGTGGCGTTGTGGAAACCAGACCGAAACTGGCCTTCGAACAGTGGGATGGCGGTGTTGTACTGCAGTAGGAGGAGCTGGTTCTTGACGAATGGCGACTGCTGTGGCAGGGGTAGCGGAGTGGCCCGTCTTGGCTTCTGGCTGCAAGGGTACAGAGGGAGGCCGTCGCGAAGGCGGCGCTTAATTCTCGTGTTCCAGAAATTCTTGATCTCATTGTCTGTCCTTCCGGGTAGCTATGCAATCAAGAACGAGGCATCATCAATGACTTCTCCAACCAAACTAACTGTTCAAACAAGGACGCATCACCGTAAATCGGCAGAATACGATTGATAACAAGAGAAAGGGTATAAACGACGAGGTTCTTTTGATAACTAAGCAACGAGGTTTTGTCGCAAACTCGTGTGTGACGACACCGAATTTTCTTCTAGCCTCGACAACTTGTTGAAAATGAGGAAAAGGAAGGTTTTCTTGGAAGGAACGAGAAGAACAATGAATGGTAATGCACGCTAATCGTTCAGCAAAAATGATTATTGCAGCAGCAACCAAGCAGTTGCTGGCAGCAGGAGAATAGAGCAGTCATCGTAAGCAACAGGGATGCGAGCCTACGGTTAAAATAGACTTTCCTCGCCTAAAAGTTCTTGACTGAGGTTCATTCGACGAAGCAGAAATTCCTGCACACATTATCGAAACCTGACAATGCGAGAGCGACCACCGAATTCTGAACCACCAGTTTTCCTAACGTACCTGCGCAGCCATTCGAGCCCACTTATTGCCAAGCTGGGAATGAAGCTCGATGATCAGCCGCTCCTCCTCGGGGGTGAACGACCCTTTCTTCAGGTTTGGCCTGAGGTGATTTGTCCACCGAAGCCGGCAACTCTTACCGCAACGGAGCAGGCCCGTCTTCTTCCTCACAGCATTCCAGTTCCCTCCACCGTACCTCTCCACGTAAGCCACCAGGACCTTGTCCTCCGCGGATGTCCACGGGCCCTTCTTCAGCGCCACCTCCCCGCCACCACCGGAGCCGCTCGAACCCTTCAGGCCCTCCGACGAGCTCGCGCTAATGCTTGTTCTCAGACCCGAATTCATATCTCACGACCCCAAAAAACGCAAGTAGCAGTAGTAGACGAAAACAAGGAGGAGGAGGAGAAGTCGGGGATCAAATCCGTCAGGGAGGGGAATGGGAGTTTTTGAGTTTATAATAGGGGAGGAGATTAGGACAAGAAGGCCGACATTGGTTTTGGAGAGTTCTGTTGTCTGTTCCCATGACAATGCCAATGTCGGCTTTGTTCGGGTAGAAACTGTTGGTCCGAGGTTTGGGCAGGCATTCCATCCTCCCACCACCCGACCTGATAAAAAGGACAGCAGCAACATGAAAATATGAGGCAAATTGTAGGTGGGAAAATAAAAATGGAGGGGGAGAAACAAGAAATTGATATTATCTGATTATTGGTGGCATGTGTTACAAAACGAAAGTTTGTAATAACAATAACAAGAATCAAGAGAAATCCGATGAAATAGCTGTCGCAGTTAACTTCATAAACTCTTTAACCGCGGCAACAAGATTACACACAGTTTAAGCCACAATTAGGCAAGTGGGTGGTAACAAAAACAAAAACACACGATAAAATCCATGTATCGAATTCGATCTCAGGTGGGGAGGAGGCTGCTGCTGGTGGAGCTCCTTCTTCGGTTTCTCCGATTGACTACTATGAGCTTGAACTGTTTGTCGCCGGATTTTAAGAACCGACGCAAAAGATCCCCCCAATTTACAAGATCCCATTCGCTACCATCCCAAAGTTAAAAGAAGAACAAAACGAAAGGCACGTACTTGATTTCTCCGGCCGGGGGGATGATTGTTGTTTCTGTCACTGTCTGCCTTCCCTCTGACTTCGAAGTATCCGGAGGACCCGTCCATCTCCTTCAAAGGTCTTGTATGGTATGCCGGACAAATCTTCGCGTGCGAGAATCATAACTTACGGGTTGAAGTCCTATATGTGACGACGACGACGACGAGAGACCCAAACTTCCCCCAAAATGTCAAAGTCAGTCGTTTCAAGGGAGTTTTGCACATCTGGATGATGGGGATTGACATCATCTGAAAAGTTATTTCGAAGAGCCCCACGCACATGCCCCCCGTTCTGATTCTCCAGGGTAGGGTAATCACTGTTCATGTCTGTCTATAACTGCAAGGCCAAGTCTGGCTGCTGTGAGTCGACCATAACACCGGGCGACTGCTTTACAGGAGATGCCGGGGATTGGAACCCAATGTTTAAGTCAGGGGGAAGAGTGTCTTGTTTCAATCTCTGTGGCGCCGTCTGGAGAGGAGAAATGCCTCGCCGGTGTGACTGCAGTTGAAATCTGGAAAAATCAGCAGGGATGACCTGGGGCGAGAACAATACTTGGGGACGAAAGCATGCCTCGTTGAAGGCGAAGGCGGGATATTGTACCAATCCTCTAAAATGGAGACCGTTCTTTTCTGATTGAAATTGAGCCCCAGAAGAAACTGGAAATTCACCCCCACGAACAACCGCAGGTTGCTGAGGACTTGCATGATTCTGCAACTGGGAAATGGCTTGGATTTTCTGTGCTTCCACGTTATGCATGGGCTGTTTGATGCCTCCAGTACCAAATGTCATCCATGAGCCCGCAGCAGCAACGTTACCTGATGTATCCCTAACGGATGAAACATTTTGACTCACCCAGTGATTATCAGCAGGACTCGAAGGAGTTTGCTGTCTCTGAGCCTTCTCACTCCACAATCTCATCATCTGAACCGGGTCACTTAAACCCTGATCTCGTTGAGGAAGGTAAAATGAAGACACTGGCATCTTATTTGTGCCAGCAGTAGTGCAAGGAGCTGCAGCAGTCCTGCCAGCATCCAATCCATTTTTCGGCACTTTTCCATTTGGCACTCTTCCTGTGGTCCCTTTGATATCAAACTGTGCAAACGGAAGTGTCTGCCTCGCAGGAACACTCTTCGCTGTACTCTCTCTGGATCTTGAAGACATGCCTTCTGATTTCGTAGGCTGTAGATTATATGTGCTGGATGGCGTAGCTTCCCTAGACCTTGGATCACTGACCCTTGAATTATCTGGAATCTTCTCCTCTGGAGCATGGGTAGCATCGCCACTATACGGAGGCAAGGAAGGCAGCGAATTCAATTCGAATTGCTGGGCAGCCCTAGTTTCATGCTGGGCTCGGTTGTTCGAGCCAGGACTTGGGATGTGATGGCTCTTCATCGTCTGGGAACTGAGAGAACCCATAGGATTACCATGAAAACCAGCAGATTGTCTTGCATCTCGAGCAGAACAGTGAGAGGCACCTCCCATACCAAATGGCAGCGTCTTAAAAGCCGCGCCTTCCTTTATGGGGAACACATCTCGCGGCAAAGTTTTTGCCATTGGAGGAAATTCACTAGTACTCTTATGGGTAAATATTATCGGGGTAGGAACTGGCTCATATTCTACGACCCATCCACGACCAAACTTACACTCGGAAGGCAAAGATTGCTCAATCCTCTCGGAAGCAATCTTCCAGGCAACTGGTCCGAGGCTCGCAGCAAATCTAGCCAAGCTCCGAGCATATGAATACTCTGCCTGGAGTCCAACCTGATAGAACAAGCAGATAGCAAATGAGCACAAAGGCAAAGCCACAGGAGAAGGAGACATGACAAGATTTTCACATTACATACAGCCACAAGCTGCCTGATTTCACCCTCAAAGGTCGTGAAGATGGAGTTCGATCTGACCGCAGGATGGCTTGACACGTTATATGTCGCTCGGCGGTTCTCATCTTGAATGCACGGCCTCCGGAAATTTTTTGATGAAAATCCTCTTCCTATGTTTGAAATGATGTTAGTGAGAACTTTATCACCACAGAAACTTCCCCGTTAAAAGAACAGAAGACATCGACGAAGTCAGGACACATGTTTAAAATCCTTTTATAATTGCCAGATGTCTTGATAAAAGGAACATGAAACTCGATCATGTGACACAGCACTGAATAACTCAGTATAGGTACATACCTGCAGATAAATCTTCGGCCTTGTCGGAGAAATTTTCTGCAGAAGCAGCACAACCATCCATTAACCTGTCATCGACTCTGTGTTTCTCAGTATAAACCCCTTGATTTGAAGCAGAATTTGAGTGAAGATCCCCAGCTGTTGAAGGCATGGCACCTCCAGAGATATCAGAACTCAAAGGTTCTTGCATGGATCTGGAGAAAGGCTTAGGTGCCAACTTCTTTATAGAAGGGCTAGATTTTACTCCTTGATCAGACTTGACATATCGTTCCGGAGATTCATTGTCAGTCACCGCCCTGTGCTCAACTTTATTCTCTTTTAATGACCGCTCATACTTAATCCTCAACTTGAGAAACTTCTTTCTCCCAAGCTCTTGGATGTTACGTGCCTTTGCACAATTGGAAATTGAATATATTCAGAGAACAAGCTACAATGCCATATTAGCAGAAAAATGCAGACCTCGAGGAAAAACCTGTTTGTGGTATACGGTGTCTGCTGCATTATATTGCATTGCATTTGTACAAATCAAGAAAACATCACTCTGCAATTAAGAAAGTAAGCCTCCCGAATTAGTGAAAGACTAGAGGATACGGACAGTGAGCATATCTCAGGAGGAATAAACGCTCTTTACAGACTATGATGCAAAGCCAGTAGCTATATAACAGGAGCTCCGGGGAACATCAATGGTGAAATCATAAATTATAGTAGAGGGTTCAAACTCAGATAGGGTGAAATATGAAGACATAAATTTCCAGGCTCAATAATTGCTGAAATCTTATCGCGACAAATTCTAGCTCCATTTTTTTTTTTTGTAAGCCTCCACAGGTTCACAAAACAAAGGCATTTAGCCCAATTCAAAATGCAAGACCGCAGGATGAACTGCTCAATATTGTTTTACTTGAAGAGCACTTCTTTCAACAAAATGAAATAGAGGGAATGAAAGATCGCAGAGTTCAGATTGCCCCAGTAACGAGAAGGTATTATTCACCTCAAACTCATTTAATGTAGCATATGATCCATTTGCAAGCTTCTTCCTAACTGTGGAGAAGTCCATCGGTTTCTCAATTATGTCATGATAATCCGGGAGCTGAAACAAGCAACATCCAAAGCTCAACATGTGACGGGTGGAAATGAAGGAAACCACCCCATGCATAGCATCTAACCAAACCTTAACAACCTAATAAACAAATCTGAAAGGGAAAACTACAAACCTCTTCAAGATCAACCGGCTCTGCATAAACACCGTATATATCCTTCCTGCAGGGGACAACAGGTCAATCACAAGTGTACCACAACTAAATAAAAAACATGATATCCTTACTTTTGAAGCCTGTCAAGTATCAACTCAAGTGTCTTCTTGTCAGGCAATGGAACTTCGGACACGGATTCTGATGGTGTCCCTGATCCACAAACGCCACATGAGATACAAAGAAAAAAAAAAGACAAGATTGATCAGAAGTCCACGCCTCTCAAGTTGGCAAAAAAGAAAAGAGAAAGAACGAAAGATCAGTCAGCAAGCTGTAAGCTAAAAACTCACCAGGAGACTCGTGTCCTTTGGAATTCCCCTTCCGTCCACTATCCTGTCAAAAACCACAAAGACCACCAGAGAAAAAAGTAACTCAGACCCACAAATCCTTGCATCACACATCCCCTCCTAAATAATTGTAGCACCCAATATTTATATTAAATACTAAAAAACACCCCCAAAAAGGCCACTCTTGGTGAGTGCTCCCGGAGATACAGACAGAGAGACAGATCAGACAGAGACGGGGGAGGGGACGCGCACGCACACACACACGACATCTGCAGAGGGACACCATAAGTTAACAAATAGAGACACAGAAACGTTCAGTCTCGCCTTCTCACTTCATTCATGTAAAGGATAGAAAAGAAAGAAGGAGAAAGAGACAGACAAGAAACCAACTTGGGTTGGTGTTTAGAGAGATATATATGTAGAGAGAAAGGGAGAAAGAGAGAGATGGAGAGCCCCCAGAAATAACATCGATGTGAGACTTTGGGGGGAAAATCCATCCAAGCGGTGCTGGGATCAGATTGCTTTTGGGTAGTTATTGACGGTTGACCAGACAGTTCAAGTCCACTCTGCACCCCCTAAACAACACCCCTTTCCCTCACTCCCCCTACAAAACACATGCACCCAGACACGCACACGCACCAAAAACACACTGTTCTGTTCTGTTCTGTTCCTTTTGCTGCAACTGGAGCTGGAAATGGAAACCCTCGATTCCCCACACACGGAACACAACTCCAATTCAACGAAACACACGGATGGATTCATCCCGGCAGGCACGTACCTCCTCCTCCTCGACATCTCCGTAATCATCCTCCTGGTAAGTATCGTCCAAGTTACCATCCTCTTCCTCCCTGCCACTAATCCTTCTCTTCTTCAACACTTTCCCCTCACTCCCACTCCCCACCTCCTCCGCCTCCGTCGCATCACCTCCCGCCTCCGATCCAGAATCGCAGGTCTCACGAGCACGTCTTCCGCGCGCCCCTCTCCGCCTGCTAAGCTTGACTACGAGCTTCACCTTCCTCCCCCTCCTCAGCTCCACATCCTCATCCTCATCGTCATCGTCCTCACCACGCAACACCTCCTCGTCCTCCCTATCCAGCTCGAAATCGTCGTCGTCGATGAAGTCATCGTAGTCAATGAAGCTGCTGTACCGCACATTCCGACGGCGGTGACTACGGCGGACGTTCCTGACCTCTCCAGGTGGCGGGGAGGTAGACTTCCTAGACAGATCCGGCTTCGGGGGCCTCCCTTTCCTCGTCCTCCTCACGATCTGGCCCATCGCTGACGTCACTAAAACCCTCCCTCACTCCCTCTTTCCTTCCCCCCTACTCTGTCTTCCAATATCCTTTTTCTTTCCTCCCTCCCTGCCCCTCTCTCTCTCTCTCTCTCTCTGTCTGAGAGTATTTCTTTTCTTTCTGCCTTTTTTTTGTATTTTTTTTCAAACCAAACAGCCCGCTGTGTCTGTCTCTCTCTACTTCCACTCCTTTTCTATTTTCCTCTTTTTCGCGGGTTCAATAATTGCAGATGGTAAAAAGGCAAAGGGGGAAGGGCGCGTTTGCTTTGGACTTTTGTGTGTTTGGAGAGAGAGAGAGAGAGAGACAGTGTTTGGTCGAAGCAAAGGCTTGGATTTTGGTTTGGGTCCGAAGCTGAGGTTCGGCCTCGGGCTGTGGCGATCCGGGTGTTGCTTTGGGGGGATTAAATTTATTGGGAAGGGGGGTAAAATGGTAAAAGCGGTGAGGAGTAGACCGGCTGCAACCCGTTGCCGACGATTTTTTTATTTTATTGTATTTGAATATTTTGTTGTAAGTAAATGCGTTTGTCTTAAGCTGGATGATGATAGGGGGAACAAACAATCAACAATCCATACATTATTCAAGGGAATTAATTATACAGAGGAGTGCCATCTGTTCATCCTTGAATTGATCTGAGATAATCCTTGTTGTCCACCAAAACCTACCAAAAAATTAAAAAGGAAATCATTTAGGAAGGAAGTGAGATGATTCACCAATCCTGTGACGGAACAAGTATATGATTTGATGAAGGATTGATATGATAACTCACGGTTTTCCTGCCTTCGGGATCGATGAAAGAAAACGACTGCACGTGACGGTCGTCCACCCCCGGCGGCCTTATTATCCTCCCTCCAATCTCCTCTGCTACCAGCGCCACCGTGGCCGCGCTCCTGTAGACGTCGTCTGTCCCTATCGCGAGCTGCCGACCGGCAACAACCCTTGTCGTTGTTAGTTTCGTCGTTTACATACACAACAAACGTAGGCGTAGTGATGCCGCATGACTCACGTGTACATAGACGTCGCCCGGAATATACCGAGTGATGTTGTAGTTGTACTTGAGCTCCACCACGGTCGTCTGAGTCTGATCGGACCCGTATCCCATCATCGCGATCGCAAACTGCAAATACGTGGTTAATAATCCGTTAGTTGTGTGGTTAGGAGTTTGGACAGAATCTGATCGTTGGAGTTGTGTTGGTCGGAATGTGGTGCTCTTTACCCCATTCTTGGGGCTGTCGTAGCTCATCAGCACGTTCATCCCCAGAGCCTGCATAAAACGAATCGGAATTGAGTCGGCGTTCCCGGCATACGACAGCTGGTTTTACTAGGGGAAGTTTTCGAACCTTCTCATAGAAGCTAACCGAGCGGTTCAGGTCGGTCACTTGGAGCATGACCTGGCAAAGGGGTTCAGGGGTCGGTCCTCTCTGAAGGAGCTCGAAGCTGTATCCATTGGGGTCCTCCACGAAGGCGAAGACCTGAGAACCCCCTCCCATCGTCCCCGGCTCGCGAGTGATCTTTCCTCCGTGCTGCCGGACCCTCTCCACAATCGGGTATATCTGCATAATCATAGCAACTTCTTTACATCAGCTAAGCCCAGACACCGCATGAAAAATCAGAAGGGCAAATCACTCCGATACCGACATCTTGAGCCGCGATCCCGAAATGGTCAAACGCGGTGCCGAGTTCGTAAGAGTCGACCCCGTAATCTGCATATCAATCAGGACACACAAACACTCAGCAACCCAGTCATGGAATTAATCACTTCACCAACTATCGATCAGGGCTAGGCCAACTCACTGTACAAAAGTTCGATCACGAAATGGGATTCCTGAGGTCCAAATCCAACAATTGCTTTGGTGTACCTCTCCTCAGGGAAGTCCTTAGAGCTCAGCACCTTCATCCCAAAGCATTCCGTGTAGAATCTACAGAAACAGATCATCGCCATCATCAGGCCATGCAGGGACCCACGATGCAAATCCGCAGCACACGTAGGGATTAGTTACTCGATGGTCCGGTTGAGATTGCCGACTCTGATGACGGCATTGAGGAAGCGGCGGTTATCGTTCTTCACCCATCCTAGGACATCTTCACGAACATCGACTCCGTGGCCGGACGCCGCCATGACGGTCGATTCGAGGACCTGGTGTGGGGGGCGTCGACAGAAATCGCGGAACATCAGCAGGCAAACAATTAAGATCACTGAGGGGAGTAGGAGAAGGATTTGAATTACCAAGGAAGATAACAGGAGGAGAAGACAGGAGTATGTGACCGGAGTTCTTTAGTGACGAGGACATTTGGGATTACTACGTGATGATATTTTTATTTCATCTCTTCCTTACCAGAAATCTTAGTAGAAATGTCAGAAAGGATTGGCTTTTTTTTTTTTTATTCTTTTTAAACACTGGGAAAGACTTTTGATACAGGCCAAAACTCAATGTCTTTGACTTTCAACGTTCACATCGTACAAGTGGGAAAAATTTTATTAAATTTTTTTTTTTAAATAATGTACCAAAACTATTTTCATGAAATTCGGTTTTTAGAAAAAATTCATTGAAAAAAGGGGAATTCTTCTTTTAAAATACTTAGTTACCTCAATTTTTTTTAGCTTTATTGGCTGAAATTAAATTTATAAATTAAATTAAATATACATGATAAAAATAGTTATTCAGTACACAATAGTATTGTTAAAATAGTCCTCAATTAAGAGAGTCAGAACGCACTGGCACAGAATTCAGCATTAAACCGCAATTACACTCGTCCTAATAACAATGGCTTGTACATGGATCCTTGAAGAAATAGACTTCTTGGTTTTTTGGTTTATTGAAGGTAAAAAAGATATCGAGAGATTGAGAACTAAGACGCCACTGCCGTGATTATTGCCCTTTGAAGACAAATTTCCACTACCTAATAAGTTGACCTTATTCTCATTTTTAGCCAAAGCTAAGATATTTTTTAAGTTTGAAAATTGAAATTATTTATTCTATTTCGTAAAATATTAAAAAATGACTCGATTTTTATCGGGTAACGAAACCAGACCTTTTTTCCTCAAACAAGTATCAAATGACTGTCTATCATTCATTCTAGGCGGCGGAAATTAAGCATTGTCTCGAGACTTTGCCTGGTCAGTAATACTTGGCTTTCTTCTAGACTCGTCAAAATCGAATTCTGGAAATTCAATAATTGATGGTGTGCCAAGACATTTGTTGACCAAGTGGCCATAAAAAAGCAATAATAATAATAATGATAATGGGCCTAGACGTGGCCCATATTTAGGCCCATTTCGAAGGACAGCAGTGAGTTAAGATGGGCAACGTGGTTGGTTCAAATGGTGTGGCTCGAATGAAGGTTTGATTACTATTGGTGTCTGCGTAACTCAGGTCTTCGTCGGAAGCTCTCTAATGGGCTTACGTTGGATGGGCCGTGTATTTTTAATGGGCCTTAATTCTGTAAATGACGGTTTAGCGATCCTAAAACCAGGCTCAGGCCCAGAGTTAAAACTAAAACAAATTGGAGAAAACAAGAAGTTTAACTTTTGAAGCCGGACCTGGCCAACCAATGTGACAGTAGAAGAAGAAGATACGTGAAGGCCGAGGCGTTTGACGTGATCCACAACCTGGTCCATATTATTTTCCTAAAACACTTCCCCAACCTCCCCCCCCCCCCCCCCCCCCCCCCAACCCATGAAGATTGAGTCGTAGCACGAGGGACGTCATCGGTGTTCTTCAATCCCAACACATTCATCATCGGAATCCTCCTCGTCCAAAACGTGACGTTAACGATGTTGCGAATTTGCCATCCATCCATCCAACAAAAGAAACCGCGTTTCTTTTATTAAGAAAAAAAAAAGCACAAATCCCGCCGAGAAGAACGGCTCCCACCCACCCCAGTAGTTCATAAAATTTATACATAAAGAATGAATGCGCATCATCATCCCCCAATTTCCCCCTTTGGATTTGGTCAAAACTCTTAAAAATATTAATATACGTATAAAAATCACACTATTTAAACTCATGCAGTAACCTTTTAGTTATAAAAAATATACGTAAAAATTCAAATTTAGGATAATTATAAATAATAAATTACCAAAATGAAACGGTCCATTTCCCTCTTTTTTGTTAATTTAACATTTCTTTATTCATTTATCTCTCTCTCTATCTAACACACGCACAAACACACACAGACACTCTCTCTCTCTCTCTCTATCCGCCTCCCAATCTGGCAGACGGACGTCGTAACCGAAATCCAATCCCATCCGCAGCAGTGGGGTGTGGTGGCGTCCTCCCCCCTTAATGGAGGGTGGTGGTCACTCCTTCGTCTCCAAGGCCAGGACAGCCTTCCATTCCGCTGCTGCTAAGGCCGAGCGCGTCTTCTCTGACATCAAATCCGATCTCAAGCACGATCGCGGAGGTTGTCCCCCACCCATCCCTGATATTTTTAACATAATCTCTATTTCCACGCTCCTTCCTTCGTTTCCTTCCCCTGTCCTCGGCGGGCGGCGCTCTTCCGAAATTTTAGTTGGATCGGGTGTTTTCGGGGGGAATTCCTATTTTACTATGTTTGACCTCCCCGGGTTTTAATTAGCGGTGTTGTATTAGCAGCTGATTTCCTTTTTTTGCTTTTTTAATGGCGGGGGAGTTCCTTTTGAGCAGATTTTGATAGGGAATCGCCTGTTGATTCTGGAAAAGTTTCGGAGGATGAATCCGCGGTTGACTCCGGAGAGTCAAAGGTGATTCTCATTCTCGTTGACTTCGACCCACACATTGTGTTGTTGGGATTTAATCCTGTTGGTTTCTCCTCGATTCGTTCTATCTTCTCCGCCGTTTTATTCTTTTGTGGGATATTATCTGAAATCTTCTGGTTGGATGTGATTCTGTCCAGAGTTACAATGCATCGAAGAACCTGAGGTGGAAGACTCCCCCAATTACTGTCGGGAAGAAGCAGGACTGGCAGGGCAAGCTAAGGAATATAAGGATAGGGAAGAAGGGTGCGGATGATAGCGAGAAAGTTGACGGCTCAAGGATGTCTTTCCCTATTTATGATGAGAATCTGTACACTTTGAATGAAAAGGCTGATGTTGAATTTAAGGTGAGTTGGGCTGTGGTGCCCATTAAGGATTCATCCTATAATTCGGCTTCATAGCTGGTGTTTTATGTTTATGTCATGCGGGGGAATATATACGTGGCTGATTAGATCGGGCTTGTTATGATCATGAAATGCAGTGAAGGCATGTGTGATAATGCTAAAGTTCTGTTGTTTGCTATTTTATGGATCTTAATTAATTGAATTTATGTGGTGTAGGTTCCAGATCTAGCATCTATATTAGAAGGCCTGATTGCTGGAAACACTGAGCGAATTCCTACATCATCTGCTGTCAAGCGATTGGCAGTGGCTGTTGAGTGAGTGTTGGAGGCTCGAGAAAGGCCATCCATGTCATTTAAGATAGTTTTTTCTGTAAGGCTTTTGTATCATAAAGAAATTATTCCTTTAGCAGGAATGGGAAGAAGTTTAGCTCAATAAAGGATATCTTGACATCAATACGAGATTCTTCCCCAGCAAGGGAGAGGACAGGACTGAGCCTATCTGCGGTGAAGTCACTCGTCCTCCGGGAGAAGGATGAGAAGTTGGAATTTGCGGACGAGGAGAGAATGTCGTCTTTGGTCTGTCGATTGTTTGAGAAAGGTACAACTAGTTCCATCATCTCTACTCTCTACATGCATCTACTTCAGTACAGAACGTTGTCCTCTTCGTGCCTGCATTATTCTGTGACGATCTGTACATTTGTTTTAATATCCTCGAGATATTTGCAGAAGGGAGCTTTCTTTCTAGGAAGACAGATTCTAATTCAGAAGCCATTTCTACAAATACATTACCAAGAGATATCCATGCAGTTCCTCCTGAAACCTTTGTTGCAAAGCTATCTGAGGTTATCGGAAGTTTGAGAACGATGAGGGACATGGCTCTGTTCTGGTGCAAAGCCGTAGATGAAGTATGTGAGGCACCTTGTTTAGTGTCTGTGTTATATTCTATGAATACCACATCATCTTGTTTTTTTTCAGCAACTAATTGGTTAAATTGTCTTTCTGCATTTGAGTCCTTGTCTTTAACCCTTAACTAATGAGACTAAGGTGTACTCTTGCAGCTGCGGAGGCTCTGGTCCGAGGAACAACATATATCTGGCATACCTCCGGATTTGGTTCCAGATCTTAATTGTTGCCTTCTATACCAACAACTCCAGGTTATCAACTGTTGTGTATCACGGAAAAGACGCCACAGTGCCACTGTAGAATCATTGGATTCCAAGATCAAGGAAGCGGAAGCCACTTCTAAAGCCGAAGAATCTGCTTCACAGAACTACTGTTATTCTTGCCCTGATCTATATGCAAGATTAACTACTGGGGAAATGGTTATGCGTCTAGGAGCAGACCACCCATGTCCCGACCTAACCATGTTGGAAACGGGTGAACCAGTGTACTCTCCAGTAACTCAGGTTTGTCCAATGATCTCATTTTCTTTGAAATGGTGTCCCGTTAAGTTCTGCCTTTTGACTGTTTGATGGTTGCATGCCGTGCAGGAAGGTCCCTTGCTTACTGAGGATCTCATAAGAGAAACAGAAGAATTTATCCTTCGGACGGGGAGGTACGCAAGTAGCTGTCTTATTCATATCTTGCTTATTTTAATGTTGACCTTCTCTCCTCACTCATGAGCACGGTTATGTGATAAAAAACCCTAGCTTTTATGAGTTGGCATTCTGGTTGTATAGAAATTGAACTTGACATTGGAGAAGTCTTGTTTGGCTACTTGCATGTCCTAATATTCGAATACTATAAAGATATTGTAACTATTAGAAGTGGATTTTGCCAGACTAATTACCCACATTTGGCCCCTCTCCTATTAAGAAGTCATTGAGCTTCTTTGCAAGCCATGAAGTCAATGGCTGATCTATGGTTAGACGCTATAGAAAACTTTCTCCTGGTGTAGTGTTGCACAAATGGCACTGACATATGAACTGCGTGGAAACAGCATTCTTTTGTTCAATGAGTGAGCTAGTTAACTCAAATGATGATTGCACCTTGACATACTTAAATTGATGCGGCTTCAGTGTCGGTGCTGGATGCTCTCAACTCCTTTCTGACATGCAGGCTTTCAAGGTTTGCTGTGCGGTTACAACTTCTTACCAATAGTCGTCTAATTCCTGACATAATTCTTTCGGACAATTTATCTCGATCTGCCTGCGTTTTGATCAGGCTGCTAATCCTGGCTGCATACTAGAAGATTTTGTGAGGTGGCACTCACCTCCTGACTGGACAGAGGCAGAAGAGGTTCCAGAGAATGAGAACTCCCCTGATCAATTGTCATCCAAAGGGAGATTGAGCAGTCGAATGCAGAAAGAAGGTTTTTGTCTCTCTTCTTTTTCTGTATTTTGTCTATGTGATATTTTACACGTTAGGGCAACATCCCCAGGTGCAGGCAAGTTCATCCTGGATGAGTTGTTGTGACTCCATGGGATTTGTTGGAGAATTTTCTGTGATTCTAGTTCGGCTGAACTCTGTTTTATTCATAAAAGGATTGATCTGTATTGCTCTTGCTTTAATTATCATCAATGCTGAAATTAAAATTTTCTCATTTTAAGGTAATTTGTGGCGTGAATTATGGGATACGTCAAAGCCCTTACCAGCAGTCAAGCAGACGCCTTTATTTGAGGAGGATCTGGCAGTGTGAGTTGTCCTACGCAGATGCGGTGCTACTTTCTTGCTTTGGTTTTTCTTTTCTTTTGCTGATATGAAAGTTTGTTGCCATGGCCAGCGAAGGCATTCTTGATTACTTCGAAGACATTTCACCTTTGGAGCTTTTCGAACAGTTGTTTCGTTCCTTGGTAAGATACCACTTGTCAGAAATCTTACCCGTGCATGTTTCTAATGCATTACCAACTGTGCTGTTTTTTTCTATCCTGCAGCTCACAGTAGGACTCGTGATAGCAGAAACTTCACTTTCGGCGGATGAAAATTTGTCAAAGCTGTTCAGTGAATACAAAGACTATGTAGTTACGACATGTCAAGCTCCTACTGTTGCAGACAGAGTTGGTGACTTATGCCAGGTAGATTTTATTCACTCTTCATTCCATACCATGTGCCCTGTCAACTAAACGTGTTTTCCCCGCACTCAATGGCACAAGAGCGCCAGAGCACCTTTGTTGGCCCAACTATTCCGAATTCCATATTTTTATTTTTCTTCTATTATTCCTTTTCAAGGTTTATGAGACAGTGGAAATGATGCTGTTGAAACCTGAAGATGCCCAGAGATTGGTAAAGCAGCAGGAAGAATCAAACAGCAGCGGGGGCGAGCCGAGGCGCCTGTTCAAGCGACTCAACTTCAACTTTGTCAACCGGGACAGAAGCCCCAAGGAACAAGACCCAAGGAACGAGAAGCCGAAAGAAGATAACCCGGTGCGGCAATCATTGAGCAACTTCTTCGACAGCAAGTCATCACTGTTCTCGAAGAAGCCCCCAAAGCCTTGCAGCAGTGCGTCGTCCCCCGCCGAGAGGCCCCCGATATGCCCAGACGAAAGCGACTGGACAATTGTTTAGGTAAAACAAATGCTCCTTTTTGGTCCCCATAGTTGTCAATCCTAAATTACTGTATATAGCGAGGTTAAAAAGGGAGTTAAAAAACGGAGTATAAATAGGACGACGGACGGAGGCGTTGCTGTCTTGGAAGCAGGTCAGAGCGTGGACGAGAGAATAATGGCTAAAATTGCCTGACGTAGTATTTTATTATCTAGACTTGTTATGTTTTGGGGACTACAGAGAATATATACACATTTCTAATCAATTATGTCCAGTCGTAATCGTTATTTATCCACCGAATTTTCAAATTGGTGAGCTTTTTGGGAGAGGGGGAGGGGGTGGGGAGAATCAATGTATATATTTCGCGAAATATTTTTCCGATAAATCTTATTTTGAAACATACATGTTGCGTACCTGCAAATAAAAATAAATATACCTCACAAGAGGACATGAATTATTATTAGAAGAGATTCGAGATTCTCCGGGACTCGTTAACTACTTTAACAATGGAATTGTCAGCAGAAGTTTCTGCAATGAGGAAGAAGAATTTATGAAAGAAAGACGTAAATGAAAATGAATGGTCGCACGCCTGTGAAGATACTGGACGGGGAAAAGAGCGCGAACACGTCGCCCACGAGTCCTGTTTCTGAGTCCCGCGATCAAAAATGTTGCTGGACAGAGAACGTGGATTTCTCCCTGCAGATTTGCTCGAGTTTTGCACTCCCGTGAGATTCCAAGTCAAGATTGAATCAGGAATACTTCCGCTTCTAGGTGGTTCAGCTTCAACATCATCTTCATTCTTTGTAGGTTTAGCATTCGTTTTGGATCGCTCACGGGATTTGATATCACCGGATCCTTTTGCTGCTTAGAAGCATGTAAAAGAACTCATCGAAACACCAGCAGATTACGGAAGCCCGACCTTTAAGAGAGACTAGCAGATTGATTGTTCCGTCTTGTATGGGGAAGGAAGGATGAATAGTGGAAGAGAGGATCGAGAGCACGAGGCTGAGGGGAATTTAGTATTATTGGCGGATATGCAGGTTCTCCCCATGGTGGAGAGGTAGTAAGTCATCCAGCGCGTAGACTGTTCTAAACATGATGCTGGTCATCCAGATTGGCGGCATCCTTTGCACATCTTCGCCCCCTATTGATGTCGTAGTTTTTTTTATCTCAGCCGTATCCGAGAAACTAATACAAGGCCGCGCGCGCGCAATATATTATTAATCACCTTATATGAAATCACATGATCACTAAGTGGGCTCACAGAAAGACTGCACCCATTTCAAACCATTTCGATTGACTATGTTCCGAAAGGCCCCCAAAAAAGTATTCCTTCTGTTCCTCCCGAAGATGATGCGGTCGAGAAGTAAGCTAACCACTGAAATTTTGTATCTTAGAACATGGGATGACGGTGTAGGATCATAAAAACCCAGATAATGGATATCCATCGTCAATCATGGGGCTTTCTTGCAAATCTAGGCATAATCCAGTTAGCTTTACAGAATCCTTGTTCTTCAGGCCGCGTCTCGAACTATGATTTCGACAAATACATTGTCGTTAACCGTAAGACGTGATAGTTTAATCCACCGTTTTCTTGAGAATGGCAGTCTTCTCCAGATTTGATTGAAATTAAGAAAAGGGTAGAATGGAGGTGGGCAGTTGGGGGGATATATGGTTTGATTTGCAAGTTAAGTAGGGATGAGATGCCAGCCAGCCAGCCAACCCAACAGAAGTCAAGGAACAATTAAATGGGCCTAATAAAAGAAATCAAAATGGCGGTCCCATCTTCATTTCTTGTGTCTCCTCCATCTTTGACTCTTGACATGGCCCGGATGAGTTGGGAGGAGGTCCAAAATAGTCAGAGGGGAGGGAGGGCTGCCTTTTAGCTATCCATGTGCATGTACATGGTAAAATACGGTGTTTTGTTATTCCAACGTGCTAAATTACGAAATATTTTCGAAATGGTGGATTAAGAATTTAGTGCTACATCGAGTTCACCTAAAAAAATTAAATAATACGGTGTTTTAAATACTAAATTTCCTTTTAAGGGGAGGTGTTTGAGAATTCGGTGTTTGTACCCCTTAAAAGGAAATTTAAGGGGTACCCCTTAAAAAAATTAAATAATACGGTACAAACACCGTTAATCAATGAAATATGAGATGGAGGTGTCATTTGTTTGTTTGATAGGTGTACTTGTAGTTGTCTCTCGGTATGATGTAAGGACCGGATGATATGCCTTTTTGATGAAACTCATGCACGGGGGGGTTGTCTTTCTTTTCTTTCTTTTAAGTTCCACTAGCTGCTCCTCCTTCTTCTTTGGGTACCCAAAAACAGTAACCAACCCTTTTTAGCTGTTTCTGTCGATTGGTTGGTTGGTCGAGGTTGCCCCCCCCAAAGGCATTTAACACTTCTCTTACATACCCACGGTTATCAGCTGAGATCATGACTTCCTTCAGAGTTCAATGCTTTTTGCCAGTTGTTTTCCTCCCTCCACCCCCCCAAAACTCGATCCTCTCCCTCTCTCGTCTCCCTCTATATATACGTCATATTGTCGTGCCACCTTAATATACTCCAAACATCTCACTTACTCCCCCCCACCTCTCTTGTCCCTCCCCAGTAGTTTGCAGAGGAAGGAAAAGTGGAGAAATGAGGGGCTCCAAACTGCTCATCCTGTTCCTCCTGGGTGCTTTTGCGTTAACCGCGACCTCCCGGGTGCTAGTTTCAAATGAGAAGGGTGCTACCCCCGTTGACGAGCAAAAGACTTTCTACCGTGGTCCTGGCTATGGCGGAGGATTGGGTGGCGGGGGAGGCTACGGTGGAGGTGGCGGAGGAGGGTTAGGCGGGGGAGCTGGCGGAGGATATGGTGGTGGGGCTGGGTACGGCGGGGGTGCAGGTGGGGGACTGGGTAGTGGAGGTGGTCTTGGCGGTGGCGGAGGAGGAGGCTATGGAGGCGGTGGCGGAGGAGGATTGGGAGGTGGTGGGTATGGTTCTGGGGGAGGGTATGGTGGCGGAGCTGGTTACGGGGGTGGTCTAGGCGGAGGAGGTCTTGGAGGAGGCGGAGGAGGAGGATACGGAGGAGGTGGCGGCGGTGGACTCGGAGGGGGAGCTGGAGGAGGGTACGGGGGAGGGGCTGGCGTTGGAGGCGGATTCGGGGGTATTCCTTGAAGACAACACATTATTAAGAACTTAAGAAAGAGTATGTTGTTGTGTCCAACCATGCCTACGTGCATGAAAACGATAATGTCTGTTCTTATCAAAATATGCTGTCGGAGTTGAATAAGAATGTAACGTGTGAACATTCATAACAAGTTGTTGCAAAACAAGCAGCATTTCATGTTTGAAGGGTCTAACATGATACAAATGACGTAGATTTTTAAGAAATTACAAGACACCACCAAATCTCACAGCATAGATTTGAGGAAGGACTTGCCAGGGATGGATGCCTCACATCGTGGACATCAACATGGCACGGATTTTGGCCCTGAAGTCATTATCCTCGGAGGGGTTCTGTCCGAGGGATGAAACCGTTACGTCCGTCGAGGTTGCTCCGTCGATGCTGGTTCCGTCCTTGGCCTTCTTGTCGGACTTGGGGGCGAACTCTCCTTCCAAATCCTTACTTGACAGATGAGATTTCCTTTTCCTCTCGTCAGATTCCTTGTGCTTTCTGCCTTGGTCGTGATGCTTCCTGTGCCTATGATTATAATCACGCCCATTGTCATCATCTGAGGAGTCATCGCGCTTTCTCCGTCTATGAGATTTGCTGTGGTCATCATCTGTCGTGCCATGATGTTTATGCCGATGGGAGCGAACATGATCGTCGTCATCGGATGAGATCTCATGTCTGTGCCGACGGGAGTCACGCGGCTCGTCATCAGAGCTGTCATGTCTGTGTCGGCGTTGAGACTCTCGAGCCGTGGGCGATGAGTGCCCTTTTCTACGTTTATGTCTTTCCCTACTGTAGTGTGAAGAATGATGAGACCGTTCTTTCTTCGAGGGGTTGTGATCCATTCCTTTGAATTGATCACCAACCTCGTCTTCTTTATCCTCGTACTCAGATTCTTCTTCATGAGTTTCAGCTCTGGAACGGTACTTCCTCCTCGACCGTCGTTCAGTTTGCACATCAACCAACGCCTTGCTGTCCGATTCCCAGGCATTAACCGGGGCATTCAAATTTGGCGCAACAGAACTGCCTTCTCTTCCCAGGATGGGAATATTTGGAACAGCACTCGCACCAGAGGCTTCAGAATTTGGGGCCTCCAAAGATGATCCCCGGGATAGTTGTGTCTTCGCAGGTACAGCTCCACTTTTCAACATAGCCGTAAACATTTTTGCACGTCTCAACCTCTCGGCCTTCAGCTTTTCCTCTCTTGTCAATTGTGTTTCTGCTGAATCTGCTTCCGCAGCCTTTGAACTGCCATTGTTAGAATAGGCGGAGGCGCTCTCTCTGTCTTCGTGGCCAGCGCCCGGACTGCCAGATTCCTGTGAAGCCTTTGGGAATATATCCACGGAAGGATTCTTAATACCTTTCCTGACCGCCTGGAGAATGGCTGCGGCCGCATCGACATCAACACTGACCCCAATCTGCTGTTGGGATTCCTTTGATGGCTGCTCATGTCCATCGTTCTTCGTCCGGCCGATAATCATCTTAAACTTCCCTTTCCTCTCTATTTCGTACGGTACATCAGATCCAACTGGTGGACTGCTTTCCTTCTTCTCATCTCCACCAAACATCAGTCCGTTCTTCTCAGAACTTGATTTCCTTCCAGTTAACTTTGACTGGAACATTAAAACATTCCATGAAAAAAGAACATAGTAAATTAGATATAGGAGCGCAGGATCATAATTCATAAACATGCAAACCAGCAATAATTTGCATCTGACAATCCGCATATATGTAGGTGACTGAGAGTAAAACAAAATTCTAAATTCACACATACTTCTCAAGCAAGAAATTATTTCTCGTGGCAGAAGCCGGCACCATTTTGTTAGTAAGAGGCCGAGATGAATTCGTAAGTGAACTACCTTTTCAGCCTTTTGGAGGACTGCCAAATAGTAAGGATGGTAATGGCTAGATGGAAGAAGAAAGGGAAATCTCCCACAAGTTTTATCCTGTTCAACGAGAACAGCTTCAAACTCCTTCCCGTTTTTGGCAATGAATTCCACTATCTTGTCAATCAACCGTTTGACATCTGATGGAGGTTCCGTGATACGCTGCCCAACCTTCATTCCAGCTACACCAGTGGACTTAATGTTCCCTCCAGTATCAGATGCCGGAACTTTCTCCTTCCTTTTATTTGCTATTTCACCTTCAGATTTGACAGTAATAGGACGGTGACTTTTCTTAATCATAGTGGCCTTATCCTTAGAAGAGGAGGACGAGCGACTGGGAAGTATCTGCTTTGCATTCACAGCAGCAGCTTCCAAAGGCTCTCCTTTGACCAACCCTCCAGAGACAGAATCACCAACAGGTATATTGGGCTTGCGTTCACCAGATTCTAATTTAGTTCCATCCAGAGTGTCATCTTCCTCTCCGGACTCATATGTTGCTCCAAGTAAAGAGAGTGCGCCACCCACACTTGCAGGTCCATATTCCGCACCATTTTCCACTTCTGAAGATTTCCCATTGTTATCCAAGCTCAGTAACTCAGGGTGATCAATAAGAAACCTAAAGTACGGATGCAGTTGGTTATCAGGCATCAAAAACCCAAATGTCGGGTTATCACCCTGTTTCACCCTTAGAACAATCTCGGACTGCCCACCATGCTCCCTGACAAACAAAGCTGTTCTTGCAATGATCTGATGTACCTTATCCGTGGTAGGCTGAAAAGTCAAACAAATATACATTTACCAGTAAGTAAATAATGCAGGAAGACAATGCAAACCACAATAGATAATACCGTGATGAACCTCACAAAATCTCGATATCAAAAGGATGATCTAAGAAAACTCAATGAGGTAGGCTTCACAGGGCAAGCTAGCAACCGATACAGGTCCGGCTAAACATTTATTCTACCACTCTAAGCCCACCTGCAATGCCAACAGCTCGTGACATCAAAACGAAAAAAGGTGCCCTTCAATGGCACCTTGGCTCACATGAACTCCATCCTTGCTCCAAGCATCTGAAACTTGACACTGCAAGCCTTAGAAAAACACATGCACCCCACATAACTATCTCCTGGGTTGGCCACACTGAGCAACTCAAAACCATCAATTAACCATAGTTACACCGCGTCTCTGGTTATTTGGGATAGATAGTTGTCGCCTACCAGGTTCTGAAGCAGGCCCTCAGGCACTGGGAAAGATGGCCTAAATCCAGCATCAGTATCAGATGATTTGTTCTCATTGTTTTCCTCAGCATTTCCATAACCGAAGGCCACAGCGTGAAACCCTGAGCCATCCGCTTTTCCTTCAACCTCTTGACCTGAGAAAACAAAAACGGTTTCAAAAAATCCGAATGAAAAACACGGATAAGTTGATGGAAGAAGACAACTCGTAATCTTCGCCTCACCATCGTCCTCGCAAGGAGGCGGCGGCAAATCAAGGAACCTCTCGCGCTCGATCTCCGACTCTAAGGCGCCACCGGACCGCGACGCCAAATCGCGTCGGGCGAGCTTGCGAGGGGGAGGGGGAGAGGAGAGGAGGTGGCGGACGTCGTAGCGGTCGATGAAGAGGGAGTTCCACTCAACGAGGGCATCGTTGGAGTTGACGAAGGCGGCCGCAGCATCGTCGTCGAACAACAGCGCGTGTCTTCCCACCACTTCCAGATCTATCATCGATCTCTCCCAATTCAAAGCAATCGGAAAAACCGAAGGGGATCGATTAGGGTTTACTTCCGGCGACAGATTCCCTGGCTGGGTTTGAATTGGGGAATCCGAATTCGGAAGCTCCTCCCTTGTTCGCCGCCCAGTTCGGGTCGGGTTTGATTTCCGGGTTCAGTTATTCCTATAATGGGCCTCAGTGTAATTGGGCCTTGGCCTTTTTGTTATGTCTCTTCCGTTTCCTCTCTTTTCAAGACCGACAGACGGACAGACGACCGAACCGAACGTTGTGTTTGATGTCGAATCTACCTCAGTCCCTGTCGCTGAACGTTCCCTTCGGAGCCGGCCCCAGCGGGGTTGTGCCTGGCGGCGCTGGGTCAGCGCCAGCTGCGAACAAGGATCGGAAGATGGCGTCGGCGGAGCAGTTGGTCCTCGACCTGAGCAACACCGAGCTAAGGGAGAACGCCTTGCTGGAACTCTCCAAGGTATGGGGGGAATCAATCGGGTTAAACTCAGTTGCTGGAAATCTTACGGATTTGACTAATAAGTGAGCTGAAGTTCCGATTTTTGGGATGTGGGTGTTGGCGATTTGGAGTTAGATTTGTTGTAGAAATATAAAGTTCTGATTTTTTCTCTTAAGAAAAATGGGTATGTGTCTTGATCTTAGATTTTCGTAGTATTCTGAAGTTCCGAGTTTTATGACATGGGGGTTTCTTTGTGGAGGTCAAATTTTAGGGATTCGAGTTGAAAAAATGGTCATCCATGCTTGTGATCATGTTGCGGTTAAGTTTACAGAAAATGGTCATTTATGGACTAGAGTTAGTGAAGACAGGGGACTTCGTGATGTGATTGTTATTTCCTCTAGTAGGGCTTATGCTGCTGTCTTGTTGGTCGAGGTCAAATTTTAGGGATTCGAGTTGAAAAAATGGTCATCTATGCTTGTGATCATGTTGCGGCTAAGTTTACAGAAAATGGTCATTTATGGACTAGAGTTTGTGAAGACAGGGGACTTCGTGATGTGGTTGTTATTTACCTGTGGTCGAGCTTATGCTGCTGTCTTGCTGGTGGAGTGTTGTAGTTTAACTACAAATTGTGCTTTTCTGATCTTCATCTTGCAGAAGAGAGAACTTTTTCAAGATTTGGCTCCCCTCCTGTGGAATTCTTTTGGCACCATTGCAGCACTTTTGCAGGTGTGCGAGTTTGATTGTTTGCCACTCCTGTTACTGGATATGAAGATGGGGTTTTCTTCTATCACTTTGAAGTTGATGGAAATGAGAGATTGTCTAATGTGGTCACTGTCAATGTAGCGCTTTACTCTGAATGAAAAATCAGCTTTTCGTATTCTATTCATTTGGAAAAAGCCTGTGGTGTCAAATTTTTCTGTACTGTATCAAGTTGTCCACGAATGTTTTTATGGTGTTTTTCTCATTTTGTCCCTTTCAGGAGATAGTTTCCATATACCCTATGCTCTCACCACCAACTTTAAATCCTGCTCAATCAAATCGGGTGTGCAATGCTCTTGCGCTTCTTCAGGTATATTTTTCTTCAGTGTTCGACGTATTTTATATAGATATGTAATTAATAAGTACTTCCTTATTCATGAAATACAATATTTCTTAAGTGCTTTAGGGAATTACTAGAAGCAATCTCTCTGTATATCCAACCATTATCAACTTCTATTTAACTATGAGGAAAATTGTTATTTAAGATTTCAGGGTTCTTTCATTTTTCATTAACAGCCACTTTGTTCTTGTTGATTTGTATAGTGTGTTGCCTCTCACCCGGAGACAAGGATGCTGTTCCTCAAAGGTAATAATACTCTATTACTATCAGCCCTTCCCCTCCAAAAGGGATTACTGAATACATTAGCTAGTTTGAACTAATTAACCTTTGAAATCCTCCTTTCAGCTCATATTCCTTTGTATCTGTATCCCTTCCTCAATACTGGGAGCAAGACAAGGCCATTTGAATATTTAAGGCTTACCAGTCTTGGTGTCATTGGAGCGCTTGTAAAGGTACTTGGTTTTTGGAGTATCTCTGGATGTATCTTACTTTTCTTGTGTCACAAAACATTCACTTATTCTGGACCCCATTTGACAGAGAAAGAGATTGCAGTACTACAATGCAACTTCATGTGTTTTATGGTTCAGTTGCTGTTTTGTGAGACTTCTTGTTCGAAGCTAATTATTTTTTTATTATGTTGTTTATTCTGCAGGTCGACGATACTGAAGTTATCAGTTTTCTTCTATCCACGGAAATTATACCACTATGTCTCCGCACTATGGAGATGGGCAGTGAATTATCCAAAACAGTTCAGTCGCGCCTTTCTCTAGTCTCGTCACTCCATTTTTACGTTCTCTTGAATTCTAGTCATATCTTTATGGTCTTTTTTTCAGATGTATCACCATTATCCACTTGTCCTTTTTTTCGTGTTTGGAATTCCATTTGCATGAGAACAATACATGGCCAATGACACCCTTGCCCTTGCAGGTTGCAACCTTTATCGTGCAAAAGATATTATTGGATGAATTGGGTTTGGACTATATTTGCACTACTGCAGAACGCTTCTTTGCTGTAGGCAGAGTCTTGGCCCATATGGTTGCCGTCCTTGCAGAGCAACCCTCTCCGCGGTTGTTGAAGCATATAATCCGCTGCTACCTGCGACTGGCGGATAATCCAAGGTCTCCTTCTTGTGTTTCATCTGATATTTCTCACATCACTCCATAGGTATTTTTTTCCTTGAATCAATTGGTGTTTTTACGTCTTTCAGGGCTTGTGAAGCATTACGACACTGTCTCCCAGATATGTTGAGAGATGGCACATTCAGTGCTTGCCTTCGTGTAAGTTTGCAATTTTTTCTCTCTTCTGAAGAGAATTTCTGGCGAAAGAATTCCCCCGTTGGTGAAAACCATTACTTTGTTACTCTGTCGTATTCCAAAAACTTTGTATGATTTCTCGTTCCTAATCATTTTTCTTACTCGTTGTCTATTTGCAGGAAGATCCAACCACCAGGAGATGGCTTCAACAGTTGCTCAGCATTGTTGGGGGGAACCGTGTGTCCCCTCTTCAGTCAGGCGGAGGGTTTGAGCACATGATGGTCAACTGAGATATCGACAAGAAGAAAAGCGAAGGCGCCCCCACAATCTGTTTAAGCTTAAGCTTAAGAATGAAAATTTTACAGGAAGTCATTATGTATATTATAATGTTGTATCCCATGTTCAATCGGGTTGATGAGGACTGTATATAGAGTGCTTTTCCTAAGGCCTCTATCTAAGCTTAGCTTCTTCCCAAGGAACCTCACATTCCTGTTAATTTGTACTTTTAATTTTCAAAATAGGGCCAAGAAGAGGATGCCCCAACAAAAACAATTACTATAATCAATACCCGTGTAGGATTAGTAGTTAGTGAATGAATGTTAGTGAACTAAGGATAGAGTGGATACATGGATTGGTCACCTTCACAAGACATGCCATGTGACCGGATACAGATCCTGCATTCCCTTCTTTGCTTCATGGAGGTTATCCTTGCGGCATTTAAGAGTTACCACGGTCTTCTGTATAGTATTGAACAGTTCTTGTTGTTCCAGAGAGGTCGTGCAAATGGACTGTACGAGCTCTGATTAGCGCTTGGATGTATCAAACGATCGGTGAATAAGGACCTTTGTCCCTTGGAAGAAGATGTATATTTTGAACTTAATGAATGTATTACATCATCCTTGTATATATAGTTCTGTTTGTGTCCAAATCATAACAAATATATCCCCTATGAAAGAAACTCTTACCAAGATAGACACAAACAGAACTATATATACAAGGATGATAAGGTCACCTGAAGAGCACAATAGTTTGGTTTGGAGTGGAATAGCAGCTCAGATGGTGACTTGGATTGCAAGACCTTAGAAGGAAGTAGATTTATAAGGTGGACAGCCTCATGAAAGGCATAAGGCCAGAAAGGTAGTGGAACATGAAAATGATATATACAGAATTAGACCGACCTCAGTAACATGTTTGTTTTTCCTCTCTGCTCTGCCATTTTGCTGTCGGGAGTATGGACAGGAAACCTGATGACTGATCCCATGACATAGCAAGTAGTTATGCGAAGTTCGAAATTCCCTCCCCAGTCGGATCTAACAGTACGAATGGACTGCTTGAATTGATTTTGGACAATTTTATGAAACTGAATGAAAGCTGCGAGAGCTTGAGACTTGTGGCGAAGAAAATAAATCCAAGTGTATCTAGAGGCATCATCAATGAGAAGCATAAAATAGCGGACACCTATCTTAGAAGGAACAGGTGCAAGTCCCCAAAAATCAGTATGCACAAGTTGAAAGGACAGAACATAGTGAGAATCTGATAAAGGATAACTCTGTCTATGATGTTTGCTCAAAACACAAGATGGACATAGTTCTAATGATGGAGAAAGTGTCTGAGTACAAGAGGGAATTGCTAAGTGAAGAACATCATTACTGGGATCGCCTAGTCTGCAGTGCCATCTTCTGTGGTCAGAAGCAGTAGACACAAGGGTATAAACAGGTGGAGTTTGGAGTAGTGAAGTAGCTGGAGTGGTGAAGCTACGGGTCTGCTGAAGGGGTAAGGGAAGCTTGTATAGGCCCTGATGAGTTGGTCCGTAGAGTAGGATCCGATTTGTCACCTTGTCCTTGACATAGAAACATTAAGAATGAAACTCAACAAAAACATTGTTATCATGACAGAATTGTGAAACACTAACTAGACGCTGAGTGAGGAATGGAGTACGTAAGACATTCGCAAGGTATCAAGGTGAAGAACATGAAGCAGGGAAACGAGTTTATGACCAACATGAGCAATCTGCAGCTGATGTCCATTTCCAACCATGACAGTGGACTTACCCCGATAAGGAGACACCTATTGCAGGTCAGTAACGACAAGTGTAACATGATGACTGGCACCAGTATCCATTATCCAGTCATCATGAGGGACAGTAGGAGTGGTATTGAAAGAACTCTGCTGAGAAAAGGGAACAGAGTAGGGATAGGGTGTTGTTGGATAAGCAGATGGAGGATAGAAGATGGTAAAGATGAGTTTGTGGAGAATAAGGTGGAGTAAGACGATGATAACATGTCTGTGCAGTATGGCCAATTTTATAACAGATTTGACAGCGAGGTTTAGGACGAGGGAAACGTACATCATTCCATCTGGAAGTATATGTAGGAGGAAATCTAGGAGGGGGATTTTCCCAACACACCTGGTTGACGGTATGCTGGTTCAAAGGCAGGTGTTCTAGGCTTGGTTCCAATTCCAGATGGATTATGTCGTCGGCCAGGTGAGTATTGTCTGGGATAGGAGTGAAGGTTCTGGTGTACTGGAGGTCGATGTGTAGATGACTTGAACGAAGTTGACCTTGGCTGCGCACTACCTGCACCTGCAGACAGAGTAGAAAGTTGTACCTGCGGTAGAACGCAATCTTGGACCTATCGCTTCTCCAGTCTTAAATCAAAGTTCAGTAGCAAATTATGAATCTTCTCCAATGTAGGTTGATCAGGCATACTGTAAATTGCAGTAACAACTGGGTCGTACTCAGGAAGCCCCTTCAGAAGACACCAAACATAATCCCTGTACTGAACTTTCTCCCTAATTGCAGTAAGCTGGTCTGAAAACATTTTAATAGTATTCAGGTAGTTCTGTATGGATTTCCCATCTTTCCGGACTTGCATTCGTAAAAATATTTCGTGTAAGGAAAAAATCAACTTAATTCCTTAAGCCGAAAAGTAATTACCATAAAAAAATAATATTTTACCACTAACCTAATTTGAAATTCACCCTGTCAATTAGACTTTTGGCATATTGGATCGAGATAAGGGAAGTTTTACTTTTATTATTCTCTACTCTTCTCAATCGGTCAAATTTCAATTTCTCCGACTCACTCAAAGCCACCACCCCCCCACTCAGACTTTTCTTTCTCTACTTTTCCTCTGTTTTTATATAATGAATATTATGACTGTAAAAGAAAAAACAAATACACAAACAAACAAAGGGGGGTTTGGTTTCATTCAAACAGAGGACAAGAAGAGACAGGTGGGTTGGGTTTTCTTACAACCGTTTCAGTTCTGTCCTAAAACTCCCAGTTTCATGTGCTTCCCTAACCCAGCTCTCTCTGCAACTGAAATTCTTTATCATTAAAATTTGAAACGTATTATCTATGATTAAGGAAAAATAGAGCAAGGATTTTTTTTTTTTTAGTTACCAAAATCAAATTTGTCTTGTAGCTGCAAGATTTGCCTCCCTTCCTTGGTTATATAAGAAAGACCCACCAATCCATCATCTCCGCGCAGCAGCAACAACGCCCACGAGCCGCACCTTTACTTCCTATCCAATTTCACTGCACACGAAGAAACCACGCCTACTTTTCCTGCTTCAGAGGGCGGCGGTCGTGGCGGCCTCTGGGTTGAGGGCTCATTGTGGCGGCGGCCGGAGGATTGCAGTTGTAATCACGGGTTTAAAGGGTAGGAATCCCTCCCTCCTTCATGCCCGTCGTGTCCGACGCAAGGGTTGTGCTGTGATCTCCTCCAACCCTTCGCCGCACGGCGGTCGTGGTGCCCTCCCCTCCGAGGGCGGCTCCCCTTCCGATCTCCTCTTCCTTGCCGGCGGCGGCGGTCGCTGCACCCCGCTTGCCATCCTTCCCTCCTCTTAGAAGCACCGTTTGGTTGTTATCTGCTGTATACTCCGTTCCCTGGTGATTAGATTGGATATCTGGGGATTGTTGGGGGAATTAGTGTTTTGGAGATGATGCTGAGGATGAAGAGGGTCCCCACCGTCGTGTCAAACTACCAGAAGGACGAGGGAGAGGACTCCCCTCTCCGTCCTGAGGGTTGCGGCCGTAACTGTCTCCGGGACTGTTGCATCCAAGGTAGTCACAGACTTCACCCGCTTCCGTTCTGTTTTGTTGTCTTCTGTTCCTGTATGCCGTGTGTAAACTTTCGCTGGCCGCCAGCAGTTTGCCATGATGTATGAGCGAATTCGGTTTAGTTGTAGCTTCCGTACAATCCTCGAAACGCTGTTGCTGCACCGTTAAGGTTTTGAAAGGTTTTACATCTCATGGGGAGATTCATTTATTGAATCAAACAGGGGCGAAGCTTCCCTTGTACTCTTTCAAGAGGGTGAACAAGGCAGTGGTTGTCAGTGGTGCAGAGTCGAAGCCTCCCATCGAGTTTCTTGACTGTCTTCTTCTTGGGGAGGTAAGCATATTTCGGTTAAGAATTCTGACGGTTACCGTCATGACAGTTAGTTTATCATATTCTGTTCCGGGGACATTGCGTTAGTTTTGTCAAGTGAAGGCCCTTCATATGTTCTGATTGTAGTGGGAGGATCGCATGCAGAGGGGCCTCTTCCGCTATGACGTCACTGCTTGCGAAACCAAGGTTCGTTAAAATCCGTTCTCCTGATAACAAAAACTTGATTTTTTTCCTTTCGATCATGGAAAGATTGGTATACAGGTAGCTAACGTGGTTCTCTGGTAAATGGGTTTTGTTTAGGTCATTCCGGGAAAGTGTGATTTCATAGCGCAGCTGAATGAAGGACGCCATCTTAAGAAGAGGCCAACAGAGTTTCGTGTTGATAAAGTCCTGCAGCCGTTCGATGACACCAAATTCAACTTCACCAAAGTTGGACAGGAGGAAATCCTGTTCCAGCTTGAAGTGCACGAGGATGGAGAAACTTGCTTCTTTCCCAGTGCACCTATCGACCCCGAGAATTCCCCTAGCATTGTTGCCATCAATGTATGGCTCTTTTGCTTCCACATATTGTCGTCCGGAGCATTTAATTTCGGTAATGTCCCCAATTTGATTTCTCGATCCTTGTTGTCTGATCGCAGGTTAGTCCCATTGAATATGGGCACGTGCTGTTGATTCCTCGAATCCTTGAATGCTTGCCTCAGAGGATAGATCCTGAGAGCTTGTTGCTCGCTCTCGACATGGCTGCTGAAGCTGGGAACCCATTCTTCCGATTGGGTTACAACAGTCTGGGGGCATTCGCCACAGTCAACCATCTTCACTTCCAGGTTTTACCTATAGAAATATCCATCTATTCGAAGAGATTATCAATGACGCCAATTTGACGATGTAGCTTCCCATTTTCGGCTGCAGGCTTATTACCTGGCTATACCCTTTCCGGTGGAAAAGGCTCCTACCCAAAAGATTGCTGCTCTGGAGGGTGCTGTCATTGTCTCTGAACTCCTCGAGTATCCTGTCAGGAGCCTCGTGTTCGAAGGCGGGAAATCTGTGATAGAGTTAGCTAATAAAGTCTCGGGTGCCTGCATCTGCCTGCAAGAGAACAACATTTCCTTCAACCTCCTCATCTCAGACCGCGGGAAAAGAATTTTCCTCTTCCCTCAGGTAACATAACATGCGTAATAGCCAGGGACGATACATCGTTCTGTATAGTCAGCTTACTCCATTTTTGGGTATATGGCAACAGTGCTATGCGGAAAAGCAAGCCCTTGGCGAAGTGAGCCCTGAGCTCCTTGACACCCAGGTGAACCCAGCCGTGTGGGAGATTAGTGGCCACATGGTCCTGAAGAGGAAGGCAGACTACGAAGAGGCATCCGAGGAGAAGGCATGGAGGCTATTGGCAGAAGTGTCGCTGTCCGAGGAGAGGTTCCAGGAGGTGAATGCTCTCATATTCGAAGCCATCGGGTCTGGACACAAACAAGCCAATGGCATGCCCAACGCCGACCCAAACGGCGAGCCCTCGGAGGATCCGGTCCGCGTTAACGGATCTTCCTGCCCCGCGATGCTGGGGCGGAAGTCGGACTGCCTTGTTCGCCAGTGAAGAGAACTGCATCTGTCCCTCGGGGATGGTCGTGAAACTTTGAAACTTAGTATTGTTTATGGCTTTTGTCGAGCCGGATCCCGTGTCTAGCTGGCCGTCTAACTAGTTAGTATGTTTGCGGCCGGCGGGCGGCCGAGCCTGCGTCCCCCGAACAGGCGGCCTGGAATAAGCAGGGATTGGGTCTGCAATCGTGTGTGGGTAAAAAGTGTTGATGCAGAAGTGGGTCAGGTAGGAAGGGGCTGCTATAGTTGACTGATGGATGCTCCTCTACCTTTCCACTAGTAATTGTGAATATCATTATCGAATGTG
Organism: Melastoma candidum; assembly: GCA_023653495.1. NCBI lineage: Eukaryota > Viridiplantae > Streptophyta > Magnoliopsida > Myrtales > Melastomataceae > Melastoma > Melastoma candidum. The sequence goes on from CM042889.1 coordinate 19,868,581, forward strand.
ACCCCCAACTTAGGGGAATATGCTTTGCAGTCTTGCATATATGCCCACAATTTGGACTTGGGTCAGAGATTATTGGCATATTCCCTCCAATCACCCATTAATGAATCTTGTCCTTTCTTCCATTGTATGGAACAAAGAAACAAACTTTGGTGTATTCGGTGGTGGTGATGACAAATAGATTGGTTTGGTTGCATTTCGGGAACCAAACGTGCAGGGGGAGTTAAAATTAGTTTGGGCCGTTTTCCAATGGGCCATGTTAAAGTAGGCCCATCAACTATGTGGTACTCCTTTTTGTCATGTCACGAGGTCGAGGAGTGAAAAACTGGGACGCTCTTCTCCTCCCATGGCGGTTGGGGAAGTAATGATTGATTGATTTCCCTTATCTTGTTTCATGGAAGGTGGTGGGGGGTGGGATTAAGACATATCGGGGGTAGAAAAGAGGACAGGTGGACGTAAGACCAAACATCTATAATGTCTTTCCTGGGACTACTCCTTATAACCCAATTGTGAATGTCCGCCGCCGCCTGCCTGCCTTTACTTAGTCTGTGTGCTTATAAAAAAGAAAAACAGGTGTCGGGGTGATCCAAATCCAACGGTGTTCGGAGAGCCGGAGGTGGTGGGGATGGGGGGCCACCTTAACAGAAACTGAATATAACTCCAACCTCATTTTTTGAGTGGGAGGGGGAGAGTCTTGTGTTTCCTTCCAGTGCGCTTTCGCATCTTGATCTTCATCTTCCATCTTCCATCATCATCATCATCATCATCATCTTCTTCTTCTTCTTCTTCATCTTTCATTTTGAGTTTCGGGTGATTTTGGTTGTGGAGTTTTGAGTTTTGTAGATTGAGAGAGAGAGAGAGAGAGAGAGATGCTGGGGAGGACTACAAGCATTAAGGAGAGAGTGCAGGGTACTCTCGCCGATCACCGCAACGAACTCGTCTCCCTTCTCTCCAGGTTCCTCTATTATCCTCCAACTCAACCCTCTTCCTCTCTCGTTTCTTGATGTTGATGAGCGTGCCTGCCTTTTGTTGCCTCTCTCTTTTTTTTTTTTGTTCTTTTGTAGGTACGTGGCGCAGGGGAAGGGGATACTTCAGCCTCATCACCTTCTCGATGAGGCGGAGAAGATCGTCGCTGCGGATGACGACGACGACGACTCCGCCGTCTCCCTCAAGGACAGTCCTTTTAGCGACATCCTCAAATCTTCCCAGGCATCCCTTCCTCCATTCTTTCCTTCTTTATACGCCCGCCTTTTGGTTTCCCCAATACCCTTTCTCTCAAAATGATGATGATGATGATGATGATGAATTCTTCTGATCCTGACGAGTTCTCTTAATTCTGAAGCCTGAGGAGAGTCCGTTACTGGCATTTTCCTGTTACTAGATACCATGTTGTTTTATGCGGTGCGGATTTGTTCAGAAGCTATGGTTACTCGTTTGATTGCAGGAAGCCATAGTTCTGCCTCCCTTGGTGGCTATAGCAGTCCGGCCGAGGCCGGGAGTTTGGGAATTCATCCGCGTCAATGCTTACGAGCTTACGGTGGAGCAGTTGACTGTTTCGGAGTACCTGCACTTTAAAGAGGAGCTTGTTGATGGCCAGTGAGTGCTTCTTCTGCCTGTCGTAGAAAAACAGAGGACCTTTGGCCCTTGGAATTGTGCGGAACTCTCATTTCGTTCTGATATAGCCTTAATAATATGCTCATGGCTATGTTGATAGGGATGCTGATAAGTTTATTCTTGAGCTCGACCTGGAGCCGTTCAATGCGAGAGTTCCTCGGCCAAATCGTTCTTCATCTATTGGAAACGGTGTTCAGTTCTTGAATCGGCACTTGTCCTCGATCATGTTCCGTAGCAAAGACTGTTTAGAGCCATTGCTTGATTTTCTTCGAGTACACAAGTATAAAGGTCATGTAAGTCCTTCTAGAACTCCCGTCACTGACTGCCTGTTACCTTTGACGATTGGAAGGTGGATTCATGCCTCTTGTTTTTTTATCTCCTTGGCTAATTGTTACCTCTGCAGGCATTAATGTTGAATGATCGTGTGCATAATGTTTCAAGGCTTCAGTCTGCTTTAGTTAAAGCAGAAGATTATCTTTCTAAGCTCCCGCCTGATACTCCTTTCTCGGATTTTGAATATGGGTAAAGCCTTTCCTCTATGTAGAGATCCCTTTTTTGCATTGAATTTTTACGAAGTAATAGCCCAGTAGCAATTTGAGTTCGAATGCAGACTGCAAGGGATGGGATTTGAGAGAGGATGGGGCGATACTGCCGCAATAGTGCTGGAAATGATACACCTTCTGTCAGATATACTTCAAGCTCCTGATCCGTCTACGTTGGAAACATTTCTGGGGAGGGTTCCCATGGTGTTCAACGTTGTTATCTTGTCTCCGCACGGGTATTTTGGCCAAGCTAATGTTTTAGGTTTACCAGACACCGGAGGACAGGTTCTCTTTTAGAGATCCTTTCTGGAACATCATTAGATGTGTTTTCCAGTAATTGTCATTATCAATGCAAGACTTGTTATATCTGATGCAGATTGTTTATATACTGGACCAAGTACGCGCTTTGGAAAGTGAGATGTTACTCAGAATAAGGAAGCAGGGCTTGGACATTACCCCCAAAATTCTAATAGTAAGCATCTCGGCCGTGCACGTTGACCCGTAACTTAGAACCCTTTCATTCCTGATCCTTGATTCATGATGATGCCTACTTGATTCAAGGTTACCAGGTTAATACCAGATGCAAAGGGAACCACATGCAATCAGAGGCTTGAGAGAGTTACAGGAACAGAGCATACATTCATTCTACGTGTCCCTTTTAGATCTGACAAAGGGATTCTTCGGAAATGGATCTCTAGATTTGACGTGTGGCCTTATCTGGAGACATTCGCTATGGTAAAGTATTTCTAGAAGATGTTTCTGGTTCTTTATGACTAATTTAAAGTTTTTATTTTGATTTGTTTCAGACATCTGTACATCTGCATTTTTTTGTTTCTGCCCGTCATTTCTGTATGGTTTTGGCTTGAAAGGGTGATACAGGCTTTTTTGAAGATTGCTGACTAGTGGAATGTCAATTTGTTTCTTCATGAATTCAGACAATCGAAGTGATATCAGCTTTAGAATAAGGAAAGAAGATTCTTAAGTCAAATGTATTTTCTCAACTAGTTTTCGGTGTTCATTCAGGATGCGGCTCATGAAATCACCGCCGAGTTACAAGGTCTTCCTGATTTTATTATCGGGAACTACAGTGATGGAAACCTTGTGGCATCATTACTAGCTAATAAAATGGGAGTTACCCAGGTAAATTACACTGGTAGTATGGCTTATTAGTAAAACCTGACATGCCGCACGATCCCTGGTTTGTAATTCTAAATGAAGCCCTGAATTTCTTTACCTGCAGTGTACGATAGCACATGCTTTGGAGAAGACAAAGTATCCAGATTCGGACATCTATTGGAAGAAGTTTGATGACAAGTACCACTTTTCCTGCCAATTCACTGCTGACTTGATAGCAATGAATAGTGCGGATTTTATCATCACCAGCACTTACCAAGAGATTGCAGGAACGTAAGTTCATTCATTCATTCTCGTTGCATCATATGGCCTGCATGTTGTATTTTTGGTTGTCTGGCCTGTCACTAATTCCCTTGGATTCTTAGTTGTGACCTTTTGGCTAAATTTTCTGTTTCTCAGGAAGAATACAGTTGGCCAATACGAGAGTCACACTTCATTCACTCTTCCCGGGTTATACCGAGTAGTTCATGGAATTGATGTCTTTGATCCGAAGTTCAACATTGTTTCTCCCGGGGCAGATATGTCCATTTATTTCCCTTTTTATGAAGGGCAGAAAAGATTGACAGCCTTGCATGGTTCAATCGAAAAGCTTCTATATGATCCTGAGCAGAGTGAAGAGCATATGTGAGTTTTTCTAGGCTGTGTTTGTGCATTGTTTGGTATGATTCGAAAGAAACTAGAGAAGTTTTAGCTGATCAATATTGTGCCAAAAATGTCTTTACCTTCTCTTCGTCTTTTGGTAAACCAACTTCATCACTCATCACAGAATACTACTTTTTTGTTCACCTTCTACAGCGGGTTGTTGTCCGATCAATCGAAGCCCATTATCTTCTCCATGGCGAGGCTGGATCGTGTAAAGAATATTACTGGATTGGTGGAGTTTTATGCCAAGTGTCCTGAGTTACGTGAACTGGCAAATCTGGTCGTCGTAGCTGGTTACATTGATGTGAAGTTGTCCAAGGATAGAGAAGAAATACAAGAGATTGAAAAGATGCATGAACTGATAAAGGAGTACAAGTTGGAAGGTCAACTTCGATGGATATCAGCACAAACTAATCGGGCTCGGAATGGAGAGCTTTACAGATATATAGCGGACACTAAAGGAATATTCGTACAGGTAGAATCTTGCTTGATTTTTTCTCATAACATCAGTTGGGCACAACTTCTTGATTTCTCAACTTTCTTCTTCTTTGGAATATTTGCAGCCAGCTTTCTATGAAGCTTTTGGCCTTACAGTAGTGGAGGCCATGACTTGTGGTCTTCCAACCTTCGCTACCTGTCACGGGGGTCCAGCAGAGATTATCGAGGATGAGATATCCGGATATCATATCGATCCCTATCATCCTGATCAAACAGCCAAGCTGATTGCAGATTTCTTCCAACGCTGTAAAGAGGACCCCGATCACTGGAAGACAATCTCTGATGCTGGGCTTAAGAGGATATATGAAAGGTTCTAAGAGCACCAGGTCTGCCATCCCTTCCCCGTGCACTAATTTGGATCTTAACAATCATCTGTGTCTTGTAGATACACATGGAAGATTTATTCCGAGCGGTTGATGACGCTGGCTGGGGTTTATGGTTTCTGGAAATACGCCTCGAAGCTGGAGAGGCGTGAGACTCGGAGATATCTGGAGATGTTCTACATTCTCAAATTCCGTGATCTGGTGAGGACCATTTCGTAGCTTTCTTCTAGAATTGATTTGGGTGAAAATTGATAGATGTCTTCATGCAATAGTAATGAAGTACAGACATGACTGTCCAAGAAGGGAAGCCGTCATATTTTGTGACGCCTGGTCGGACAAATGAAATGAATGTCGTCTCACTTTGTCTTGAAACCCTTCTTTCAGGTGAAAGGTGTTCCTCTAGCTATCGACGAGCAACACTAAACGGGCACGGGGGGAGGGGGGGTTGTTATGAGTGTTGTGCTCCCACGTAAATAAATAAGCTTGGCGGCGCTTAGTGAAGGATATGAAGCAGCCGGTAGGGAAGTGGTCCCTCTGGTAAGGCAAAGTTACCACGAAAATGCTTGGACTGAGGTAATGTCGCCGAGGTATAAGTGGGCATCCAGTTACTGCTTGAAAACACTGGGGGAAAATATAGTGAAAATCCTCCTAATAAAGGGGCATGATTTGCTGTTAGAATAAAAAAAGCTTAAAGGCTGGTGAAACATGCTTAATGATAGAATGCGAAAGGAAAAGACTAAACGGCGAAGACATTAACGGCTTCTCGCGGGTGGATGCACGTTAATCTCTTTCACACTGGAGGTGCAAGACCTTGTCATGAGAATGCTTGCTAGGAAACTTAGAATTAAGATCAATACGATCTTTAAGGGTCTCATTCCGCAGAAAATATTCTGTTCGGAGATATTCTAAAGGAAATTGCATAAAGCCGACGTGCCCGGGTGCTTAGACTTCACGCGGGGGTTTATAACTTGGGGAGGACACTTTCAACACTTCATCTTGGATAGCTTGTTCGAAGTAGGTCCCGGTCTCTGCGATCACGGTGGTCTGTGATATCACCGAGATAATAGAAGGAGACGATGACGGGGAGGAGCATTTGTGGAAGAAGAAAAGGCCAGTCCAAATCACGATGTGAGCATGATTCGAGCGGAATTGTTGAGGAATAATCCCATGTAGGATAAAATCAAGCATGAGCCGATAACGTTTCACTTATGGGCTAGTTTTTAGGTAGAGAACACCGATAAAATTCTAACATGCTATCAAAGCCAAATCAGTAATGCTGAGGTATAATCCCAGCTTGGCCGTTGTGTTGGGCAGTTTTCCGATAGGATTTGTGCAGGCCGCTTGCTTTTTGTATCCTTAGCTTTTCTTTAGCTATTTTTTGCACGACCAGCTGCTCTGTTTCCCGTATCGCTCCAAGTAAGTGATTCTCAATCAAAGGAGAAAGTACTACACACGCCAAGATTCTCATTGTCATGTCGTCTTTACCACGCATACACTTCTCCCCAGAAACATCTATGTCCACAAAAGTAAGTGAAGAACATGGCAAAAGAATCTCGTGTCATGGACCACTTATCATGTTTTAATCCGACGACCTTGACGACAGATAGGAATGGCCAAAGCCTTTTCTTCTGGAATCAATCCCCCTAATGCTCACGGCAGGCAAAGTTGCCTGACTGCTACCGGTTTGGGGGCTCCCTCAAGACTCGGGATTTTTATAGCTTACGGTCGTCATCGTGTATTGCCACTTGCAACACCCCAAGACGACTAACCAAAGAAAGCCAAACCCTTTCGGATTTTAGTTACATTATGAGTCATCCCATGTGGTCTTGGAAGAGATTTCTCCATGTTGAACATGGACAGTTGAGACAGAGAATCCTGGACTGTGTTGTGCGCACATTTTCGTTTTGCTCCTATAAATAGTCTTCAGTTCTAGTGTGTGGGCATTATTCCTTTGTTTACGCCAAAATTTCACTACCGGAACCCGATATGAACCTGTCTAATGTCCTCTGCTTTTTCCTTCTTTCACTTACCGTCATGGCTTTGGTCACAGCCGTCGAACCACTGTCACGACCATCCCTGTGCCATCCAGACCAAAGAGATGCCTTGTCTCAATTGAATCACTCATTTTCGATGTCAGGGCCTCCTCCCTTCTATCAACCCGATTTCTGTATGGGCACTTCCTATCCTAAAACGGCCTCCTGGAGGGAGGATGCAGACTGCTGCTCGTGGGAGGGTGTCACATGTGACAATTCAACTGGGGATGTTGTAGGCCTCGACTTAAACTGTGCATGGCTTCAAGGCACCATTGACCCCGACAACTCCCTGTTCTCACTTCGCCATCTCCGGAGCCTCAGTCTTGCTGGAAATCACTTTAGAGGTTCGAGCAACCCATCGTTGATAAGCATGTCCTTGCAGATAATGATTCTGTTTTAACCTCTCTTTGTCAAACCTTTTCAGGCGTGCTTCCTGCCGAAATCTCTCGCCTCTCGAAGCTAGTTTTCCTCAACCTCTCTTCCAACGGGCTGGGGATTCAAAATCCTACAATTAGAATGCTCATTAGCAACCTAACTGAGATGGAGGAACTTGACCTTTCGTATAATGATGGGATCATGGTCGTTGCTTCATCCTTGATGAACTTTTCTTCTTCTTTAATTACCCTTCAACTATTTAATTTTTCATTAGGAGGGAAATTTCCGGACTACATCTTTAAGCTGCCGAATATTCGACAGCTCGGTGTATCCGGAAATAGACTTCTCACCGGCACCCTTGCTGGGTTTAACTGGAGTACCAGTCTTTCTCAGTTATCTCTCAGCGATTGCTCTTTCACAGGAGAGGTTCCCCGTTCAATTGGCAACCTTCCACGATTGACTTACTTGGACATATCAGGGAATAATTTTACTGGTTATGTCGACTTATGGACATTCTCGACCCTAAAGAATCTCCGCTTCCTCTGGATTTCTAGGCCTTATGTTTCCGGGGAGGGTGCTAAGGATGCAGGTCCCATGTTCCCCAAACTCGATGGGTTGGCCATACTGGAAGGTAAATTGGATAACTATCCCTGTTTCTTGTCGAGTATGCCACAACTGAGGGCACTGTACATAATCAGGAGCATCGTGAATGAATTCCCCGGTCAGTGCATCAACAAAAGCCTCTCGTTCCCTCAGACGCAAATATTGGTCATGACATCTTGCAATTTGACGAAGTTTCCGTCCTTCTTGTCTCACTCCAAGGAACTGAGAGTACTAGACCTTAGTGGGAACATGATCGAAGAGATCCCCGGATGGTTTGGGAGCATTGGAATAAATACGTTGCAGGCACTAATTCTTGCAGACAATCTTCTCAAGAGAGAACTTCAACTTCCATGGAAGAGGTTAGACACCCTTGTTCTTCGGAAAAACTTGTTTGAAGGTGCACTCCCAATTCCTGTTGCACCATCTATACGTACAATTGATGCGTTACGAAATCGTTTCAATGGAAGCATCTCTCCTTCCATATGCCGGCTAATCCATCTGCAAACCTTGATATTAGGCCAAAATAACCTGACAGGTGCTATTCCACAGTGTCTCAGCAATCTTAGAGATTTGCAGTTATTGGATTTGAGCAACAATTCATTGACTGGGACGCCGCCGCTTCCATCGCGTGCAGCAAGGTTATACTCAGTTTCGAGAAACAATTTTTCAGGGGAGATCTCAACATTATTGTGCAACGCAACCAATCTGATGCTCATTGACTTGTCGAATAATGGTTTCACGGGCACCTTGCCTGAGTGCCTGATTAACGTCAGCATGCAGCTCGTATACTTGAATCTCCAAGCAAACCGATTCCACGGTTCAATCCCAGAGATCTTTCCAAGAGGAAGTAGTTTGACGTCACTTGATTTTAGTGTAAATCAATTTGAGGGATCGCTACCGAGATCTCTAGCAAATTGCCAAAGATTGGAAGTCTTGAATTTGGGAAGCAACAAGATAGTGGATTCATTCCCTAGTTGGCTGATGAAGCTTCCACTGAAGATCCTCAGTTTAAGGTCCAACAGGCTTCATGGTCCTATAAGCATTTATGAGGGAACTCAGCACTCGTCCATGATACGCGTCCTCGATCTCTCCAACAACAGGTTTGACGGCAATCTACCAGACAATCTAATCAGTGAAATGTCTGGCATGATGCCCGACGACAATTTATCCAGAGACAACAGATATAAGCCTGGCAGAGATCCTGTTTATATGATTAGCAGCCTTAATAGTTTCTTGACGACTGGCATATATGAGCAGTTTTTCTCGGTGATGATCGACTTGAAAGGGGTCATGACAGAGATGGAAAAAATCAACAGCCAATTCGTGATGCTCGACTTGTCCTCTAACCATTTCGGTGGAGAGATTCCTAGGAACATCGGACAGCTGAGATTACTCAAGGACCTGAATTTCTCACACAATGGATTTTTGGGAACGATACCTCCATCTCTTGGGAATTTGTTCAATCTCGAATCGCTCGATCTCTCTTCAAACCACTTGGTGGGGGGAATTCCAAGGGAACTGACACAGCTAACGTCCCTTGGAGTTTTAGACCTCTCTCGGAACAACCTCACGGGCCCTATACCTTCGGGAGGACACTTGAACACATTCCCAAATAGTTCGTTCGATGGGAACCCTGGACTTTGTGGGATTCCACTCACGAGAGCTTGTGGACTAGGAAGTGCAGGATCGCGGCCTAGGCCAGAACTAAGGCACAACAAAGAGGACAAGGATGAAGGGTGGTTTGGGTGGAAATACGTTGCGATGGGATTTGGTAGCGGAATGGTGATAGGTATATCTCTAGGATACGTGGCACTGGAAACCGCAAGACCTCTCTGGCTGGCTCGGATGATCATCCGACTAGAAGCGCGTTGCGGTAACAAGATGAATAGGAAGGCCCCGAGGAGGAGTGCCCGCAGGTGAATGTGTTGGAACAACTCATGGTGAAAAACTCCGAATCTCTAATTTGGCTTGCTCTTTGTATAGTCAAAGTCACGGAGCAAGCTTTTCGTCGACAAGGTAATGTATATTGGCTCCCTACCTGGAAGTCTGCTCGTAAATAAAAACCACTCTTCGCCTAACTCCAGATTTTTGAATCGAAGAGGAAACCAAAGTGAAAGCCGAGCTGCGTAGATTTCAGCAATCCAGTCCCTTAAAATGGTGAATAGCTATTGCGCCTGTGTAACTATTTGTTAAGAAAATCGTCCCTTCTCAAAGACATGAGTGCTTGACATCTCCAACTACAGCTTCGATGAATATCTTTCATACGATCTCGTCAACAAAATGTTTGCAAGGCACAAGTGGACAATGGTGATGCTGAATACATGAGGGCTAATTGTTTGTCCAGAACTTTTTTCTTTATTTTCTCGGCGATGATCTACTTGAAAGGGGTGGAGACGGAGGTGCTTACGATTAATGGAAATCACAAATGGGAGGACTCAGAATAGTCAGTCATCCACTTTCACGGCAAGTTGTGGGTGTTGGCGTCTCCGACGGGGTAAGAAGACTTTTGACCCTCTCTGTCTTAGCCATCCATTATCGGCCATTGATCATGGTGTAGACATTGAAATTTTATTAATCGAAATGATATCATTCGACCCAAATCATATATTATATCGGCTGAATATGATTAATTGCCTTTTATATTATAAGGCAACATGATAAAATATTTTACACCTAAGCTTTTGGTATAAAATTAATGGGTTTTATATGGTCTTGGGCTTATTCAAATTAAAGTCCAAATTAAATATGTTCTAGCTCAATCCATAATATATTTTATGGCCTAACCCATATGTCGGCTCATTAATGATCCGGCCCATACTCCAACCCAGGCCAAAGTCCGGCTCAATATGGCTTCAAGCCCACATGCAATTTGTCCCACATTGAAAAGAAAAGGCACCAAGGGTCCTTCAACTCCTATATAATTGGAGTCACATCTCCCTCATTTAGACAACATCAAAAGTGAGTAGCTCCTTCGATAGCGAAGTTCTCGAGCATCTTTTCCTTACCCGATCGAGGACGTCGGAGAAATAAAAAAGTGTAGGAGAGAGGGAATTGTTAAATAATTAATTAATTGAATGTGGATTATGTTTGATCCCCGCCGTGTTGTCTGCTTAATAACTTTTTAAAGATAATTGTTACTTTTTATTAGTACCAATCAGGAATAATGCATTTAAACAAAAAATTGTACATTGGACTAAAAAACAGTAGGTGTAGAGCGTTGTTTACTCATCTAATAATATATAAATGACAATCCAACATTCCTCCCTCCCTTCTCAGTCTTCTTATTTTTACTCATTTATCATCCCAACCACCTCCTCCTCTTGGCTTCCCCTTCCACCTCCTGTGATCCTGCCCAGAGAGACGCCTTGCTTCGTTTTATACGTCCCTTCTCTATCAATGATGATCCAAGCTACTCCTTTGAGTACCCCTTCCCTACCATCGATTGTTACCATCAGAATGCTTCCTACCCTAAAGTTGCCTCATGGAGGGAGGATAAGGATTGCTGCTCCTGGGACGGCATCACCTGCGACAATTCCACTGGTGACGTCGTCGGCCTCGACTTGACCTGTGCCAGGCTTTGTGGCTTCATCAATTCCAGCAGCCCCCTGTTTTCTCTTCCCCACCTTCGTCACCTCAACCTTGCTGGAAATGACCTCCTTGGCTCAGCCATCCCACCAGAGATTGGCATGTTCATGCGACTGGAATACCTCAATCTCTCCCATTCGCACATTTCAGGCATCCTACCGACCAAAATCTCACTGTTGTCGAAGATGATTTCCCTTGATCTCTCTGAAAATTCTTGGCTGGAGATGCAAGATCACACCATGAGAATGCTCGTCAGCAACCTGACTCAGTTGGAGGAACTTGATCTCGGGTTTGTCAATATGTCCACGGTCACTCCTACATCCTCTATGAACTTATCTTCTTCTTTGATTTCCCTCAACCTTTCAGATTGTTCTTTGGGAGGGAAATTTCCTGAATTTATCTTTGGCCTGCCGAATCTTCAAGTGATTGACATATCAAGGAATGACCATCTAACCGGCACCCTTCCGGAATCCAATTGGAGTCCCAGGCTTGATTTCTTGTCCCTCTGGTATTGCTTATTCATTGGAGCAGTTCCAAATTCAATTGAAAACCTCTCGCGATTGACTTACCTGAACCTATCGGGGAACAATTTCACGATTGACTTGGGGATATTGTCAGCCCTAGAGGATCTCCAGTTCCTCGGAATATTTGGGCTCTCCGTTTTGGGTGAGGATGCAAACCACGGGTTCTCATTGCCGAAGCTCCAAGGATTGAGTATGGGAAGCTGCAATCTGAGCAAGTTCCCATCCTTCTTGTCTAGCTCTAAGGAACTGAGATTTCTTAACCTCCCGGAAAACAGGATTCAAGAGATACCGAGTTGGCTCTGGAGCATCGGAATTGACACCTTGGAAGTATTGTATCTTTATGATAATCTTATCAAGGGAAGTATCCCTCCATCCATTTGCCAACTAACTTCTCTGTCCATCATAGAATTGAGTGGAAATTATTTGAGGGGTATCATTCCTCAGTGTCTCGGCAATCTTACGAAATTACAAATGTTATACTTGAGCGACAATTTATTGAGTGGGCCGTTGCCCACGTCCTTGGCCAATTGCACATCTTTGGGGATTCTTGATGTCAGCTATAACAACATCAATGGTGCTCCTCCCACTTGGTCATCCACGTCATCCACTTGGTTACCTGCGTCGTCCAATTTTAGGATTGATTTGCGTGCCAACAACTTTGTAGGTCAGTGGCCTCCAGACATCTTTCTCCGGTCAGCTTTCTTTTTTTTCATCGATCTATCTGACAACAAATTTGAAGACCCTCTTCCAGTTCCAACTGCCAAGACTATCTATTATTCAGTTTCCAATAACCATTTTTCTGGGAGCCTCTCTTCACTACTATGCAATGCCACCAATCTTCGGTTGCTAGACTTGTCGAATAATAGCCTCACTGGGGTCCTGCCTGACTGCTTGAAAAACGTCACCAGGGGTCTTGTTATCTTGAACCTTCGGGCAAATGATTTCCAGGGCCAGATTTCGGAGATTTTTCATGAAGCAAGTATGTTGACGTCGCTTGATCTCAGTGAAAATCAATTCGAGGGCCCATTGCCGATATCTCTATCCCATTGTAAACAATTGGAAGTTTTGGATGTTGGCAACAACAAAATAGAGGATTCATTCCCCAATTGGTTGGGGATCTCCCGTTGAAGGTGCTCAGTTTAAGATCCAACCATTTCCACGGTCGTGTTATTATTTCCAAGGAAAATCATCATTTCCCCATGGCACATATCATGGATCTCTCCCGCAACAATTTCGACGGCAATCTACAAGACGAATTCATCAGTAAAATGTTCGAGATGATGCGAAGCAATAATTATAGTTTTGGCCTTCAATATATGAGTTCAACTGATCAGTTTGGGGAATATTACTCAGTGATGATTTACTTGAAAGGGATCGAGATGGAAATGGTGAAGATCAATGTCCATTTTGCGATGCTCGACTTATCGAGTAATCACTTTCATGGAGAGATTCCTAAAAACATTGAATTACTTAAATCGCTCAAAGGTCTGAATTTCTCTCACAACCTCTTCACGGGGTCGATCCCTCCATCCGTTGGGAACTTGACAAATCTAGAATCACTGGACCTCTCTTCTAACCATCTGATAGGAGAAATTCCAAAGGAATTGGTGAAACTGACATCCCTTGGATTTTTGGACCTCTCATGGAACAACTTCACGGGGCCTATACCATCCGGAGGACACATCGACACCTTTCCGAATAGTTCATTCAAAGGAAATCCCGATCTATGTGGGATTCCGCTCACGAGATCGTGCGATCAGGGAAACAAGAAAGCACAGCCACCATCGGAAGGAAAAGACGATGGAAAGGAAGGTGGAGGGTGGATGGTGTGGGAGTACGTGGCGTTGGGTTTTCTAGACCGGGATGGGGATGGGGATATCGTTGGGATACATGGTGCTGGAAATGGGAAGGCCCCTCTGGCTGGTCCGAATGGTCATCCGACTGGAAACCGGTAGTTGGAAAAGGTCGAAGAGGAAGGGAGCCCCAAGGAGGAATGTGTAATTGTTGTATGATGTTTCTGGGTTTTTGTCTGTTCGTCACTTCAATAGGATGGTGATGATGATGCGCCATACGTCGACAAATTATGCAATCAGTCGTACTCTTTAAAAATAGAAATAAAACCTGCAAAATCAATTATGTTCATGGTTTTTGTTAACAGTAGCAATCAACCTGCCCAAGCTATTTATTTATTTCCATTTAGTCGGATAAATGGGCTTATAAGAATTTCTTAAACCTCTCCTACTGGAAGTTGTATGTGCCGCCTCCTGAGTCTATAAGAATGACCGAATTGCTCCCCTTAACTTTCCCAGTGACTTCCATTGTTTGAGAAGCAGGATTTCCAATTATTGCATCAAGTGAAATTAAAGGTGGTGGATCGTCATTCACCTCTTCTGTTTGTTCTTCCCAGAATCTGCAGCTACCTCATAATCTTCCTCTGCAATCGTCTCTATGCTATGTAATTGTGTCTTACATTTATGACCAGCTACAAACTTATCTGGGTATACGCCAAGGCAGTGTCTGCCCCCACGATGTCTTATGGTTGGAAACAATAAAGTGCTATCTTATGTTTATGGGCTTTTTCTGATGCGTAAAGCCGCCGCATCTGAGAGGTGTCTCCACAGAGGTAAGCCTTAGGCAAGGCTTGATCTTTAAGAAACTTGAGGCTTTAAGAAAATCTTGGGAGGTTCTAATCAGATGATTGAAATAAGCTTGTTTAAATAATTCATTGTATAAATGGGCTTCGTATAGATATGTTAGGATATGTGGGCCTTACGGAGATGTTTAGTTCAGGCCCATGGCCCTGCTATTTCGATTTAATAATGGCTAGGGACTCATATTTGTTGGAGTGGCGGGGCGGCTTCACAACTACTACGTCTTGTTTTAAAACTATAAACCGACTAGACTAAATTGCCCTTGGGACAGTTGGCGTGATGTGATTGGGCTGGAGGTGACCAAAATCTATGTCCGTACAGTAAATACGGACATTACCTAGTTGTACTACCTCTGCTTCTTTCCCTTTATCTTTTTGTTCAAAAGAGGAGTCTAGAAATTGTATCCCCCGTTTAAGCCACCAGGAGCTTAGAAGAATGGCTGCAAACTCTTCCTTTCTTCAATGTTAATTTTCTATAAGTTTCGGGTTTACGTTTTGCACTCGAACCAGTTGAACTCCTACATCCTTTCTCGATGGTTCTCAAATAGTAGCATGCTGATTTGTCATCATCCCCTTTTTCCAACTCCTGGTTTGGTATAGGTTCCCCACCCGCATTTAAGTTCAACTATTTCCTATTAACATCCTCCAAAACCTGACTAAGCATGCAACATTTCCTCCATATTCCTCAAAAATTCCACCGACACAATCAATAGTTATTGTAGTGGATTCTCATGTCATAGTTCCCGGAACTCATGATATATTTGCTGTAGTTATTGAATAGTTACTTCTACTTCCCAAAATATACTCCTTCTTTTTTATGAAGCTCTTATATAACAATTGAATGACATAATTGATGATTCACTCTTACAAGAATGTGATACATAGTTAATTGGCAAATAATGTGAATACGTTCTTGTAGGGGATTCTCATGTCATTGTTTAAGAAAATCATGGCATATTTGTTGTAGCTTTTCAATGGTTTGGACAGCTTTCCTAAATATATTAGTATTATTTGAAACTTTCATCATGTGACGTTTTTCTTTATCATGTTATTGTAGCCGCAAATATGTCTGGAAATTCGTGGGACGCAATGGCTACACTTGCAGTTAGTTCTCGTTGCTTTTGGAATAATATGTCTAATTGTATTGTACTACCTCCGCTACATCAGACGTCAACGTGACTCCCCTGCCTCCGATGCAGCCGTAGAATCGTCTCAAGTTATCCGCAAGCCGATGGAGTTTTTGGCCTGATCACATCTTATGTAGCACTTGTGTCTACCTAGTCCGGTATTTGGACTTCATAGATGCGAAAAATATGGTTGATATATTTTTATCAACCATATTAAAGGCAATATGGTTGATATTAATAATTAGAAAAAATATCAAGTCGTGGCGCCACATAATTGTCCCATACTTCACAAATAATTTCCTTTTTTATGAGGAGAAAAGGTTATTTTTATTTTTAATTTGGAAATTTTTTTTTTTTTTTATTTTGAATGTAAATTTTTTTAAAAATATCATTGTTATAGAGATCCGTGACTATTGTACTTGAAATTAGATGAAAATGAACATTTGTTATCATTAAAAATTGTATTTTATTTTTATCCATTTGAATTGATTAAGGAGAAGATTAAGGTTTCTTATTAATAAATGCAAACGTGAAGTGAAAATACAACCAATTCATTATCATTGATTGATGTTGAGGTATCTATCTTAACATCCGAATCAATCACGTATGCAATTTTGTGTGTAGTTAACGGGAACATCGGTGTAGTTCGCAGTGCATCATTTTTATCATCATCTTTGTGGTAAAAGCCATAATAATTCTTTAAAATTGTCGGGAAGTTTGATCATGACCGGTGATAAAGCTTCCATCTTGATCGGAGTACTTAAGAAAAGAAAACAATTATGTAGGTCCTGAAAAACCAAGTGTTACAAGAAATCTCAAAGAGAAATGATTATCAAAATTTTTAGAGTTGTGTCGACTTAATATCACTCATGCAGACATTAGTTTAATGTGTGTATATATAGAGATATGAAATTTTGGTTATTAGAACTAGTCATTATACACGAGACGATGCAACTTATTATTGCAATCAAACCTAATCTTTAGTTATAAGGGACATAATTCTTCATGACAGCGTGAGTCGCAAACAACAATCATTACACATACATCTTCAAAGCTAAATGTTATGACAACAGAGGATGTTCAATATTTTCGATCAAGAGAAACAACCCTTAAGTAAGCATTTCACTCCCTTTTGATTGTTGATTGATGAATCCGTCTCTTCTCGAATTTTACACACACAAACAAACTCCTGCAAGGCCTTCAAAAGAGGGATTCTCTTATCCATTGATATTGATCCTCCCCTGTTACTGAAGCCCAAAAGGGGGGTTTCTCAGTGTTGAAACATTGGTCATTGATGTCTAATATGGCACTTTGGCTTCTTCCCCTTTTCCAACTCCTAGTTTAGTATGGTTTCCCACCCCCACGTACGTTCGACTATTCCTATTGACATCCTCGAAAACCTGACTAAGCATGCAGCAGTTCCTCCATATTCCTCAAAAATTCAATTGACACGCCCATGCACACACACAGTCTCTCTCCGACTCAAGTGCACCAATTTTTTCCCTGCCTTTTAACAATGAATAAATGTTATTGCAGTGGAATCTCATGTTTGCTGTAGTTATTGAATGGTTAGTTCTGCTTCCCGGTATATATTGGTATCATTTCAAACTTCTATCATGTGATCGCTTTTCTTTATCATGATGTTATTGTAGCTGCGAAGATGTTTGAAGATACACCGATCACCACTGTTGCAGCTTTCATTGCCTTTGGAGCAATCATTTTCTACTACCTCCACTACATCCGGCAGCAGCATGGCATCCCTACCTCCGATGGATTTCTGCCTTGATAACTTCTTATTATAGAACTTCTGTCTACCATCATAATAATATTCAGTGTATTTTGGACTTCTCGGATACAAAACGGAAAACAAGTGGTCCGTGGTTCTATTGAAAGCCTATTAAAGGGAATATGCTTGATA
Source organism: Melastoma candidum (assembly GCA_023653495.1). Classification (NCBI taxonomy): domain Eukaryota; kingdom Viridiplantae; phylum Streptophyta; class Magnoliopsida; order Myrtales; family Melastomataceae; genus Melastoma; species Melastoma candidum. Next base: position 19,886,146 of record CM042889.1, read on the forward strand.
ATTATAATATCAACTGGCTGCACTTAAATGTGCCCCTGGCATATGTCCGTCACAAGTAATTTCTCTTTTGTAGATAACTTCATTTTGTTTATGAGTATAAAAAATTATTTAAAAGTTTTTAATTTAAATCAAAATATTCGCATATGTTTTGTTTACCATTTCTACCACAGTTAAGTACTTAAAAATTAGATTTAAATGGACATTTGATATCCTAAAAAATTATCCGTTTCATCTTAAAAAATTATAATATGCAGGAGGCTAACATGCCGGGTACAACACAATATATTTTAAAAATTATTTAAATTTTGATATAAGGGATTACATCTTATTAGGAAGAGGACGACTAAACACGGATTCATCTATCACCGTGTCTTTTAATCCTTACAGGGGTCGCAACTCAGGTTAGAGGATGGCCATGCATGCAAACAAGGGCAGTTGGGATAAATCTCCCAGCGCATCTCCCAGTTGGGATAACTCAGTCATATTGCTGACATCTCCCAGGAAAATGTAGTTGCATGAGAAGGTAGTAGAAGGGGACCTTCCAATTTATTGTCCGACAGATTAATAGAAGATGAGAAAGCTGATCGGAAAAAGATGTCCGCAGGCCACCGACCAACAAAATTATTATCCCGCAAATTAATATCATAAATGGATGTCGTGGACAACCAAGCGGGAGCACCGCCGATGTTGTTCTCGCTGATATCAAGACTTCCCAAAGATGTGCAGTTGGCCAAGGAGGGTGGCAAAGGCCCACTCAATGAATTGTTGCTCAAGTACAACACATGTAATTCCGTAAGACTACCAAGACACCGAGGAATGATTCCAGTTGTTATAACCCAATTTTTTCTACAAAAAATAAAAAAAAGACACTAAAAAAAATTGAAAATCTTTATAAATACTAAAAATTGTAAATCTTCCAAAAATCACTAAAAATCACCGAAAATCAGTGGAAATCAATAAAAATCATCTAAATCACTAAAAATCCCACAAAATCATAAAAAATCCAATTAAAAATAATAATTCCAACAAAAAGCTAGACCCGGAGACACTCAGAAAGGAGGGAGGAAGAGAAGAAAAGAGGCTAAAAGAGCGCTTGCGAGATACACATTGAGAGATTTCAAGAACAATAGTTTTCGAAGAAAATCATAAGACATCTTCGACACCCGAAGCTTTGAGGAAATCGAAGACAGATTTTGGAGACGGCATCCCTGTTTGTTCTTCGGGGTCGCCGCAACCTCGGCGAAATCGGGTAATTTCGTTTCATGTTATTATTGTTCGTTGTCTCTTTCTTTCATTGTTTTGTTGGCAGTTACAGCGTACCGACCGATTCCTGGTGCCCTCAACGAACGAAGCCGCACTTTCCAACGAAAGATGGATTTGAGGAACACGGTTTCAAGCCACCCATGCTGGCCCTTCGGTTGATCGAATATGCTGACACCATTCACTTGAGAAATCCAGGCCTATCCAATAAAGCTTACGACACAGACCGCGACAATTCTGTTGATTGACAAAGAGGTCATCAGTATGCCTGCCCTTGGTAAATCGCATCGGCTTAAGGAGATCCGGGTCACCGAATGCCTTTGCACAAAAGTTTCTCGGATACAATATTACAGATGACACCCCCATATTACAACATTTCCTAACCAAGCTCGGCAAGAACATCGTTCAAGTGAGCTCCTTCAGGGACTTCCTCTCATCCTTGGACTTGGCCGAGATGACTGTGTTGAGGTCGTAGCAGAGATACTCTGCCTTGAGATGGAGGTCGTTCTGGACATAAGGCCATGCTTTCTTGTCGATCAACGATTTCACATTGAGGATGTCCTTGGCAGACTCTTTTGCCCTCTGAGCCGCTTCAGTCGGACCCAAAGGCTGGAGGAAGAACCTCGACTTCAGCGGCAAGTAAGAGGTATCAGGAGAAATCAAGGAAGCTGGTGGGGTGGAGGTCCAAAAGGGAGAAAACGAGACTTACCAACAAACTCCAGCAACAGACACCACCACCTTTGGGTCGTCGAGGATAACAAACTCGTTTGGGGGAAGGCATCTGCAGGAGGATATAAAAGGCGTCAGAGATAAAGAAGAGGGAGAAGATATTATCAGAAAAGTAAAAGAAGAGCGGAAATGGAGGATGATGCACGCTGGAGCGGAGGTTGAAGGAGCATTGCTAGCTGCTGACCGTGAGAAGCAAGGGAGTGTTGTCTGAAGATGGATTTGGGTGTTTGACGTTGTTCTGGTGTTTGGTGTTTTATTTTGCCGTTGTGGGTGTTTGTAGTGACTGAGGTGTGGAGGAGTGTAGTTTGTTGGGATTGACGGGTTACTACCGTCGATTTGTGAAGGGGTATGGAGTCATTAGCAAACCCTTAACTCAGCTGCTTAAAAAAGACAGTTTCAAATGGTCTGCGGAGGCTCAGGAAGCATTTTTAAAATTGAAGGAAACTATGACTACAACCCCTATTTTAGCTTTGCCGGATTTTACTCAGCCACTGGTTGTGGAAACCGATGCAAGTCAAAATGGCATTGGGGCAGTTTTGATGCAGAAGGGACAGCCTTTGGCATTTATAAGTAAAGCGTTGGCTCCAAGGCACCTGAGCTTATCAGTATATGAAAAGGAGCTCTTGTCTATTGTATATGCGGTTGAAAAGTGGCGTCACTACCTAATTGGGAGGAAATTCATCATCAAGACTGACCATCAAAGTCTTAAGTTCCTCTTGGAACAGAAATTGCATAACGAAATGCAATTCAGATGGTTAACTAAGCTATTGGGGTATGATTATGAGATTAGCTATAAGAAAGGAAAAGAAAACGTGGCGGCGGACGCCCTTTCCAGAGTTCCCGGTGCTCAGGTAATGTCTATTATACTAAATTTGCAGCAGGGGACATTATTGGATGCTATAAAGGAAAGCTGGAAACATGACAAACAATTACAGCTCATAATTCAGAGACTAGAAAAGGGGGATACGATGGCCTATGAATGGAAACAGGGCTTCTTGCTCCGAAAAGGGAAGTTAGTCGTGGGTAACCACTTGGATCTGAGAGATCAAATAATTCGGATCTTCCATGCCTCATCGGCTGGAGGCCATTCGGGTATCAATGGAACCACTAAGAAGATTGCGAGTTTTTGCTACTGGAAGGGGCTGGAACAACATGTTCGGCAGTACATCAGGTCCTGTGAGGTATGCCAGCGATGCAAGTATGATTTAGCAGCGTCCCCGGGGTTATTACAACCCTTACCGGTTCCTACCGCTATTTGGACTGACATTACTATGGATTTCATAACCGGATTACCAAAGTCAATGGGGAAGGAAGTAATTATGGTGGTGGTGGATCGGCTCACAAAGTATGCACATTTTCTCGCATTGCAGCATCCTTATACAGCACGGAAAGTAGCAGAATTGTTCCTCGATTCTGTCTATAAGCTACATGGGTTGCCGCATTCTATCACGAGTGATAGAGATGCGATATTTCTCAGTGATTTTTGGCAGGAGCTCTTTAGGTTGCAAGGAGTGGATCTGAAGCTATCTACAGCCTATCATCCTCAAACGGATGGGCAGTCGGAGGTGGTCAATCGCTGCCTAGAAACTTACTTACGTTGCATGTGTTCGGATTGCCCGCACCTATGGTGTAAGTGGCTACCCTTGGCTGAATGGTGGTATAACACCACCCACCACTCCACCATACACATGTCTCCTTTTGAGGCACTCTATGGGTATGAACCTCCTATTCATCTACCCTACCTTAGAGGTACATCGTCATCTACGGCAGTTGACCAGGAACTTATAGCTAGAGAAGAAATGATACACCTCCTACGCTTTCACATCCACCGAGCTCAGAACAGAATGAAACAGCTAGCGGACAGAAAAAGGTCGGACAGACAGTTCAGGGTGGGAGATATGGTTTATGTGAAGTTACACCCATATCGACAGAGCTCAGTAGAAGGCGGGCATCAGGGTAAACTCATGCCCCTTTATTTTGGTCCCTACAAGGTGTTAGACAAGATCGGCCAGGTTGCCTATCGCCTAGATCTACCGCCAACAGCACAAGTTCACCCTACGTTTCACGTCTCTAAGCTGAAAAAAGCGTTGGGGTTAGGGGATCGTACCTCTTCCCAGTTTCCAACCTTGTCAGCCTTACCTTCTGTTCCGGAATACATCCTGCAAAGGAAAATGGTCAAGCGGAGGAATCAGGCCGCGACACAGGTACTAGTGAAATGGACAGACAAAAATGAGAGTGAAGCAACCTGGGAGTATCTTGATGATCTTCGACAGCGTTACCCTTCCATCACCCTTGAGGACAAGGGTGATTACGAGGGGAGGGTATTGATACCTGAAAATCACGGTGGGAGGGAGGCCCTAGCTGCGATGGTCACTGAAGTGGAAGTTAAGGATGGAGCTGAAGTGGGAACTGAAGTGGGAGTTCGGGGAGAAAGAAGTTACTGGAAGACAGCTGTACCGAGCCCCGTAGTGGGCCTTACATTGGAAAAATGGAGGGGACCAGAGCTACCTGGACTTGGGTTTAAAGACGAACCCCAACTGGAGAATAAACCCATGAATGGAAAGGGGAGGGACGAAATTGAAAAGAAGAAAGAGGTATCAGGAGAAATCAAGGAAGCTGGTGGGGTGGAGGTCCAAAAGGGAGAAAACGAGACTTACCAACAAACTCCAGCAACAGACACCACCACCTTTGGGTCGTCGAGGATAACAAACTCGTTTGGGGGAAGGCACCTGCAGGAGGATATAAAAGGCGTCAGAGATAAAGAAGAGGGAGAAGATATTATCAGAAAAGTAAAAGAAGAGCGGAAATGGAGGATGATGCACGCTGGAGCGGAGGTTGAAGGAGCATTGCTAGCTGCTGACCGTGAGAAGCAAGGGAGTGTTGTCTGAAGATGGATTTGGGTGTTTGACGTTGTTCTGGTGTTTGGTGTTTTATTTTGCCGTTGTGGGTGTTTGTAGTGACTGAGGTGTGGAGGAGTGTAGTTTGTTGACTGTTATGACCAGATCGGAGTGGGTATGATGGAATCCAGCTTATTTCCTGTCTGAGAATACAATTCCATGTGTCACTTGCCCACTTCGTTACAACCGAGGAATATCATCATCACCAACAGCGACAAGGAGCTGATGCTGGTTGAGATTAACAACATTGCATTGACATATCCCGACATCTTTCTTGCAGATAATCTTGCAATTCACGGAGTTCTTGCTCCCTTTGTGTCAGCAAAAGAAGAGGATGGGGAGTTGGCATTGAATTTCTCGGAATCGCTGGAATGCCAGTCCAAAGCTCACAAGTTGGCTTCTGTCGCTCATGAATCACATGACAACGTTGACTGGCGCACCGTCATTCATTCCTTGAGCTCTAGTGGATTCATACCATCCTGGAGCACCCATCTTTGTATGACACCTCAAGACGATATCTCAACGTCAACGCAACAACAACAACGCCTTGCTCCAAGTCAACCGTCTTTCCTCAGCACCTACGGCAGAATCTTTAGGAGCTCACCCGATTAAGGATATTTCCTAGCAGCGACCATCTTCGTATCAACCACCGCCGAGCCGGCCGAGCAGTGTTCTTGTTTCCCCATGCGCGGATTCCCCTGATTTCCGTCTTCCGGCATCAGTAAAACCCGGCCTCTCTTCTTGGCACCTCACCCTCGTCTTCGCCGACCACCAAGGCGGCTGTCCTGACCCCACCAGCCAATCAGCGGCCTCTCCTCGCCCCAGTCGTCCCTCGCCGACCTTCCCGATCCAACAGCGGCGAGCGTACGCCACTCCCCGGCTTCCCCAGATCAGGCGGCGGCGTATCCATGTGCCCTCCGGCGTCCCCTCCAGCCGCGACGTCTTCGGATCTGACAGCGGCGACTCCACCTCGTCCTCCGACGTCACCAGCAACCGATCCGTGCCACCACCGCCGGTTCAACACCAAGTCACAGAGGAACGGCAGCGACGTCGGCGTCGCTCAGACCCGATTCCTGCCATCGGCGAGTCAGCCTTCAAGACCCACGCCCCAAGCTCGGGGAGGGAGACTCAGAACCCACGTCCTTCCGGCGTCCTCGGATCCGGTGGCTTCAAATCCCAGCGTATTCCTGCTCTTCGTGTTGCATCAGCATTCGGATCTACCTCCTTTCAAAGTCTCAGCCCCTTGCCGAACGAGGACTAACCCATTTTCAGGCGAAGCAATCGGGGTTGTCGGTTCTCACCAAGGTAGGAGGTAATGTTTTTAGGCAAAATATACAATTATGGCCTCAACTTTGAGCCAAATTTCTGTTTTGTCATTAACTTAGTTTGTTATATAATTTTGTCACCAACTTTTGTTTTTATTTCGATTTTGGCCAATCATGAATTTTTTTTAGCGAAAGCCAAACAAGGCCTTAATATAATCTAACATGTGTCTTATAATAGTGGAGTTTCGACATCTCATTCATTCGTCTCGTAATCCACTTTATCCGTAATAGTCGCCCCCTAATAGAACATCATCCGACATTCAATATTTTTTGACAACTTCAGAAACTATCGTTAACTTCGGCTTCCAATTCACTTGATTTGTTCATCAAAATTTTATAATTTAAAAACAAATTAATGGTTTCAATATTATTTCTTATTTTTTAAAATCTTTTTTCTTTTTAGTCGATAAATGAAAATTGTCTATTAAGGCCTTGTTTGGCTTTCGCTAGAAGAAATTCATGATTGGCCAAAATTAAAATAAAAACAAAAGTTGGTGACAAAATTATATAACAAACTAAGTTAAGGAAAAAACAAAAAGTTGGCTCAAAGTTGAGGGCATAAATTGATATTTTGCCATGTTTTTATTCTCTTTTATTGTACGATTTATCGTTGCCTTCATTTTTTTCTTTTTCTTTTGTTTTATTATTATCATCTTTTATTATTATTATTATTTTGCAATATGTGTACGTGTGATGAATTTATTTTACTTTTTTAAGGCTTGTTAACATAATTTATCATGTTGGCTTATCTTAATAAACATTTTAATTATTTCGTACTTTCAAATCATTTTTAATATTTTTAAAGCTCATTTTCTTAAAAAAGTTTTTAATCTTTTTTTTTATGCCAATTGCCTTATAACATAACTTTAACCGTTATCTATTCAGAATTCGTATTATTGCAAGTTGTTGTTTTTTCAATTAATCCTGTCTCGAACTGTTTACTTTGTTTATTCGATACTTATGCAGGTATCTCGAGGGCGTGCCTTGCGGACAACCAAGGCACGCACCCCATTCGACGCATTCAAGATAACGAAGTATTTGAAGGATTATCTAGATTCTCGAAGATCAAGACCCTCTGAAGATGGCTTCGCACTTACCAACGTTATGGCATCAGCGTCTCGCCAGGTTCACCGTAAACCTATTCTAAAAACGGCGCCGTGAGGTATAAACGCTAACGGGAGCGTTCTATGTAGAGCGAGAAATGGTACCAACACCCGGTCCTCCCTTGAATTTATCTTCGGCATAGAAGCTGTTAAGGGCATTAATTAATCTATGCTGCTTGTGTTTTGCCCGAAATAAAATTTTAAGAAGAAATATTTTCTAAAAATGATTCACGTAGACATTATAAGCATTATTGAGCTCGAAATCATTTTTTTTATATGTCAAACAACTTCTTTTCTAAAACCGAGCTCAAATAAATTAGACATCGGAAACACACGATAAACGCTTCCCTTTTCTTTGTGATGCATGCGATTAAGTAATCCCTAATTCCCGAACCTTAACGAATCTCTATAGTTTTTCTAACTTGAACTTAAAATAAGTTAGTGGCGACTCCGACATATTTTCAAAATCCGAAGCCTTATCGTCAAGGGAGAATATTCATTTTAAATGGAACCGGGATCCACCTGCGACACCAGTCAAATGATTTCCAATTAGGTAAATGTAGGACAGAGAGGTTAGTCGACATATGGACGAAGGGATGCTTCCCCTGAGAAGATTATTTTCAATAGACAATATTTCCACGGTATCAATTCCAGTGCTCCAGAGTCAACCGGGGATCTCTTGAATCTTGTTTTCCAAGATGTCTAGAAATCTCAGTTCTTTTGAACGAGGCAAGAAGGATGGGAACTTGCTCAAAAATTTACCATATGCAATTCTTGGACCTTCGGCAATGAGAACTCGTGGTTTGCATCCTCACCAGAGACGGAGATCCCAAAAGTGGAGATCCTCCATGGTTGAAAATATACCCAAGTCAAACTCACCGGCGAAATTGTTATATGATAAGACCAGGTAAGTCAATCGCGAGAGGTTTCCCGTTGAGTTGGGAACTAAACCGATGAAAGAGCAACCCCATAGGGACAAGTAATCAAGACTGGGAATCTACTTGGACTCGGGAAGGGTGCCGGTGAGATCGTAATTCAACCATAAGTCAATAACTTGAAGATTTGGCAGCCCGAAGAGAAATTCCACAAACTTCCCTCTCAACGAACAATATGAAAGCCTGAGGGAAATCAAAGAAGAAGAGAAATTCATAAAGGATGCACGAGTGACGATGGATGTATTGACATAGCCAAGATTGAGTTCCTCCATTTGAGTTAGGTTCTGGATGAGTACTCTCATGGTATGATCTTGCATCACCAGCCCATGAAGATTATCAGAGAGATCGAGGGAAATCAGCTTTGACAAATGTGAGATTTTGGTCGGACGGTTGCCCGAAATATTCGAATGAGAGAGATCAAGGTGTAATACCTCAAATAATATCTTAGCACAAAATGCTTACAAAGATCCATGCTCCAACCATCCCCGTGAGTCGTCGGTTCCTCAGCCGAGACGCACTCCGCGTGCCTGCAACAATCCTAGCTTTTGATCCCTGAGATCAACAAAAGATGAGAAGGAAAAAACAGAGGCAATAAATGCCAATATTTTTGGCTGAGCCAATGAGGGCATCTAAGAGCCTGAACTCAAAACTCCAACCAAACAAATTGTCATTTAAACCAATTGTCAACAATACATCGTTCGACGCTGCACAGACAACATAAAATGCACAATAGCAACAACAACAACGGCCACGTTACAACAACCTCAGCAGCAGAACAACAACATGTCTGCGAACACCAACAGCAACCTCTACTTGAGATGTGGACTCTCCTTGGACAAATCAAAGGCGAACAAAGGCTGTCCGAACACAGCCCCTTCTCGCAGCCTCACCCGGCTCAATCCAGCATTAGCCATTCGACATAATGGCGGAGTACCTCGGCTAAATCCAGCGGTGCTCCCTTTTGATCCTGACGAACCTGTGTAAGATGCGATGATGACCAATCCTCAACCTCGAATCTGGTCGTCTGGACCTCCAGCAACTGTACCACCTGACCTGGAACCCAAAGCGTTCTCGGCTTCAACTGTGACTGATGGCTCTCTACTGTATCTCCACATCCCGCGACAGCCTCTCAACTGCAGGAGAAGCAGCAGTAACCTACCGTCGCTGCAGCGGCTGCTCGAAGCGAGACTCCACCAAGCCGGCTGCTTCTTCAATACCATCGGTCCCCTGTAGTTGCATCGAAAAATGGTCAATTGGTGAAGAAGCCTCGTTTAGACATCAAGTAAGAAGCAGCAGCAGACGAGAATGAGACAGCAGCAGCAGGATTTGCAGTCGACACCACACATGCAATCCTGGCACAGTTGTAAGCAACCACGACTACAGCCACAACAAAAGCAATCGCAATAACAGTAACCATCTGTGCAGCACCGGAATGGGTCTCACCTCGCAGACAGAAATGCGGATGGGACTGAGGGAAGTGATCCCCTTGTAAGACAGAACCCCAGAACCTTCGCATACCTTCCCGAAGTCTGAGTTCATCAAGGATCAGAGCTCGTTGCGTTTCGGATCGACTTCCGCTGTCCGGTGCATCCCTAACGAGTCCGGTTCCTCCCTTGTTGTTAAGAACTCCTATGCCGATCAGCTCGTCAAGACTACAGAAAAAGAAACCATTACATCTCCGGGCCGTGGAATATCACCCATGAACTAATTTAATGTGACCTACGGGAAGCGTTTTACCGTGGTCAGACTCGAAGATGCCGAGACCAACCACCAAGCTTACGAGACTCTGACTGTGACTCGGCCAGTACGTCTCTGGTCCCATCTTCTTCGAAGGACGATTGTGTCCCTTAACAACCTTACTTCCCTAACTAAAATTCTAACTAAATGAAATCCCAACAAAACTAGAAAGAAAAAGAGAGGAATTGGATGAACTAGATAGGAGAAAACCAGCGGGGGGATCGGTGAGGTTTAAAGAGGGGAGGGGTTTCTGAAAGAAAGGGGACTAACCGGAGAGGAGGGGGATTCTCTTGGCGAAAAAAAAAGGGGAACCAAAGCCATTCTTCTTTCTTTCACTGGCTCCCCATCAACAGGAGCAGAGGATTTTCTTGAATTTCCTTCTTCTCCACTTCTCGACCGTCTTCGTCACAGCAACCGTCTTTCATCTGTTCTGAGCCAAGGTACATACCTTGAAGTTGGTGATCTTCCAATCTCGCAGCCACCTCTTCGAGAAGGACGTCCAGCCATCGCGTACACCCCGCGATAGCCCGTGGTCAGACATTTTCAAGGAGCTGTCCTCCCACGCCTTCCCGACATCATTAACAACAACAGAGATGACCAGACGACTCCCAAAGCTGCTCCTCTGTCACCTCTCATCTCAGCTACCCTGTTCTCCCGAAGCCGGCGCCAACAACCAGCTTCTCACCGACGTCCCTATTCCAACGATAGCATCCTCCTGAACGTTCAACGACCGACCCCTGTTCTTCCTGATCACGCCTACAGCAGAGAACCAGTCCTTCCGCACCAACACATCCATAACCCAGCAACGCCAAGCTCGGCCCCAGAAGCAGGGCTGGCCGCAGCAAGCCTGTCCCTCAGGCGTCTCCCGGAAGCAGACCCTTCTCCTCCTTATGTCTCCAGAACAACGGCAGCGACTGACCCAACAACCAGCCTATACGGCAGCGACTGACTCAACAACGAGCACCCCAAAGTGGTCTTCCCACTTTGCCGATTCCAGCGACCCAGCTCAGCTTCCGACACCACAGAGCCCGGAGAACAGCAACCCAATCTTCCAGCGCATCCAGGCTCAGCACAGCGGCGACGGATTTCACGCCCCGGCTCGACATTCCCGACCGCCTCAGCTTCGGTCTCGCCCTAGGTGTCCCCACAGGAGCCCAGAACCGCAGTCCTTCTCGGCGAAGCCTTCCCAGCACCACGACCTGGCGCTTCCACTCGCCCTCGTCCCAGCAGCCTTCCTGTCTCGTCGCCGTGACTATGCCGCCCCGAGGAGGATTCCCACCTCAAACCCCCGCCATCTCTAGAACCTGCAGCGGAGGGTGCGCCTCCCCAGAGTCCCGCATAGATAGCCTGTCTTCGTCCCGATGCCCTGGAGACCCAGCCCGCCGACCACGTAGCCTCGACAAACCAGAACACTCCCCGGCGAACCCACAGCAAGTCCAGGTGGCTACGACCGTTGGAAGCTCGTGCTATCAGCAGATCTAGAACTCTGAGGTGTATCCCCCACTCCAGTGACACCGCGGCAGCCTTGGGAGCCCTCATCTCCGGCGACATCCAACCCAAGACAGCCCCGATTCCTCTGACTTCCCGCGGCGGCAACTCCCACTATCAATGGCGACAAGGCATCTCCTAGATCCAGCTCCGACGGATCCCACCCCCTGCGACGCGGTCGACGACACTGGTGCCTCTTCCATCAGGCAATCGCTCCGGCTCCGCATCTGAGTCGTGCTGAAGAATCTTCACCTTGGTCGAGCTGAGGGACCCTCCAGACGGTTTGTGAGGGCTTCAGAAAGGTAAAGTCACTTTTTCCTATTTTTAGAGGAAAGTACTAGATAGTGTACTGGGAAAATATTTAGGAAGTAAAGTAAATAGTTTCGAAGTAACTAGAATAATACATTGAAGTTGGACTTTAATTAAGTTCAGCTTCGTTCACGAAGGAAATACGATTTATAACGTCCGACAAGTCCGAGACTTTTTAAAGGGGTTTATTGAAAGTAAGACTTTATAAATTCAACTTTTGTAATAAGTAAAATTGACTTTAAAAAGTCCGACTTCGGGATATTATTTTTAAAATTATATAACTTATTTTATAAATTATTTTTTCATTACATTAATATTAATATTGCACAACGCCCGCCTTTTTATACAATACAAAACAACAAAAGTATTTAAACGAGTGTAAATAATTTTGGGATTTCGAATGAGGTCAATGTTATTTGGCGTACATGTATGATAATTAATCATTATCTTGGTGGCTGTGGGAAGTCACCCCCGACCTGCCCCAACACAGAACAATTTATTCTCTGAAAACAACTTATTCTCGCCTTTGCCCACCAGAGTCAAAGTCTCCCGGTTGGAAATAAATGGCCATGTCTCCTGGTCGGAAATAAATGGCCGATGATTAACAGGAGATGAGATGTAGACTCCCTAAAGTCTTCTTACCTGTCGGAGACAGCAACACGCTTGACTTGCCGCGAACGATGGGGTGGTGTTAGATGCTGTCAATGTAAATTTATTTCATGAAAATTGACTATTCCAAGCAGTTCGTCCAAATTTAATTTGTTTGTGAATTACATCGATGTTTCCTAAGTTTCTTTCTGTTAGGAATGGTGATTCTGTAGTTTTGGCAGTTCAAGTGGGTGAGGTGATGATCTTGTCTTGACCAGTGGACAATTATAGATCCCTGAAAAACAAAAGTTAGTACATCAATTGTCATAAAGGGGGTGTGCGAAGTGTTTCGTTTAGCTTCTAAAGGAGTTTTGTAATGTAACTCAGTGATTTGCACTAACATAATCTTATTGGGTAAAATCATCATGCTTTTGTAGGATGACACTGCAGTAAAAAGCTCGGTATAAGCACTAAGCTCATGTTACAAATGCTTTGTGGGGTCATCTCTGTTTGCTACCACAAGGGACTGCTACTGATGCTTTGTTTCTCAATCCTTGGTGCAGTAATCTTTTGAAGGAAGGAGACATGCCAGGTCTCAGGGAGTTAATCAGACACCCATGGGACGAGTTTGTCCTTATCAGATACATAAAAGATTCGTTAACCATATATCGGGGGGAGTTAAATCAATGTTCAGATTGTTTTAAATTGGCAGCTAAAATCTTCATGGTGGTAAGGAATTACTGCTCCCGGGAGATGCAAGAACAAAGAGAGCACTAACCTTGTAGCTTTTTCGGATAAGGAGAAATAAATAGGGGTTGGGATAAAGCTCTCTTTCATTTGTAATTTTTTAACATACGAGAGGCTGCACGCTTTATTAATACATAGCATATCATCATCATGTTGAAGCAAAATCCAGAAACATTCAACATTACATATAAGTTGGATTATCACGGTTTACCTTCGACCATTTTTCCGTTGGTCACCCTTCCTTTTGGACATTTTCCTGTAACTAGCTTCCACTCTGATGACCACTCGGACTAGCCAGAGAGGCCTTCCCATTTCCAGCACCATGTATCCCAACGATATCCCCATCCCCATCCCGCTTCCGAAACCCAACACCACGTACTTCCACTCCAGCCACCCTCCGCCCTCCTGTCCACCGTCCATTCCTTTCGATGGTGGCTGTACTCCCTGACCGCACGATCTCGTGAGCGGAATACCACAGAGTCCAGGATTTCCTTGGAACGAATTGTTCGGGAATGTGTTGAAGTGTCCTCCGGGAGGTATAAGTCCGGTGAGGTTGTTACTTGAGAGGTCCAAAACTTCAAGGAATGTCAGTTTCACCAATTCCTTTGGAATTTCTCCTATCAAATGGTTAGAAGAAAGGTCCAGCGATTCTAGATATGTCAAGTTCCCAATAGATGAAGGGATCATTCCCGTGAAGCTGTTGTGAGAGAAATTTAGGCCATTGAGCGATTTAAGTAATCCAGCACTTTTGGGAATCTCTCCGCAGAATTGGTTACTCGATAAGTCGAGCATTGCAAATCGGACATTGATCTTTGTCATCTCCGTCTCGACCCCTTTCAAGTCGATCATCGCCGAGTAATATGTCAAACTTCCATTATATGAACCCATATATTGACCGAAAGTATTGAAATGATAGTATCGTGTCATGCCAAGCAATTGACCGATGAATTCGTCGGATACATTACCCTCGAAGTTATTGTTGGAAAGGTCCAGGATGCATACTTGAGAGAAGCTATGAGTTTCCTTGGAAATAATGACTTGGCCATGGAAATTATTAGATCTTAGACTGAGGATCTTCAGTGGAAGATCTCCCAACCAATTGGGGAACAAATCCACTATATTATTGTTGCCAACATCCAAAGCTCCCAATTGTTTACAATTCGATAGAGATCTCGGCAATGGGCCCTCGAAATAATTTTTGCTGAAATCAAGTGACATCAACGTACTTCCTTTACAAAATATCTCCGGAATTTGACCGCCAAACTCATTGGCATGCAGGTTCAAATAACGAAGACCGACGGTGATGCTCTTTAAGCAGTCGGGCAAGGTGCCCATGATACCATTATTTGACAAGTCAAGGACCCGGAGATTGGTCGCGTTACATATTAGTGAAGACATTTCTGCAAAATGATTATTGGAGGCCAAATAATAGAAAGTTGTGGCGGATGGAATTGGAAGTGGGCCTTCAAATATATTGTCCGACAGATCAATAGAATATAACAAAGTTGATTGGAGAAAGATGTTCATGGGCCACCTACCAACAAAATTATTATCCCGCAAATTAATATCATAAATGGATGAGGTGGACAACCAAGTGGGAGGAGCACCGCTGATGTTGTTGTAGCTGACATCAAGAATGCTCAGAGATGTGCAATTGGCCAAGGACGTGGGCAACGGCCCGCTCAATAAATTGTCCCTCAAGTATAACCCTTGTAATTTCGTAAGATTGCTGAGACACTGAGGAATAACACCCCTCAAATTATTCCAACTCAAGGCTAATATGGACAGAGAAGGTAGTCGGCATATGGATGGAGGGATGCTTCTGATAATATTATGGTAAAGATGCAATTCCTCTAGTGTATCAATTTCAATGCTCCAGAGCCAGCTGGGTATATCTTGAATCCTGTTTCTCGAGAAGTCTAGGCTTCTCAGTTGCTTTGAGCGAGACAAGAAGGAAGGGAACGTGCTCAAATTGCAGCTTCCCATATGCAATTCTTGGAGCTGCGGGAATGAAAACCTGTGGTTTGCATCGTTCCCCAAAACGGAGATCCCAGACAGACCCAGGAAATGCAGATTCTCGATGGTTGACAATATCCCCAAGTCAAATTCACTGGTGAAATTGTTATATGATATATCCAAGTAAGTCAATCGCGAGAGGTTTCCCATTGAGTTGGGAACTAAACCGGTGAAAGAGCAACCCCAGAGGGACAAGTAATCAATTTTGGGGCTCCAGTTGGATTCGGGAAGGGTGCCGGTGAGATCATAATTCACGTTTAAATCAATCTCTAGAAGATTTGGGAGTCCAAAGATAAATTCAGGAAATTTCCCTCTCAATAAACAATCCATGCATTTTAGGGAAATCAAAGAAGAAGATAAGTTCATGAAGGATGCAGGAACGACCATGGACATATCGACATACCCAAGATTGAGTTCATCCATCCGAGTCAGGTTGCTGACGAGCATTTTGATGGTTTGATCTTGCGCCACCAGCCCATCATTATAGGAGAGATCGAGGGAAATCAGCTTTGACAACTGTGAGATTTCCATGGGTAAGATGCCCGAAAGGCACGATGAAGAGAGATCAAGGTATTCCAACTGCGTGAACATGCCGATCTCTGGCGGGATTGCTGAGCCTAGGAGGTTGTTTCCAACAAGGTTGAGGCTATGGAGGTAGCGAAGAGAAAACAGGGGGCTGCTAGAACTAATGGAGCCATGAAGCCCGGCACAGGTCAAGTCGAGGCCGATGACGTCGCCAGTGGAATTGTCGCAGGTGACGCCCTCCCAGGAGCAGCAATCCTCGTCCTCTCTCCACGAGTCAACTTTAGGGTAGGAAGCATTCTGACAGTAATTATCAGTGATAGAGAAGGAGCGTATAAAACGGAGCAGGGCGTGTCTCTGGTCAGGAGGACAGGAGACTGAAGATGAGAATGGTGAGGCCACGAGGAGGAGGTGGTTGGGAAGGCAAATGGAAACCAGTAAAAACAACACGCACGGGATGATGAAACCATCTGGCATCTTGTCTCTTTTTTGGGCAAATTTTGTTACTCAAAAGGGAGGGAGGAATTTGGGATTGTCATTAGATGAGTAAACAACGCTCTACACTACTACTGTTTTTTAGTCCAATATATAAAAAAAGACTAATTTTTTGTTTTGAAGGATATGGAGAGGTCATCATCGCCCCCGACCTGCACCCACACGCAAAACACTTAATATTTCTTGCAACCTTTGTCTCGCCGTTTGCACACCAGAGTCGAAGTCTTCTTACCCTTGGGAGACGGCAGGCAACACACTTAAGGATTTGTATTTCCTGGCTTCATATTTGAAGAGGTCCTCTATTGATTAGCAAATTTGGCAAACGAATACGGGGTTCGGTATTTAATTTTGATAATGTTGTCAATTTTGAATAAAGATTAAAGAAAAATACGACGCTTAAGAAAGAACAATTGCTTATAGAGTACACTCAAAGAAAACGCAATAGAGAACAAGAATGCCTAAAGACTAAGGGCTAAGTGGCATCCTAATTTCTATTTGAATTGTGATTACGTTATTTTACTCTATTTATAATAATTATATATATATATTATGAATCTCAACTGCTTTCTAAAATATCAGACTAGTCTTCGTGATGAGTCACCTCTTTTTCTTCAGCGTCGGATCTCAACTGTCTTCCTAGTCTCGTGACACGTATCCTTAGGCAGTACCCATATCATTCACCTAGATGGATTGAAACCTGCTACTCTTTTCTAGACAAATGATGGGACTTAGGCGATACGTAAAATTAAACGAATGATGGAAATAGATTGTGGTCTCAACTAACCGAGGGTTGGAACCTCCTACATTCTGGGAATTATGGAATTCAAGCAATACTCAAGATCAAGTGATTGATGCAAATATGTTAGGGTCTTAACTAAGCGAAGATTAAAACTTGCTACTTTTTGGGCGAATAATGTAGACTCCCACCAGAGTCAAAGTCTTCTTACCCCGTCGGAGACGGCAACAATGCTTAACTTGTTGCGAACGATGGGGTGTATGATGCTGTCAAAGTAAGTTGTTTTGTTCTTATCTTTCTCGCAGACCAAACTCCCTTCACCTCTAACAACTTTCTTTCCATAACAGCATTCTCCACTCCCTTCTTCATTTACCTTTAGACACCATAATATTTTCAACATCCACAGTTGCTTTTTCTATCACATCTTCCCGGTAGACCAAACTCCCTTCACTTCCTTCTCTGTCATCCTCTGTAGAAGCTTCAATAGCTCTGCTTTGAATTCCTAGTTTGCTGAAAACATTCAATCTACTCCGAATGCTGATGTATTTTTGAACTGGAACAACTTTTGTCAAAGGATCAGCCAATTGATCCTCATATCAAACATTTTGTACTTGTAGTGTACCATTCATTACTTTCTCTCTAAGAAAATGAAAATCAATCTCAACATGCTTTGTTCAAGCATGAAGAATTGGATTCGCTGCCAGCAGAATAGTACTCACATTATCACAGTAAATCGTTGGAGCTTGTTTTTCAGGTACCTGGAGTTCTTTTAGTAAACCTTGTATCCATACTACTTCAGGAACTCCATTAGCAAGGGCCCGGAATTCAGCTTCAGTGCTTGAGCGAGATACCACCCGTTGTTTATGTGCTGCCCATGAAATCGAATTCGTACCCAGAAAAGTGCAATACCCTCCTGTGCTCTTCTTATCATTTGGGCAACTTGCTCAATCAGCATCAGTAAAGCAAGTAATATCTAAAGAATCAGCAGATGTCTTTGAATAACATCAATGTAACTGCATACAACATATGATAATTAATCATTATTCGGTGTACATAGTATTTTACTAAATGTGCATGTAAGTGCGGACTGGACAAAGACTTTATGAAGGCTCTAGAGGTCATCCCCCCAACCACAACATTTTATTCTCAGAAAGCAACTCTGTCTCACGTTAGTCCACCAGAGACAAACAAAGTCTCCCCGTGTTTCCATCCGATATAAATGGCTGATGGCTAAGACGAGATCAAAGTCTTCTTACCCCGTCGGAGACGGTAACGACACTTAACTTGCCGTGAACGACGGGGTGTATGATGCTGTCAAGGTAAGGAGAATATTATTTCATGATAATTGACTATTCCAAGTTGTTCGTCTAAGTCATTCGTGAACTATATATTTGATGTTTTGGATATTTTTTTCTGTTAATTTGCAAAAAGACTCTTCCAAATTAACAGAAATTATAGAGATTCAATGGCTGTAAGTCACTAGTGACCGTGATCGACTTTATTTGTTTTTGGAATTCGTTGTTTATTCCTCGTTTAATCTTTTCCCGGAGACTACATCCTCGAACATCTGTTTCATTTGCCAAATATATTCTCGACGTGTTTGAATGTTCTATAAAATTTTTTGAATTTAGGAAGATTAATCAAAACGAATGCCTGACAGATCCAACCATAATCTTTAGAAGAAGGGCTGACTTGATGTTCCCAATCGTAATGAGACAAAGGCATTTAGGCAGAGATCCACATAACCCACGGACAATAACAGGGGGAGAGAATTCAAACACTTAACTCGAACTCTATAAACACAGAGAGGTGTTGTATCCACATCCGCATCACATGTGTGGTGTAAAACCATCAAACGAATACGGGGTTCAGTATTTAATTTGATAGTGTTGTCAATTTTGACTCTTCTATGGGGTTTTTTAAAACAGCAAAATGAAAATTCACCCGTGTGTTTATCAGGAACATAAAGATCAACTGTTAATCATCTATTGGAGTTGCCCCCCTCCCCATCGATGTTCATATTTTTTTAATTGGCAGCTACATCTTTATGAGCTAAGGAGTTCCTGCTTTCGGGAGATGCAAGAACAAAGAGAGCACTGACCTGGTGGATAAGGAGAAATAAACAGGGGTTGGGATGAAGCTCTCTTACATTTGTAATTTTTGTTCTTATCTTTAACATAAGAGAAGCTGCATGCTTTATTAATGTTTATCATAACATCATAATGTTGAAGTAGCAAAACAAACAAAAATCTAGAAACATTCAACATTAGATGTAAGTTGGATTCTCACAGTTTACCTTCGACCATTCCTCCGTTGGTCACCCTTCTTCCGCTTGGACATTTTCCTATAATTAGCTTCCAGTCTAATGACCACTCGGACAAGCCAGAGAGGCCTTCCCATTTCCAGCACCATGTATCCCAACGATATCCCCATCCCCATCCCGCTCCCGAAACCCAACGCCGCGTAGTCCCACACCATCCACCCCCCGCCTTCCTTCTTTCCATCATCCTTTCCTTCCGACGGTGGCTGTGCTTTCTTGTTTCCCTGATCGCATGATCTCGTGAGAGGAATCCCACATAGTCCGAGATTTCCTTTGAATGAACTATTTGGAAAGGTGTCGATGTGTCCTCCGAATGGTATAGGCCCGGTGAGATTGTTCCATGCAAGGTCCAAAAATCCAAGGTATGTCAGCTTCACCAATTCCTTTGGAATTTCTCCTATCAGATGGTTAGAAGAGAGGTCTAGTGATTCCAGATTTGTCAAGTTCCCGACGGATGGAGGGATCGACCCAGTGAAGAGGTTGTGAGAGAAATTCAGACCTTTGAGCGATTTAAGTAATCCGATGTTTTTAGGAATTTCTCCCTGAAACTGATTGCTCGATAAGTCAAGCATTGCAAAGTGGACATTAATCTTCACCATCTCTATCTCAATCCCTTTCAAGTCAATCATCACCGAATAATATCTCCTACTCCCATTATAATTATTCGAAGACATATATTGATCAGAAAAATCATAACTATTGTCTCCCTTCATTCCAAGCAATTCGACAATGAATTTGTCTGTTATGTTACCCTCGAAATTATTGTTGGAGAGGTCCAATATGCGTACCTGGGAGATGTTATGAGTTTCCCTGGAAAAAATAACCTGGCCATGGAAATTGTTGGATTTTAAACTGAAGACTTTCAACGGAAGATCTCCAAACCAATTGGGGAACGAATCACTGATATTGTTGTTGCTAACGTCAAAAGCTACCAATTGTTTACAATTCGATAGAGATCTCGGCAACGAGCCCATGAATTGATTTCTGCTGAGAGTAAGTGACATCAACATACTTCCTTCCTGAAAAATCTCTGGTATCTGACCATGAAACTCGTTTGCCTAAAGGTTCAAGAACTCAAGACCACTGGTGATGTTTTCTAGGCAGTCGGGCAAGACCCCGGTGAGACTATTATTCGACAAGTCTAGTAACCCAAGATTGGTAGCATTACATATTACCGAAGACATCTTCCCAGAAAAGTGGTTATTGGAAACTGAATAAAACCCCGTTGAATAAGAAGGCAGTGGAAGGGGACCTTCAAATTTATTGTCCGACAGATCAATAAATACCAAAAAAGCTGACCGGAGAAAGATGTCTTGGGGCCACTTACCTCCAAAGTTGTTGGCCCTCAAATTAAGATAATAAATGAATGTTGTGGACAACCAAGTGGGAGGAGCACCGCTGATGTTGTTGTAGCTGACATCAAGAAAGATCAAAGATGTGCAATTGGCCAAGGAGGGTGGCAGCGACCCACTCATTAGATTGTCGCTCAAGTTTAACTCCTGTAATTTCGTAAGATTGCCGAGACACTGAGGAATGATACCCCTCAAATAATTTCCACTCAATTCTATGGAGGACAGAGAAGTTAGTTGGCAAATGGATGGAGGGATACTCCCACTGAAATGATTATTCCTTACTTGAAAATCTTGTATGAAAGCTGGAGGCATGGGAAGTGGCCCTTCCAACATGTTGTAGCTGACATCAAGAACCATTAAAGATGTGCAGTTGGGCAAGGAGGATGGCAGAGGCCCACTCAATGAATTGTTGCTCAAGTTTAACTCCCATAGTTCCGTGAGATTGCCGAGACACTGAGGAATGATACCCGTCAAATAATTTCCACTCAAGACTATGAAGGACAGAGAAGTTAGTTGGCAAATGGATGGAGGGATACTTCCCTTGATAAGATTATCATCAAGATGCAATTCTTCCAAGGTGTCAATTCCGATGCTCCATAGCCAACTGGGTATCTCTTGAATCCTGTTTTCCGAGAGGTAAAGAAATGTCAGTTCCTTTGAGCGAGACAAGAAGGAAGGGAACTTGCTCAGATTGCAACTTCCCATATCCAAAACTTGGAGCTTCGGCAATGAGAACCCGTGGTTTGCATCCTCACCCGAAACGGAGAGCCCAGAGAGAGAGAGGAACTGGAGATCCTCGAGGGTTGACAATATCCCCAAGTCAATCGTGAAATTGTTCTCCGATAGTTCCAGAGAAGTCAATCGGGAGAGGTTTCCGATTGAATTGGGAACTGCTCCCGTGAAATTGTTCCCCGATAGTTCCAGGGAAGTCAATCGCGAGAGGTTTCCGATTGAATTGGGAACTGCTCCGGAGAAAGAGCAATACCCGAGGGACAGATAATCAAGACTGGGACTCCACTTGGATTTGGGAAATGTGCCGGTTAATTGGTAATTCGACCGTGTGTCAATCACTTGTAGATTTGGCAGCCCAAAGATTAATTCAGGAAATTTCCCTCCCAACGAACAATCTGAAAGCTTGAGGGAAATCAAAGAAGAAGATAAGTTCATAAAGGATGTGGGATTGACCGTGGACAAATTGACAGACTCAAGATTGAGTTCCTCCAACTGAGTTAGGTTGCTGACGAGCATTCTCATGGTATGATCTTGCATCTCCAGCCTAAAATTATCAGAGAGATCAAGGGAAACCATCTTCAACAATAGTGAGATTTTGGTCGGTAGGATGCCTGAAATGTGCGAATGGGAGAGATTGAGGTATTCCAGTCGCGTGAACATGCCAATCTCTGGTGGGATGGCTGAGCCAAGGAAGTGATTTCCAGCAAGGCTGAGGTGACGAAGGTGGTGAAGAGAAAACAGGGGGCTGCTGGAATTGAAGACGCCACAAAGCCTGGCACAGGTCAAGTCGAGGCCGACGACGTCACCAGTGGAATTGTCGCAGTTGATGCCGTCCCAGGAG
The DNA here is from genome assembly GCA_023653495.1 of Melastoma candidum. NCBI lineage: Eukaryota > Viridiplantae > Streptophyta > Magnoliopsida > Myrtales > Melastomataceae > Melastoma > Melastoma candidum. The sequence continues at coordinate 19,908,278 of CM042889.1, forward strand.
CAGCAATCCTTATCCTCCCTCCATGAGGCAACTTTAGGGAAGGAAGCATTCTGTTGGCAAACATCGATGCTATAGAAGGGGTACCCGAAGGAGCAGCTTGGATCATTGATAGAGAAGGGACGTATAAAACGAAGCAAGGCGTCTCTCTGGTCAGGATCACAGGAGGTGGAAGGGGAAGCCAAGAGAAAGAGGTGGTTGGGATGATAAATGAGTAAAAATAAGAAGCAGAGGATGATGATGGTGATGAAACCACCTGCATCTTGTCTCATTTTTGGGCAAATTTTGTTACTCAAAAGGGAGGGAGGAATTTGGCGTTGTCATTTCTTAGTGCTCCCATTCCTGTAGGTATTTAAAAACAGACTAATTTTTGTTTTGAAGGAGGATGTAGAGAGGTCATCTCCCCCTTGTCATGCACCCACACGCAAAAACACTTGATATTTCTCAGAAAGCAGCAACTTCTGTCTCACGTTTCGTTTGCCCACCAGAGTCAAAGTCTTCTTACCCTTGGGAGACGGCAGGCAACACGCTTAATTACTAATAATTGGCCCACAGCAACACTGGTGACCCCAGCTTTGATTTTGATTCTACTCTGGTCTTTGGTCTTTCTTATTAATTTATGAAAAAAAATCATGCAGATGGAATCAATCATCCCTTTTGGAAGAACAGCTATTTAGATAGAAAGATAGATCAATAGATAGATAGCAGGAGGTCCCAAGTGATTGTTGTTCCCCACAAAGCAGATAGCATGCATGCAACAAAGAGGTTTCTGTTTCGTGCTTTAGATCCAATAAAAAGGACTGGGACTCTTGTGAAGGCAGTAACTGGAAGAAGCTCCAAACATCAAATAGAAACAATTCACTTAATCTCGACTTTCGTTTGGATGGCAGCTCCCTTACAACCTTGTAAAAAGTCCCTTGCATCTGGATACGAGTCCCCCAGATGAGTCCTTGGTGGGTTGTAAGTGGCTTGGTGGTGTGGGTGAGGGAGATTTGGGCTTACCTTTCTACTCGCCGGGGCTTCTCTCACACCAGGCCTTCAGGGACTAAAACGATGTTGACCTTTAGAGAGTACTATTTCATTGCTGGTTAACGAAAAGCATGAACACGATTGATTTCATTGTAAAGCACTAAACGACGAAAAATGTATAAATTTTTCAAACTAGGCCGAAAGGCTTTGTAATCGTTTCGTAAAAATATACATATTTTTATAATGACATTTGTAAATATGTACTATTTGTAACCGCAATTTTTTGGTAAATTTTCTTGGTGGTGTGGATTTGTACATCTAAACGGGAGTAGTCATCATCCCCAAAAAGAAGATAGATGGTTGATCTATCTAACCACTTCTTTTTGCTTTGTGTATGAATACCATGGACAGGGCCTTGTTATAAGTCTTGTACTTTGGACACGGGCTTTCTTTACTACTCATTGGGCATGGGCCTGGGCTTCGGACTCTGACCCTCGGGGACTAAGAAGGGCCTAGTCTAGGATCAAATTTTGTCGTAAGTCAATTCCGTCGACGTCCACGCTTCCCTTCCATACATTTATCCAAATCACAAATGAAAACAGCAAATAACAACAATTTAACATATTATGGAAAGAAGAAATTGTTATACATGAACACACCAATGTCATGTTAAAGAATTATCGATTTACCCATTTGCAGCACACGTACGCGCACATAATAAAATATTATACGAACCAAATCCATGTGGACGAAGTAAGAAGAAACAGAAGAGTCGACGCTAGAACAGAGTTAAACGGCCAAGGAACCCGAGACGAGGCGCACCACAAAGAGTTAGGGGGGTAGTGAGTAAAACTAAAAGGAACATCATTTTCACTAAGCTCTCTGGGCAGATTTTTTGAATGGGAGACTTAAAAAAAGTTGAGGCTATGTTTGTACAGGGGGTTTAAAGAACAAACATGCTCGAGAAAACAGAACAAGTTACCCCCCCTTTTTAGCTCAAAGCATCACCTTCAATTCACTAATTCCACCTTCATGCACGAGGGAAGAAATTCAAACACAAACAAGAAGAGGGAAAGGAAAACTCATCCCTGGAAAGCAACAAAGGAAGAAAGGAGGGAGGGACTCTGCATCCAATGAAGGAAAGGAAGGGTGGAGGCATCACGAATGCATCACCCCAATCAAACCCCATTAACATTTCCAACCCTGCAAAGCTTAGCCCAACAGTCCAGTAAGAAACATGACATAACTCGAAATTAAATATCAACTTATGAATGACATGACCATTCGGACTAGCCAGAGGGGCTTTCCTATTTCCTGCACCATGATATCCCAAATATATCCCCAACCCCATCCCGTTCCCGAAACCCAACGCCATGTACTTCCACTCCAGCCACCCTCCTCCACCCTCCTCCACTCCTCCATCCTTTCCTTTCGGCAGACGCTTTGCTTCCTTGTTTCCTTGATCGCACAATCTCGTGAGTAGAATCCCACATAGTTCAGAATTTTCTAGGAACGAACTATTTGAAAAGGTGTTTGATTTGTCTTCCTTGTGGTATAGGACCTATGAGGTTGTTCCTTGAGAGGTTAAAAAATCCAAGGAATGTCAATTTCACCAATTCCTTTGGAATTTCTCCCATCAGATTGTTAGAAGAGAGGTCCAGCGACTCCAAATACGTCAAGTTCCCAACATATGAAGGGATCGTCCCCATGAAACTATTGTGAGAGAAATTCAAATCCTTGAGCGATCTAAGTAATCAAATGTTATAAGGAATCTCTCCATAAAAGTGGTTACTCGATAAGTCGAGCAATGCAAATCGAACATTAATCTTCACCATCTCCATCTCGACCCCTTTCAAGTTGATCTTTACCAAGTAATATCCCTTACTCTGATTACCCAACGAAATAATCATATATAGATCGAAATACTCATCGATATTATTTTGTGTCATGCCAAGCAATTCACCAATGAATTTGTCTGTTATGCAACCCTCAAAATTATTGTTAGAGAGGTCCAGAATGCGTACTTGAGAGAATTTATGAGTTTCCTTAGAAATAATGATCTGGCCATGGAAATTGTTGGATCTTAAACTCAGGACCTTCAACATTTTTCCGGAAGCTCTCTTTGCTAATATGTAATGCCACAAATCTCTTGTTCCTTTGACATTTTTGAGGAATATGGAGGAAATGTTGCATGCTTAGTCAAATTTTGGAGGATGTTAATAGGAAATAGTTGAACTTATAGGAAATTAACATTGAAGAAAGGGAGAATTTGCATCCATTCTTCTAAGCTCCTGGTGACTTAAACGGGGGATACGATTTCTAGACTCCTCTTTTGAACAAAAAGAAAAAGGGAAAGAAGCAGAGGTAGTACAACTAGGTAATGTCCGTATTTACTGTACGGACATAATAGATTTTTGGTCACCTCCACCCCAATCACATCACGCCAACTGTCCCAAGGGCAATTTAGTCTAGTCGGTTTATAGTTTTAAAACAAGACGTAGTAGTTGTGAAGCCGCCGCGCCACTCCAACAAATATGAGTCCGAAGCCATTATTAAATCGAAATAGCAGGGCCATGGGCCTGAACTAAACATCTCCGTAAGGCCCACATATCACAACATAGCTATACGAAGCCCATTTATATAATGAATTATTTAAACAAGCTTATTTCAATCATCTAATTAGAACCCCCCAAGATTTTCTTAAGCCTATGGTTTCTTAAAGATCAAGCCTTGCCTAAGGCTTACCTTTGTGGAGACACCTCTCAGATGCGGCGGCTTTACGCATCAGAAAAAGCCCATAAACATAAGAGAGCACTTTATTGTTTCCAACCAGAAGACATCGTGGGGGCAGACACTGCCTTGGCATATACCCAGATAAGTTTGTAGCTGGTCATAAATGTAAGACATAATTACATAGCATAGAGACGATTGCAGAGGAAGATTATCAGGTAGCTGCAGATTCTGGGATGAACAAACAGAAGAGGTGAATGACAATCCACCACCTTTAATTTCACTTAATGCAGTAATTGGAAATCCTGCTTCTCAAACAATGGAAGTCGCTGGGAAAGTTAAGGGAAGCAATTCGATCATTCTTATACATACAACTTCCTGAATGAAGGGGCAACAACAAGCTAGGTTGCAAAATCAAGACAATCTGTCCGGTGGCAATATCTATGGAAAACATCCTTTAACACTGTCCTAAATTTTATTGTCTATTATAAATAGACGGATTGTCCAGAGCTACGAAATAGGAGAGTCGGATCGACACAAGTTGAGATCCTCACGCTCCGAGGTCTCTACGAGACTCGGGGTGAAACTTTCTCAGGGTCATTCACTGGAAAATGAAACACGTTAAACGAAAAGGACCAGGAAAGAAGAAAAAGAAGAAGGAAAGGAAAAGGGAACACCATCCTGGACAATGTAATTGTCTAAACCGCTGAGAATTTTCCAAGAATAGGGCCAAAAGTGTGTTGAGTTTCTTTGACTATTAGGCCGAAGACAATTTGCAGAAGGCATCTTAAGCGCGTTGCCGTCTCCTGACGGGATAAGAAGACTTTGACTCTGGTGGGCGAGGTCTACATCTCGTCTCATCCATCGGCTATTTATCTCCGATGGGGACACCACACGATGAGACTTTGACTCCCTGGTACGCATCCTAGATCTCTCCAACAATAATTTTGAGGGAAATATGACGGAAAAATTCATCTGTGAACTGCTTGGCTTGACACAGTGTAATATTTACTATTTCTCCTATCAATATATGATTCTTTATTATGTGAACGGAGGATATTACTTGGTGATGATTGATTTGAAAGGGGTTGAGACAGATGGTGAAGATCAATGTCCAATTTGCAATGCTCGATTTTGCGAGCAATTGCTTCGAGGGAGAGATTTATAAAATCATTGGATTTACTTAAATCGCTCAATGTTTGAATTTCTCTTACAACCACTTTATTGGAGGGATCCCTCCATCTATTGGGAATTTGATAAATCTGGAATAGTTGGACTTCTCTTCTAACCATTTAATGGGAGAAATTCCAAAGGAATTGGTGAAACTATCATTTCTTGAATTTTTGGATATCTCACGGAACAACCTCACAGGGCTTATACCACTAGGAGGATAGTTCAACATCTTTTCAAATAGTTCGTTCCAAGAAAATTCTGAACTTTGTGGAATCCCACTCACAAGGTCGTGGGGTCATGGAAACAAGGAAGCACAGCCACCATCGGAAGGAAAGGATGATGGAGAGGAGGAGGGTGGAGGGTCGCTCCAAAATGAAGATGGCCTGTTACACATTGACAAACTATGTTGCCTCTCTTACTCTTTTTAGAGAAAAAACATGAAAATAAGAATAAATAAGATTTAATAGCCCGTTTGGTTTCTGGAATAGAATGGATCAAACCAAACGCAACATAAGAATGATTTATCCCAACTACTGTGTTGGTTTGGATCAAGGCTAGTGGAGAAGAATTCTTCTGTTCTTGTCTTTTGTCATTTCTTATTATCCTTAGTGGTGTCTCTTTATTTCTTTTTGTTTGGTCTATTTAAGTGTTGTGATGTAATTAAGTGTTGTGATGTAATGGTTTCCAAAATCACTCTATTATTCTGTCAATTTAAAATCCAGAAAAGAGCATTTGCACAAAGATTGTTTGGGTTTTCTTAAGTTTAGGTTCGGCCTCCATCTGCAGAAGGTCGCTACAGAAGCTAACGTCTGTAGAAGATTATGTTGTTTTCCATTTCGCTTCGATTGTAGTTTTTGCTATTTGCAGATTTGTTTCCTCAATGTGAGAACATACGTACTGTTTATTTCTCCCATCTGAAGATACCCGTTTACTGCTCTCTTTGTCACCACTGCTAAATAATTAGCATAATAATAGATTAGCCAACTTTGATTACTCGGTCGCAACAAAATAAAACGTATAAACATTTGTTGTTTTACATGAGCCTGATGTTTGGCAGGGAATTTAGGAACGACCTCTTTCTCCTTGTTTGTGTCCATGCTGTAACTTGAACAGCGGTTAAGGTTTATTCTGTAACACCACATCTTACCACAATCTGGAAATTAGACTAATACATTTTTGTATGGTGATTAGATGGTATGACCGTGTTATCGTATTCTCAGATTTTGCTACTTGTGTGGTATATTCAAGTTATCAGGCTATTCCTGGGAAAGGCTTGCCAGGGCCAAATGTCCGCAGGGGGCTCCACCAGATAAGAATGCGGCACAATAATCTCGAATGTTTTTTTCGGCCTGTGATCGAGTAACTTCCTTGTTCAGTCCAATTAGCCTGACAAAGACCACCATAGAGATGGCTGCGGATGTCTGGTGCCCCAGTTATTGGATTGTTGTCGGATACTATTTGAATGGTTCGACCATATGCAAACAAAGCATTTGGTCAGATTCAACATAACCAGTGGACAATATCATGGGAGATTATCTAGAATTTTCCACTCCCATCAGATTGGGGGAGAGAATCTGTAACCAAATTGCCAGGACTCTTATGAAGCCTGAATCTGAGACACCGAAAACCAGAGAGAAGAAAGAAAAAAGATGTGTGAGGAACCCAAGAACAGGGGGAATGTCAAAACCTGCACCCGCTAGGCTTATATATTGGGTGACGTTATTTCTCTATCCGATGTTCCACTCTAAAACTAATTGGTTTTAGAAACTGCCTCTGAAACAAGTCCTCGACCGCACTTTTGTCATCATCAAGTCTGCCGGTCCCCAACTCTGGATCCTCAGTCTTCTAGCTAGCCTCCGAGAGCTTAAAAGCTACAGTGCCACGTCACCTTATTTCATACCAAGCGGATCTTTCCTAAAATATCTACCTACCATGCTATCGATTCTCTATTGCTCGGAGAGTCTATGAAAGCAATGGGAAAAGGAATAGCCGTACCTACTAACATCTAGAAGAAGTAACATGTAGATAATTCCTATTTTGTGTTGGTAAATCAACAAACTGTGGACTTTGAGCTGAACATCGATGGAGAATCTCGAAACAATGACATGAGTATGGGGGCGGTTTGTTATGGACTGTCAGAACAGTCATGGGAGATTCAACTTGGATGACCGTAAGGTCCATATCAGGGACAGGCTTGCTCAAGTTGTTGATTATATATAAGACGATTCATCGAATTCTTACTCTATGATAGGACACTAGTGGAAAGAAGACACGTCATGTTTAAACCTGGAATTTCTTCGGCAGCTCTAGTTGCGCAACGGATCATTAGGAGGCTGTTCATTGTGCTGGAGAGGGCTTCCTTCATAACATTTAGTTCTAGCCTCCACATATTCATCTGTTCAATCACGCTCTTGGACGTTCCGACCTATGTTTGATTTTTCTTTGTTCGACGACATACATCCACCCAATGGGCCGACTCAAGTCACTTGTGATTAAAGTTGATAAAAACAATTGAACATAAAGTAGATGAATAAGCCGTATAGAACGAAACGGAAAAAATTAATGAGCACACAATGGCCTTTCTATCTACTAACGTGTTTTATAGCAATATCAAAAGCCAAAAAATAATTAGGAAATAATTCTTATTACTAAACAGATTAAGATTGTTATTTGGTTTGATAATTAGGAAAACAGTGGGCTGCTGGAATTGATGGAGCCTAGAAGCCCGCCACAGGTCAAGTCGAGGCTGATATTATTCGACAAGTCTAGGAGCCGGAGATTGGTGGCATTGCATATTAGTGATGATATCTCCCCCGAAAAATGGTTATTGGAAACCGAATAGGAATATGTGGCAGAAGAAGGTAGTGGAAGCGGACCTTCCAGTTTATTGTCCGACAAATCGATGTTCCCCGACTGGAGAGAGATGTCCAGGGGCCAGTGGCCACCGAAATTGTTGTCCCGCAAATTAACAGAAAAAATGGATGACATGGATAACCAGGTGGGAGGAGCACCACTGATGTTGTTGTAGCTGATATCAAGATATGTCAAAGATGTGCAGTTGGCCAAGGATGTGGGCAACTGCCCACTCAATAAATTGTTGCTCAAGACCAACCTTTGTATATTTGTTAGATTACCGAGACATTGAGGAATAAGTCCCACTAAATTATTTTCACTTAACTCTACGGAGGACAGAGAAGTTAGCTGGCATATGGATGGAGGGATGCTTCCGCCAGAGTCAAAGTCTTCTTACCCCCCGTCGGAAAAGGCAATATGCTTAACCTTTCTATTTTTCTATTTTTTCGTAAATCAACAACATGCTTAACTTGGTATGATGCACGACGCTGTCAATGTAATAAGAACTTTATTTCACGAGAAATTAACTATTTCGAGTTGTTCATCTTAAGGATGTTTCTTTATGTAAATTTACGAGAAAAGTGCGAAATAAATTTCGTACTTTACAAACATGTCTCATGTTTTACGAACGGAAATACGAAACTGATTCGTAAACGTTTTATACTTTCTACGAAAGAGTTTCGCACTTTAGGAAATGTTTACGAATAAGTATGAACAAAAGTATGAATAAGTTCGTAAATGTTTTATAAAGTACCAAACTTACTCGAGTGGCACATAGAAAAATAGCATCTTCCGTGAGGCCCCTGCTTTTGATTTTCGATTTGTCTTATCTCAACCCACTCTAGTCATTGGTCTTTCTTATTAATTTATATAATATATATATATATATATCTATATATATAACAGAACTTTTTATCTTCCAAAAAGAGTCCTAATTTATAGAAGTTCTCGAACACAGTAACGCTTTGTTTCTGTTATCAATTGTTACTTTTATCTTTAGTTTTTATTCTAAAGTATTTCAATAATGATGACGAGGGAGGACTGGAATAATGTAACTTTTACTATCCAAATTCCATGAAGTACTGAAAAGAAAGAACAATATTTCTTCTTCTTCTTCTTCTTATGATTATAGCCTTGGTATTAATATCCCACCCTCCTCTGGTCTTTGGTCTTTCTTAATTTTAAATGATTCTGCTTGTCTGTGGCCAGGATGCCCAGAATACGATGAGCTCGCTGTGGTCGTCGAGGGAATTGGACTTCTCATTGATCTCTCCAAACTTGCTGGAGAGAATCCCGAGGGCGACTCTAGCGATGGAGTCCGCATACACGGAAGCACACCAGACGATGACAATGATGGAGACCTTGGGAGATAACTTGCGAGGGTTGTTGAAGAACAAGAGTATGACTTGCAAGGCCAGGCTCGCAAGACCATCTTTCTCTTTCACCCCTTTTAGTCAGAATTTAATTGATTTGTTCAAAAAGTTTTTTTATTGAATTAAATTGGAACTAGTTAAAATGAAAAAAGAAGTTTATAAAATATGTAAAAGAGTAATTAATAAAAGAATGAGTCATGGAGAATATATCAGGTTCCCATCAAGTCAAACAAAGTCTCCCAGTGGAAATAAATAGCCGGTGATTGAGACGCCTTAACTTGCCGTGAATAATGGGAATGGTGGATGATGATGTTGTAAATGTAAGAAGCACTTTATTTCATTATCAGAAATGAATATTCCAACCCCCTCCATCCATACTTAATTCATACGTGAATCACGCTTCTGATGTTTTTCTCTATTAAAATTTGCGAGAAGACACTCGTCTAGTCATAAGTTTTCTTTTCAAATATAAATTTTTTTTAAAAATAGAAGTAACTAATTTATAAAAAAAGTAACTAAAGTACGATACAATCTTCCCTCATTTTAACTTAGAAAGGACAGATAGACACTCTGCAAATACTCCGAGGGAGGAATTAGATGTTGCAAACTATTTCTTTATGAGCTAAACAAACAATCATATCTTAATCTTAAATTTAGTTGTTAGGAATGCTCAAATATTTAGAAACAAGTATAATGAGAACACGATGGAAGTTAGTATGTGGTAGAATTGATCATTTGGCATTAAAATTATAATCTGTCGGAGGCCAACATGCCGGTAATACGGTACAACACAATATATTTTTTAAAAATTATTTAAATTTTGATATAAGGGATTGCATCTTATTAGGAAGAGGACGACTGAACACGGATTCATCTATCGCGGTGTCTTTTTATCCTTCCAGGGGTCGCAACTCAGGTTAGAGGATGGCCATGCATGCAAACAAGGGCCGTCGGGATAAATCTCCCAGCGCATCCTTTGATGCATGCTATACTTAAGCCCGTTATAAATATCGTAATGGTGAAAGCTCCAGGGCCACCGGAAGCTACAATAGAAAAGCGTGGAGAAAATCAAGCTTGGATGGAAGCAGAAACTTTATGTCTCTCCTGCCTTCACGTCGTGAAAGCCCAGGTCGTCGTCCTTAGATTTACAGTGGATGGTGAGCACGTGGTCGATACAGTTCTTTATCATCACCGTCACTTTGAACCAGAAAGCATCTGAACCATTGAGCGAGAGGATAAAAGGTGCAGTCGATTCGATACTATAAAGCAATGCCAGCATGGAGATGAAGAGCAGCGTCTTCCACAGCTTTGTCATCGTTCTCCCCCCTTCTTTAACAATCCAGAAATGTTGAGATGGAGTCTATGATGTCCTCCTCATATTGTAAATTGTCCATCTGGTTTTCCTTTCTTGCAATTAATTATGAGAATATGGTCGAACCGATCCACATGATCATTGTAATAACTATCCAAATGAAACAGATTCTGTTTTTTTTCGTTTCTTTTACATACTTAATTATCTAAACCTGTACTTATTATATATTTCATTTTCTTACTTTCATTCAGACACAATCGATGGATTTACAAAATTTGATGATGAGGTATCTACGTCACATCTGAATCAAACGGCTGGCTGCGATCCCCTCCTCCTTGATCCTTGGCGACTCCCGGTCGATTCGCAGCCATCTCATTCCTTTTTATGTTTTCCTGTTCAAATGGTTGGTTCACGTTATGTTCTTATATTCATGGGCTTTTTGTGAGTATCAATGGAAGAGTTTGTTCTGTTTTGTCAATTCTTTCATATAGTGATTGTATTTATTCTCGTTTTGTTAATCCTGTGCGTGACATGTTCTTCTATTCTCCTTCTTTGGTGTGTCATGTTGTGCTTGTTTTCGGCACTCCTTGTCCGCAAGAAGCCTGAAAGGGCTGGAATAGGCAAAGTCTGGCAGCATCCTTCATGTTAAACCTTTAATAAATAAACCTTAGGCTTAAGCGATACAAACATTTAGATATATGTTCTTGCTTGGCTGTTAATATTTGTCGCTTTTGTTCAGTAAGGATGATGGTATGTGCCTCCAGCGTAATTTCCATTGGTAAGCTTTGGATGCACGGTGCGTTGCCGTTACCTCAGGTTTAGTTAGTGATTGATTGTTTTCATTCCTCTCCTTAATTTAGTTTTTTTTTCTATTCAAGAAGAAATAATGGATTTGGTTTCTTTTGCAATGCTTCTTTTCATTCCTCAGTTTCAGCTTTTACTGCATGCCTTCATTTTAGTTTATTGGTATGTTTAGATGAGAATATGTAGCAGTAGGAGAGGTTTAAGAAATTCTTATAAGCCCATTTATCCGACTAAATGGAAATAAATAAATAAATAGCTTGGACAGGTTGATTGCATCTTGTTAACAAAAACCATGAACATGATTGATTTTGCAGGTTTTATTTATATTTTTAAAGAGTACGACCGATTGCATAATTTGTCGACGTATGGCACATCATCACCACCATCCTATTGAAGTGACGAATAGACAAAAATCTAGAAACATCATACAATAATTACACATTCCTCCTTGGGGCTCCCTTCCTCTTCGACCTTTTCCAGTTATCGGTTTCCAGTCGGATGACCATTCGGACCAGCCAGAGGGGCCTTCCCATTTCCAGCACCATGTATCCCAACGATATCCCCATCCCCATCCCGCTCCCGAAACCCAACGCCGCGTACTCCCACTCCATCCATCCTCCTCCGCTGTCCTTTCCTTTCGGCAGAGGCTTTGCTTCCTTGTTTTCCTGATCGCACGATCTCGTGAGCAGAATCCTACAAAGTCCAGGATTTCCTTGGAATGAACTATTCGAAAAGGTGTTGAAATGTCCTCCTAATGGTATAGGCGCCCGTGAACTACTACGTCGCCATGTCAAAAGAAGAAGCTGCTTCCTATGTTTCTGGCACCGAGCCAATCCCGGCATCACCGTGATAACTTTACACCAATCCCCTGGTGTTTGTAGGTTTTGCTTCTCTACTCTCCCACTGTTGGGAAAAATACTTGGAGATCGGTGATGATATAAAACACCATCTATCTTTATGGACAGTGTTTAGGCGTTCTTTTATTTATGAAAATAAAAGGAATTGAACGAGATATTAATTTGATGAAAGTCCCTCATTTACGTTTCCTTTTTTCATAGAAGTAAATATATCACCTATTTATGGTAAGGTTTTGCAATGTTGTCTTCAACCTTCTCTAGATCAATCTGACTACCAATGAACCATTATTCGTTGTAATAAACATCCTAGATAGAATGGAATTTGGTGATTTTGGAAGTTAATCTTGGATTATTTCCATTCAAAGAAGGTTCCTGATCATATTCACCTAGAACCTTCTTTATCACATAATTCAAGGGAATATCATCAAATCATAACCATTTTGATATGATATGATTACCTAAATAATATTTGTTTGAGTGTCTCATTTTATAAATATAATATCGTCATACTATCTAACATTTATTTTCTTTTATGCGCGGAGGACTAATTGGCCAAGATTCAAATTCTACATTTACTCTAGGTCATTTTGTATAATTAGAAGATTATTCATCTTCATTCTCTGGTATTGAAATATGTGTATCATATTTTAAAAATACAAAGTGTACTGAGAGCTTGTAACTTTTCGTTTGAGCTTTGTTAGTCACACACGATGGACGTTAGCTGTAGAAGGCTGCATCGTTGGTGAAGTCTTCTGGGAGAGCGACCTGGGGGCCACGAGGGACTCTTGGTTGGAGGCTGCATGAGACGTTGGTGGAGGCGTGCTACTGGAGGCTGGCGTAACCAATGTGCAGTGGGCCGGAGAGAAAGGCGGATATCCTAGGAGCACAAAAGGTGAGGGACTGACCAGTTTATGTTGTGTAACGTTCTGTGTGTACAGGAGCCTAAGAAAGAGGCTGATGTCTGTTTGCGTAAGACTTGATGCGTGCATGCGTAGGGTTTGCTACGTGCTTGAGTGGGGTTCGCCACATAGTCGCTATCTCGAGGAGGTTGCACAAGTCGTGTGGAGTCGCCGGAGGGAAAATCCATCCTTTGATAGGGGTCACCGTCTACTTGTGTAGGGTTCAATACGTGCTCGCGTGGGGTATGCCACGGAGTCGTTGTCCCGAGGGGATTGCACTTGGTTAACTTTGTTAGTCACATTAACACATGCACCGAGTCACATTTGGTACAAAACCTCTTGGTCTGTGAAGTAGAGGGTTGACACATTTGGTACATTACCTTCTGGTCTGTGTTGTGCAACCCAATTACCTTTGATACAGAACCTTTCGGTCTGTGCTATGAAACTCAGTCATTCTATGCAGAACCTTATGGTATGTGCTATAAAAGTTCGTTCGCATATCACCTTATATAATCTTTTCTACGTTACATAAGAGTGATAACCATCTAAATTCTGGGTGAAGAGTTAATGTAAGCAACTAGCCGAACCACTATAAAAGTCTTGCGTCCATCAAACAAATTACAATCACATTCGTACGTTCTTTCTTACAGAAACATGTCTATACGGTTCTATTTTACATAAGCTTTCTTCCGCTATGAGGTTTGTCGAAAAGGAGTTAAAAATCCTTAATTAGACTTTAACACTAATTTACCTCCTCTTAGGAGTGATCGTGGACATATTGACAGACCCAAGATCGAGTTCCTCCAACTGAGTTAGGTTGCTGACGAGCATTCTCATGGTATGATTTTGCATCTCCAACCTAAGATTATCAGAGAGATCAAGGGAAACCAGCTTTGACAATTGTGAGATTTTGGTCGGTAGGATGCCTGAAATGTGCGAATGGAGAGATTGAGGTATTCCAGTCGCGTGAACATGCCAATCTCTGGTGGGATGGCTGAGCCAAGGAGGTCATTTCCAGCAAGGCTGAGGTGACGAAGGTGGGTAGAAAAGCTATACTTAGGCTTGTTGTAAATATCGTAATGGTGAAAGCTCCAGGGCCACCGGAAGCTACAGTAGAAAAGCGTGGTGAAAATCTAGCTCGGATGGAAGCAGAAACTCCATGTCTCTCTTGCCTTCATGTTGTGAAAGCCCAGGTTGTCGTCCTTAGATTTACAGTGGATGGTGAGCACCTGGTCGATACAGTTCTTCATCACCACCGTCACTTTGAACCAGAAAGCATCTGAACCATTGAGCAAGAGGACAAAAGGCGCAGCCGATTCAATACTATGAACCGATGCCAGCATGGAGATGAAGAGCAGCTTCTTCCACAGCTTTGTCATCGTTCCCCTCCCCTTTAACAATCCAGAAATGTTGAGATGCAGTTTATGATGTCCTCCTCATATAGTAAATGGTCCATTTGGTTTTCCTTTCTTGCAATTAATTATGATAATCTGGCCAAACCTATCCACATGATCATTGTAATAACTATCCGGATCAATCAGATTCTGTCTTTTTCGTTTCTTTTACATACTTAATTATCTAAACCTGTACTTATTATATATATTTCATTTTGTTTCTTCCATCCAGACACAATCGATGGATTTACATTATTTGATGATGAGGTATCTACGTCACATCTGAATCAAATGGCTGGCTGCGACCCCTCCTCCTTGATCCTTGGCGACTCCCGGTCGATTCGCAGCCATCTCATTCCTTTTTATGTTTTCCTGTTCAATCGGGTTGGTTCACGTTATGTTCTTATATTCATAGGCTTTTTGTGAGTACCAATGGAAGAGTTTCTTCTGTTTTGTCAATTCTTTCATATAGTGATTGTATTTATTCTTGTTTTGTTAATCATGGGCCTAACAAGTTCTTTTCTCCTTCTTTGGTGTGTCATGTTTTGCCTGTTTTCTGCACTCTTTGTCCGCAAGAAGCCTGAAAGGGCCGAAATAGGCAGAGGCGGGCAGCATCCTTCGTGTTAAACCTTTAATAAATAAAACTTAGGCTTAAGCGATACAAACATTTAGATATATGTTCTCGCTTGGCTGTTAATATTTGTTGCCTTTGTTCAGTAAGGATGATGGTATGTGCCTCCAGCGTGATTTCCATTGGTAAGCTTTGGATGCACGGTGCGTTGCCGTTACCTCAGTTTTAGTTAGTGATTGATTGTTTTCATTCCTCTCCTTAATTTAGTTTTTTTTTCTATTCGAGAAGGAATAATGGATTTGGTTTCTTTTGCAATGCTTCTTTTCATTCCTCAGTTTCAGGTTTTACTGCATGCCTTCATTTTAGTTTACTGGTATGGTTAGATGAGAATATGTAGTAGTAGGAGAGGTTTAAGAAATTCTTATAAGCCCAGAGACGGAGATCCCAAACAGACCGAGGAAGTGGAGATCCTCCATGGTTGAAAATATACCCAAGTCAAACTCACCGGCGAAATTGTTATATGATAAGACCAGGTAAGTCAATCGCGAGAGGTTTCCCATTGAGTTAGGAAATAAACCGGTGAAAGAGCAACCCCATATAGGGACAAGTAATCAAGACTGGGAATCCACTTGGACTCGGGAAGGGTGCCGGTGAGATCGTAATTCAACCATAAGTCAATAACTTGAAGATTTGGCAGCCCGAAGATAAATTCCACAAACTTCCCTCTCAACGAACAATATGAAAGCTTGAGGGAAATCAAAAAAGAGAAATTAATAAAGGATGCAGTAACCTACTGTCGCTGCGGCGGCTGCTCGAAGCGAGACTAAGGGAAGTGATCCCCTTGTAAGACAGAACCCCAGAACCTTCCCATACCTTCCCGAAGTCTGAGCTCATCAAGGATCAGAGCTCGTTGCGTTTCGGATCGACTTCCGCTGTCCGGTGCATCCCTAACATGTCCGGTTCCTCCCTTGTTGTTAAGAACTCCAATGCCGATCAGCTCGTCAAGACTACAGAAAAAGAAACCATTACATCTCCGGGCCGTGGAATATCACCCATGAACTAATTTAATGCGACCTGCGGGAAGTGTTTTACCGTGGTCAGACTCGAAGATGCCGAGACCAACCACCAAGCTTATGAGACTCTGACTGCGACTCGGCCAGTACGTCTCTGGTCCCATCTTCTTCGAAGAGACTCTCTACCAATCCGCCGTGGACAGGGTCAGGATAGCCGATATGCTCATTGAGCAGAATATTGTCCCCGGGATCAATCGACAAAGGCTTGATGCTTATTTTTGGTTCGAACAACAAGTCATCGTGCCAGGGAGTCGATAGCCTTGCATCTCACTCTGATGCTTCACGAACAGTGGAGAGAGGTCCTGCGAAATACAAAATTCATTAGCCCACCATTGCCACTAGGAAGCCTCCCTAAAGTCCCATACCCCAAGATTCAATTTCATTGTGGCTAAACCCAGCCCAAAATAAGAGAACCAAAACAAACCTCAGCCCGACCCAAAGAAAAACCAAGCAAAGCCTGCAGTAACTGATGCCAAGCCCAAGCCCAAACACATTTTGTCTTCCCCGACAAAGTCTTACCAAAGGACGATCTTCCCCCCCTCTGACGGTTGCCAATTCAGGCTGAAGACCCCAAATTCTCAGCCACTGTCCACCACACCACCTGCAGGAAACAGATTTGGACAACGTCCAAGGACGATTGTGTCCCCTAACAACCTTACTTCCCTAACTAAAATTCTAACTAAATGAAATCCCAACAAAACTAGAAAGAAAAAGAGAGGAATTGGATGAACTAGATAGGAGAAAACCAGCGGGGGATCGGTGAGGTTTAAAGAGGGGAGGGGTTTCTGAAAGAAAGGGGACTAACCGGAGAGGAGGGGGATTCTCTTGGCGAAACAAAGCCATTCTTCTTTCTTTCACTGGCTCCCCATCAACAGGAGCAGAGGAATTTCTTGAATTTCCTTCTTCTCCGCTTCTCGACCGTCTTCGTCACAGCAACCGTCTTTCATCTGTTCTGAGCCAAGGTACATACCTTGAAGATGGTGATCTTCCAATCTCGCAGCCACCTCTTCGAGAAGGACGTCCAGCCATCGCGTACACCCCGCGATAGCCCGTGGTCAGACATTTTCAAGGAGCTGTCCTCCCGCGCCTTCCCGACATCATTAACAACAACAGAGATGACAAGACGACTCCCGAAGCTGCTCCTCTGTCACCTCTCATCTCAGCTACCCTGTTCTCCCGAAGCCGGCGCCAACAACTAGCTTCTCACCGACGTCCCTATTCCAACAATAGCCTCCTCCTGAACGTTCAACGACCGACCCCTGTTCTTCCCGATCACGCCTACAGCAGAGAACCAGTCCTTCCGCAGCGACCCAACAGCATACAAGGGCAGCCGCACCAACACATCCATAACCCAGCAACGCCAAGCTCGGCCCCAGAAGCAGGGCCGGCCGCAGCAAGCCTGTCCCTCAGGCGTCTCCCGGCGACTGGCGGAAGCAGACCCTTCTCCTCCTTATGTCTCCAGAACAACGGCAGCGACTGACTCAACAACGAGCACCCCAAAGCGGTCTTCCCACTTTGCCGATTCCAGCGACCCAGCTCAGCTCCCGACACCACCGAGCCAGGAGAACAGCAACCCAATCTTCCAGCGCATCCAGGCTCAGCGCAGCGGCGACGGATTTCAAGCCCCCGCTCGAATTCCCGACCGCCTCAGCTTCGGTCTCGCCCTAGGCGTCCCCACAGGAGCCCAGATCTGCAGTCCTTCTCGGCGAAGCCTCCCCTCCTCAAGCCCCCTCCGGACCTTCCCAGCACCACGACCTGGCGCTTCCACTCGCCCTCGTCCCGGCAGCCTTCCTGTCTCGTCGCCGTGACTATGCCGCCCCAAGGAGGATTCCCACCTCAAACCCCCGCCATCTCTAGAACCTGCAGCAGAGGGTGCGCCTCTCCAGAGTCCCGCAGAGATAGCCTGTCTTCGTCCCGACGCCCTGGAGACCCAGCCCGCCGACAACGTAGCCTCGACAAACCAGAACACTCCCCGGCGAACCCACAGCAAGTCCAGGTGGCTACGACCGGTGGAAGCTCGTGCTGTCAGCAGATCTAGAACTCTGAGGTGTATCCCCCACTCCAATGACACCACGGCAGCCTTGGGAGCCCTCATCTCCGGCGACATCCAACCCAAGACAGCCCCAATTCCTCTGACTTCCCGCGGCGGCAACTCCCACTATCAATGGCGACAGGGCATCTCCTAGATCCAGCTCCGATGGATCCCACCCCCTGCGACGCGGTCGACGACACTGGTGCCTCTTCCGTCAGGCAATCGCTCCGGCTCCGCATCAGGGTCGTGCTGAAGAATCTTCACCTTGGTCGAGCTGGTTTGTGAGGGCTCATAAAGGTAAAGTCAATTTTTCCCCTTTTTAGAGGAAAGTACTATATAGTAATGGGAAAATATTTACTAACCAAGGTAGATAGTTTCGAAATAATTAAAAAAATACATCGAAATTGGACTTTAAGTCCAGCTTCATTCATGAAGGAAGTATGATTTATAAAGTCCGACAAGTCCGAGTTTAAAAAAAATAAAAAGTGAACTCGGACTTATAAAGTCCGACTTTTTAAAAGGGTTTATTGGAAGTCAGACTTTATAAATCTAACTTTCGTAATGAATAAAGTTGGCCTTATAAAGTCCGATTTCGGGACATTATTTTCGAAATTATTTAACTTATTTCGTAAATTTTTTTTATTACATTAATATTAATATTGCACAACGCCCGCCTTTATATACAACAAAAGTATTTAAACGAGTGTAAATAATTTTGGGATTTCGAATGAGGTCAATGTTATTTGGCGTACATGTATGATAATTAATCAATATCATGGTGGCTGTGGGGAAGTCACCCCCGACCTGCCCCAACACACACAACAATTTATTCTCTGAAAACAACTTGGTCTCGCCTTTGCCCACCAAAGTCAAAGTCTCCCCGTCGGAAATAAATGGCCGATGGTTAACAGGAGATGAGATGTAGACTCCCCAAAGTCTTCTTACCCGTAGGAGACAGCAACATGCCGTGAACGATGGGGTGGTGTTAGATGCTGTCAATGTAAATGTATTTCATGAAAATTAACTATTCCAAGCAGTTCGTCCAAATTTAATTTGTTTGTGAATTACTTCGATGTTTCCTAAGATTCTTTCTGTTAGGAATGGTGATTCAGTAGTTTTGGCAGTTCAAGTGGGTGAGGTGATGATCTTGTCTTGACCAGTGGACAATTATAGATCCCTGCAAAACAAAAGTTAGTACATCAATTGACATAAAGGGGGTGCGTGAAGTGTTTCGTTTAGCTTCTAAAGGAGTTTTGTAATGTAACTCAGTGATTTGCACTAACATAATCTTATTGGGTAAAATCATCATGCTTTTGTAGGATGACACTGCAGTAAAAAGCTCGGTATAAGCACTAAGCTCATGTTACAAATGCTTTGTGGGGTCTTCTCTGTTTGCTACCACAAGGGACTGCTACTGATGCTTTGTTTCTCAATCCTTGGTGCAGTAATCTTTTGAAGGAAGGAGACATGCCGGGTCTCAGGGAGTTAATCAGACACCCATGGGACGAGTCTGTCCTTATCAGATACATAAAAGATTCGTTAACCATATATCGGGGGGAGTTAAATCAATGTTCAGATTGTTTTAAATTGGCAGCTAAAATCTTCATGGTGGTAAGGAATTACTGCTCCCGGGAGATGCAAGAACAAAGAGAGCACTAACCTTGTAGCTTTTTCGGATAAGGAGAAATAAATAGGGGTTGGGATAAAGCTCTCTTTCATTTGTAATTTTTTAACATACGAGAGGCTGCACGCTTTATTAATACATGGCATATCATCATCATGTTGAAGCAAAATCCAGAAACATTCAACATTACATATAAGTTGGATTCTCACGGTTTACCTTCGACCATTCCTCCGTTGGTCACCTTTCCTTTTGGACATTTTCCTATAACTAGCTTCCGCTCTGATGACCACTCGGACTAGCCAGAGAGGCCTTCCCATTTCCAGCACCATGTATCCCAACGATATCCCCATCCCCATCCCGCTTCCGAAACCCAACACCACGTACTTCCACTCCAGCCACCCTCCGCCCTCCTGTCCACCGTCCATTCCTTCCGATGGTGGCTGTACTCCCTGACCGCACGATCTCGTGAGCGGAATACCACAGAGTCCAGGATTTCCTTGGAACGAATTGTTCGGGAATGTGTTGAAGTGTCCTCCGGGAGGTATAAGTCCGGTGAGGTTGTTACTTGAGAGGTCCAAAAATTCAAGGAATGTCAGTTTCACCAATTCTTTTGGAATTTCTCCTATCAAATGGTTAGAAGAAAGGTCCAGCGATTCTAGATATGTCAAGTTCCCAATAGATGAAGGGATCATTCCCGTGAAGCTGTTGTGAGAGAAATTTAGGCCATTGAGCGATTTAAGTAATCCAGCACTTTTGGGAATCTCTCCGCAGAATTGGTTACTCGATAAGTCGAGCATTGCAAATCGGACATTGATCTTCGTCATCTCCGTCTCGACCCCTTTCAAGTCGATCATCGCCGAGTAATATGTCAAACTTCCATTATATGAGCCCATATATTGACCGAAAGTATTGAAATGATAGTATCGTGTCATGCCAAGCAATTGACCGATGAATTCGTCGGATACATTACCCTCGAAGTTATTGTTGGAAAGGTCCAGGCTGCATACTTGAGAGAAGCTATGAGTTTCTTTGGAAATAATGACTTGGCCATGGAAATTATTAGATCTTAGACTGAGGATCTTCAGTGGAAGATCTCCCAACCAATTGGGGAACAAATCCACTATATTATTGTTGCCAACATCCAAAGCTCCCAATTGTTTACAATTCCATAGAGATCTCGGCAGTGGGCCCTCGAAATAATTTTTGCTGAAATCAAGTGACATCAACGTACTTCCTTTACAAAATATCTCCGGAATTTGACCGCCAACCTCATTGGCATGCAGGTTCAAATAACGAAGACCGACGGTGATGCTCTTTAAGCAGTCGGGCAAGGTGCCCATGATACCATTATTGGACAAGTCAAGGACCCGGAGATTGGTCGCGTTACATATTAGTGAAGACATTTCTGCAAAATGATTATTGGAGGCCAAATAATAGAAAGTTGTGGCGGATGGAATTGGAAGTGGGCCTTCAAATATATTGTCCGACAGATCAATAGAATATAACAAAGTTGATTGGAGAAAGATGTTCATAGGCCACCTACCAACAAAATTATTATCCCGCAAATTAATATCATAAATGGATGAGGTGGACAACCAAGTGGGAGGAGCACCGCTGATGTTGATTTAGCTGACATCAAGAATCCTCAAAGATGTGCAATTGGCCAAGGACATGGGCAATGGCCCGCTCAATAAATTGTCCCTCAAGTATAACCCTTGTAATTTCGTAAGATTGCTTAGACACTGAGGAATAACACCCCTCAAATTATTCCAACTCAAGGCTAATATGGACAGAGAAGGTAGTCGGCATATGGATGGAGGGATGCTTCTGATAATATTATGGTAAAGATGCAATTCCTCTAGTGTATCAATTTCGATGCTCCAGAGCCAGCTGAGTATATCTTGAATCATGTTTCTCGAGAAGTCTAGGCTTCTCAGTTGCTTTGAGCGAGACAAGAAGGAAGGGAACTTGCTCAAATTGCAGCTTCCCATATGCAATTCTTGGAGCTGCGGGAATGAAAACCTGTGGTTTGCATCGTTCCCCAAAACGGAGATCCCAGACAGACCCAGGAAATGCAGATTCTCGATGGTTGACAATATTCCCAAGTCAAATTCACTGGTGAAATTGTTATATGATATATCCAAGTAAGTCAATCGCGAGAGGTTTCCCATTGAGTTGGGAACTAAACCGGTGAAAGAGCAACCCCAGAGGGACAAGTAATCAATTTTGGGGCTCCAGTTGGATTCGGGAAGGGTGCCGGTGAGATCGTAATTCACGTTTAAATCAATCTCTAGAAGATTTGGGAGTCCAAAGATAAATTCAGGAAATTTCCCTCTCAATAAACAATCCATGCATTTTAGGGAAATCAAAGAAGAAGATAAGTTCATGAAGGATGCAGGAACGACCATGGACATATCGACATACCCAAGATTGAGTTCATCCATCCGAGTCAGGTTGCTGACGAGCATTTTGATGGTTTGATCTTGCGCCACCAGCCCATCATTATAGGAGAGATCGAGGGTAATCAGCTTTGACAACTGTGAGATTTCCATGGGTAAGATGCCCGAAAGGCACGATGAAGAGAGATCAAGGTATTCCAACTGCGTGAACATGCCGATCTCTGGCGGGATGGCTGAGCCAAGGAGGTTGTTTCCAACAAGGTTGAGGCTATGGAGGTGGCGAAGAGAAAACAGGGGGCTGCTAGAACTGATGGAGCCATGAAGCCCGGCACAGGTCAAGTCGAGGCCGATGACGTCGCCAGTGGAATTTGGGATTGTCATTAGATGAGTAAACAACGCTCTACACTACTACTGTTTTTTAGTCCAATATATAAAAAAAG
The DNA here is from genome assembly GCA_023653495.1 of Melastoma candidum. Lineage (NCBI taxonomy): Eukaryota > Viridiplantae > Streptophyta > Magnoliopsida > Myrtales > Melastomataceae > Melastoma > Melastoma candidum. The sequence goes on from CM042889.1 coordinate 19,930,778, forward strand.
ACTAATTTTTTGTTTTGAAGGATATGGAGAGGTCATCATCGCCCCCGACCTGCACCCACACGCAAAACACTTGTCGCGGGTGGGTCCCGTTTCCGGTTCCATTTAAAATGAATATCCTCCCTTGACGATAAAGGCTTCGGATTTTGAAAATGTGTCGGAGTCGCCACTAACTTATTTTAAGTTCAAGTTAGAAAAAACTATAGAGATTCGTTAAGGTTCGGGAATTAGGGATTACTTAATCGCATGCATCACAAAGAAAAGGGAGGCTTTTATCGTGTGTTTTCAATGTCCGATTTTATTTGAGCTCGGTTTTAGAAAAAGAAGTTGTTTGATATATAAAAAAAAAATGATCTCGAGCTCAATAATGCTTAAAATGTCTACGTGAATCATTTTTATGAAAAATATTTCATGAAAGTTGATTTTGGGCAAAACACAAGCAGCATAGATTGATTAATGCCCTTAACAGTTTCTATGCCGAAAATAAATTCAAGGGAGAACCGGGTGTTATACCATTGTTCGCTCTATAGAACGCTCCCGTTAGCGTTTATACCTCAGGGTGCCGTTTTTAGAATAGGTTTACGGTGAACCTGACGAGCCGCTGATGCCGTAACGTCGGTGAGTGCGAAGCCGTCTCTAGAGGGTCTTGATCTTCGAGAATCCAAATAATCCCTCGAATACTTCATTATCTTGAACGCGTCGAATGGGGTGCGTGCCTTGGTTGTCCGCAAGGCACGCCCCCGAGATACCTACATAAGTACCGAATAAACGAAGTAAACCGTTCGAAAATGGTTTTGAAACGGGATTAATTATCGCACGAGTTATTTTGACAAAAGATAACTAATTAATGCGAACTCTCAATAAATAACGTTTACTGCCGTCATTTATTTGTAAAGCAATTGAAAAGAAATAAGTTCAAAGGGGTTTAAAAGAATTTTTAGAAAATGAATTTTAAAATATTAAAAATAAAACTTTGAAAGTCTAAAAACATTTTTTAGGGCCATACCATGAACACTTGCTAACGTTATGTGGCAAATTAAAAATCCTGAAAACGAAAGCGGACGAAATGGAACATGACCAATGTACAAAAAAATGAATTCTTTTAAAAAACATCTTTGCAAGCACGTTAGTGTAAAATAAAGTAAAAAATAGTTTAGAATAACAAAGCCTTTACCTTCGGGGTTTTCAAGACCGGGGGTGAAGCTGCCTTCGAGAACAGGGAGTCGGAATAAGGCCTCGAGGACGGGGGAGCCTGATCCCCTAGATCCCTGAGGGATCTAGGTCTAGCTATTTATGGGGAATAGTTAGTGGCTTTATTATTATTTGTTTGATTAGATTTTTTTTGTGATTTTAGATGATTTTTATTGATTTTGTATGATTTTTTTGTGATTTTTGAAGATTTTCAATTTTTTAGTGTTTTGTGAGAATTTTCTATCATTTTTTAAGATTTTCAAAACTTTTATTATTTTTTTTATTTTTGTAGAAAAATTTGGGTTATGACAACACTTAATATTTCTCAGAAAGCAGCCACCTTTGTCTCGCCGTTTGCACACCAGAGTTGAAGTCTTCTTACCCTTGGGAGACGGCAGGCAACACACTGGAGGATTTGAATTTCCTGGCTTCATATTTGAAGAGGTCCTCTATTGATTAGCAAATTTGGCAAACGAATACGGGGTTCAGTATTTAATTTGATAATGTTGTCAATTTTGACTCTTCTAAGGGGTTTTTCAAAACAGCAAAATGAAAATTCACCCATGTGCTTATCAGGAACATAAAGATCAATTGTTAACCATCTATTGGAGTTCCCCCTCTCCCCATCGATGTTCGTATTTTTTTAATTGGCAGCTACATCTTTATGAGCTAAGGAGTTCCTGCTTTTGGGAGATGCAAGAACAAAGAGAGCACTGACCTGGTGGATAAGGAGAAAACTCTCTTACATTTGTAATTTTTGTTCTTATCTTTAACATAAGAGAAGCTGCATGCTTTATTAATGTATATCATAACATCATCATGTTGAAGCAGCAAAACAAACAAAAATCTAGAAACATTCAACATTACATGTAAGTTGGATTCTCACAATTTACCTTCGACCATTCCTCCGTTGGTCAGCCTTCTTCCTCTTGGACATTTTCCTATAATTAGCTTCCAGTCTGATGACCACTCGGACTAGCCAGAGGGGCCTTCCCAATTCCAGCACCATGTATCCCAACGATATCCCCATCCCCATCCCGCTCCCGAAACCCAACGCCACGTACTCCCACACCATCCACCCCCCGCCTTCCTTCTTTCCATCATCCTTTCCTTCCGACGGTGGCTGTGCTTTCTTGTTTCCCTGATTGCACGATCTCGTGAGAGGAATCCCACATAGTCCGGGATTTCCTTTGAATGAACTATTTGGAAAGGTGTCGATGTGTCCTCCGGATGGTATAGGCCCGGTGAGATTGTTCCATGCGAGGTCCAAAAATCCAAGGTATGTCAGCTTCACCAATTCCTTTGGAATTTCTCCTATCAGATGGTTAGAAGAGAGGTCTAGTGATTCCAGATTTGTCAAGTTCCCGACGGATGGAGGGATCGACCCAGTGAAGAGGTTGTGAGAGAAATTCAGACCTTTGAGCGATTTAAGTAATCCGATGTTTTTAGGAATTTCTCCCTGAAACTGATTGCTCGATAAGTCAAGCATTGCAAAATGGACATTAATCTTCACCATCTCCATCTCATTCCCTTTCAAGTCAATCATCACCGAATAATATCTCCTACTCACAGTATAATTATCCAAAAGCATATATTGATCAGAAAAATCATAACTATTGTCTCCCTTCATTCCAAGCAATTCGACAATGAATTTGTCTGTTATGTTACCCTCGAAATTATTGTTGGAGAGGTCCAATAGGCGTACCTGGGAGAAGTTATGAGTTTCCCTGGAAAAAATAACCTGACCATGGAAATTGTTGGATTTTAAACTGAGGATCTTCAACGGAAGATCTCCAAACCAATTGGGGAACGAATCACTGATATTGTTGTTGCTAACGTCAAAAGCTACCAATTGTTTACAATTCGACAGAGATCTCGGCAACGAGCCCATGAATTGATTTCTGCTGAGAGTAAGTGACATCAACGTACTTCCTTCCTGAAAAATCTCTGGTATCTGACCATGAAACTCGTTTGCCTGAAGGTTCAAGAACACAAGACCACTGGTGATGTTTTCTAGGCAGTCAGGCAGGACCCCGGTGAGACTATTATTCGACAAGTCTAGTAACCGAAGATAGGTAGCATTACATATTACCGAAGACATCTCCCCAGAAAAATGGTTATTGGATACCGCATAAGACCACGTTGAATAAGACGGCAGTGGAAGGGGACCTTCAAATTTATTGTCCGACATATCAATATATAACAAAAAAGCTGACCGGAGAAAGATGTCTTGGGGCCACCGACCTCCAAAGTTGTTGGCCCTCAAATTAAGATCATAAATGAATGTTGTGGACAACCAAGTGGGAGGAGCACCGCTGATGTTGTTGTAGCTGACATCAAGAAGCATCAAAGATGTGCAATTGGCCAAGGACGTGGGCAACGGCCCACTCAATGAATTGTTGCTCAAGTTTAACTCCTGTAATTTCGTAAGATTGCCGAGACACTGAGGAATGATACCCGTTAAATAATTTCCACTCAATTCTATGGAGGACAGAGAAGTTAGTTGGCAAATGGATGGAGGGATACTTCCCTTGATAAGATTATCATCAAGATATAATAATTCCAAGGTGTCAATTCCGATGCTCCAGAGCCAACTCGGTATCTCAGGAATTTTGTTTTCCCAGAGGAAAAGAGATCTCAGTTCCTTTGAGCGAGACAAGAAGGAAGGGAACTTGCTCAGATTGCAACTATCCATTGTCAAATCTTGGAGCTTCGGCAATGAGAACCCGTGGTTTGCATCCTCACCCGAAACGGAGAGCCCAGACAGATAGAGGAACTGGAGATCCTCGAGGGTTGACAATATCCCCAAGTCAATCGTGAAATTGTTAACCCATAGGCCCAGGTAAGTCAATCGCGAGAGGTTTCCGATTGAATTGGGAATTGCTCCCGTGAGATTGTTCCCCCCTAGGTCCAGGTAAGTCAATCGCGAGAGGTTTCCGATTGAATTGGGAACTGCTCCCGTGAGATGGTTCCCCCCTAGGTTCAGATAAGTCAATCGGGAGAGGTTTCCGATTGAATTGGGAACTACTCCGGAGAAAGAGCAACCATAGAGGGACAGATAATCAAGACTGGGACTCCACTTGGATTTGGGAAATGTGCCGGTTAAATGGTAATTCCACCATGTGTCAATCACTTGTAGATTTGGCAGCCCAAAGATAAATTCAGGAAATTTCCCTCCCAACAAACAATCTGAAAGCTTGAGGGAAATCAAAGAAGAAGATAAGTTCATAAAGGATGTGGGATTGACCGTGGACATATCGACATACCCAAGATTGAGTTCCTCCAACTGAGTTAGGTTGCTGACGAGCATTCTCATGGTATGATCTTCCATCTCCAGCCCAGAATTATCAGAGAGATCAAGAGAAACCAGCTTCGACAATAGTGAGATTTTGGTCGGTAGGATGCCTGAAATGTGCGAATGGGAGAGATTGAGATATTCCAGTCGTGTGAACATGCCAATCTCTGGTGGGATGGCTGAGCCAAGGAGGTCATTTCCAGCAAGGCTGAGGTGATGAAGGTGGTGAAGTGAAAACAGGGGGCTGCTGGAATTGATGAAGCCACAAAGCGTGGCACAGGTCAAGTCGAGGCTGACGACGTTACCAGTGGAATTATCGCAGGTGATGCCGTCCCAGGAGCAGCAATCCTTATCCTCCCTCCATGAGGCAACTTTAGGGTAGGAAGCATTCTGTTGCCAACCATCGATGGTATGGAAGGGGTACCCAAAGGAGCAGCTTGGATCATTGATAGAGAAGGGACGTATAAAACGAAGCAAGGCGTCTCTCTGGTCAGGATCACAGGAGGTGGAAGGGGAAGCCAAGAGGAGGAGGTGGTTGGGATGATAAATGAGTAAAAATAAGAAGCAGAGGATGATGATGATGATGAAACCACCTGCATCTTGTCTCATTTTTGGGCAAATTTTGTTACTCAAAAGGGAGGGAGGAATTTGGCATTGTCATTTTTTAGTGCTCCTAGTAGGTATTTAAAAACAGACTAATTTTTGTTTTGAAGGATGTAGAGAGGTCATCTCCCCCGACCTGCACCCACATGCAAAAACACTTGATATTTCTCACGTTTGCCCACCAGAGTCAAAGTCTTCTTACCCTTGGGAGACGGCAGGCACCACGCTTAATTACTAATAATTGGCCTCACAGCAACACTGGTGACCCCAGCTTTGATTTTGATTCTATTCTGGTCTTTGGTCTTTCTTATTAATTTATAAAAGTAAATCATGCAGATGGAATCAATCATCCCTTTTGGAAGAACAGGTATTTAGATAGAAAGATAGATAGATAGATAGGAGGAGGTCCCAAGTGATTGTTGCTCCCCACAAAGCAGATAGCACGCATGCAACAAAGAGGTTTCAGTTTTCGGGCTTTAGGTCCAATAAAAAGGACTGGGACTCTTGTGAAGGCAGTAACTGGAAGCTCCAAACGTCAAATAGAAACATATGATAATTGTCTTTATCTCTCCGCAATCTACTCTGTTAAATAAAATATGTCATGCAGATGGAATCAATCATCCTTTTGGATGAACAGCCTATTCAGATAAATAGATAGAAGGTCCCAAGTGATTGTTGTTACCACGCACAACACATGAGTTTCCCACAAAGCAGATAGCACGCGAGAAAGTCTCGAGAGTAACTGGGAGTTTGGGTCCAGGGAGAGAGAGGCGTTGGGAATATCCTTGCTTCTTCCTTCACTTTAGGACATTGAGGAAGCGTTCCCACTTTTCTGCGTGGCTTATCAGTAGTCTCTTGTGGCTCTGTTGTAGCTCTCACAAGGTGGTGGACTCCTACTGATTGAGGTGGTTGATAAACCACTGTTGGCAAGGCATTGCAGGACTCCGTTTTTAACCGTCGCGTGAAAGTAATATAGGCCAAAATCATTTTGCCTGCCATCACCGGATGACTGGACCTGAGGGCCTTTGCGAACAAGATAAATGACCAACCCCTAACTTTTAGCTCTTTACCTGATAGGAAATCACAATTGTTAGTTGATTAAGGTTGTCTGCACACTCAAAGGAAAGTATTAATTATTTTATGATACCATCCAAACAAAAAAAGTAATTAGAATGAGTATACTAAATTATTTTATGTGGGACTTTGAATAACATCAATGTAACAGCATACAAGTAACATATGATAATTAATCATTATTCGGTGTACATAATATTTTACTAAATGTGCATATAAGTGCGGACTGGACAAAGACTTTATGAAGGCTCTAGAGGTCATCCCCCCAAACACAACATTTTATTCTCAGAAAGCAACTCTGTCTCACGTTAGTCCAACAGAGACAAACAAAGTCTCCCTGTGTTTCCATCCGACATAAATGACTGATGGCTAAGACGAGATCAAAGTTTTCTTACCCCGTCGGAGACGGTAACGACACTTAACTTGCCGTGAACGACGAGGTGTATGATGCTGTCAAGGTAAGGAGAATATTATTTCATGATAATTGACTATTCCAAGTTGTTCGTCTAAGTCATTCGTGAACTATATATTTGAAGTTCTGGATATTTTTTTCTGTTAATTTGCAAAAAGACTCTCTTCCAAATTAACAGAAATTACAGAGATTCAATGGCTGTAAGTCACTAGTGACCTTGATCGACTTTATTTGTTTTTGGAATTCGTTGTTTATTCCTCGTTTAATCTTTTCCTAGAGACTACATCCTCGAACCTCTGTTTCGTTTGCCAAATATATTCTCGACGTGTTTGAATGTTCTACAAAGTTTTTTGAATTTAGGAAGATTAATCAACACGAACGCCTGATAGAACCAACCATAATCATTAGAAGAAGGGCTGACTTGATGTTCCCAATCGTAATGAGACATAGGCATTTAGGCAGAGATCCACATAACCCACAGACAATAACAGGGGGAGAGAATTCGACACCAAACTCAGATTCTATAATGGCAAAAACTGAAGCTCCAGAAAGTAGAGAGGTGTTGCATCCATATCCGCATCACAGAGTCCTTCGTGGGTTGTAGTTGTTTATTGGTGCGGTCGATGGAGATTTGGGGTTCCAAGCTGGAGTATTTATATACGGACATAAGGATAATAGTCACGCGCTCTGTCCCTCACACGCTGGGCTTAAAAATGTGAAGCATTCGGGTTCATCTTTCTCCAAATATTATACAAACCAAATCCATTGCACCACAGAAGAGTCGACGCCAAAAGAGAGTTAACAAACCAAGGAATCCGGAGACGAGATGGACCATGAAGAGTTAGGGGGATTGGGCAAAATAAACATTCTTTTCCCTATGCTCCGTGGGCAGATCTTTTGAAGGAGAAACTTAGGAGGAGTTTACGCTGTGTTTGTACAGGGGGTTTAAAGAACAAGGCATCACCCCGGTTAAGGCTAAAATTCCATGTCAGGTACTCCCGTGAGTTCAGACATGTAACCGCTGACATTGTCAACTATTCAGACATTTCAGCAATCTGTTCAGACATGTACATGCTTTTCTTTATACATATTGTTTTACTGTTATGATATGTGATGTTTTAGCCTCCACCCTATGACCCCCATTTTACCTCAAAACGTCACCTTCAGTTCACTTATTCCTCCTTCATGACACGAAGGGAGAAATTCAAACACAAGTAAATATAATAAGGAAGTTATAACCATGGAAAAGAGACCTCATCACTGGAAAGCAATAAATGAAAGGAAGAAGGGAAGCTCGGACAGACACATAGCAATGGAAATTGAGATGAGGCATGAGAAGGTAAGGATGCATCACGAATGCCCCAATCAAACCCCGCCACTAATATTTCCATTCCAATGCACATTGAGAATAGCTATACCTTCAACATAACAGTCTAGTCAAGGTATGAATGACATGTCCATTCGGACTAGCCACAGCGGCATTCCCATTTGTAGATCCCAAATCACGATTGCATCTATTTGCGGATTAAGTGCTTTTGATTTTGGAAGAACTTCTCAAAAAGTGATTACACTATCCCATTGAAAGTCAAAAAGTGATAAGGTCTTCCGCTTCTTGTAGTGCAATGTTGGCGAATTTGTCTGCTTCTTCATTGCCATTCCTCCGTACATGGAGGATAGTTGCCTTTCCAAGGCTAGCCAAAAGCTAACCTAAAATTAAGAGTCCTAAGTTCTGTGACGGCAGTAGGCCTTACTCTAAAGTGATTATTTGGAGTTCAGAAAGTATTCTTATGAGCAACTAGATGGACCAATACAGGCAGAGGAAAGGTTTGCTGCATTACGAAGTTTTCGTGGATGGTCAATCAATGATTTAGATATGCAGGATGATGAAAATTGTTCATTTGTGTTTTTAATATTCACAAGAGCCGGTGGAGTTGGCTTAAATCTTGCGGCTGCTGATACTGTTATTTTCTTTGAGCAAGACCAGAATCTTCTGCTGCAGAAACTAGCGGAAGAAGTCCAGGTGCAGCAGCGACCGCTGGTTCACCATTTCCTGATAATAGGACGGTCGCAGCTTCACCACAACTGGGTTTTTCCAGATCAAAGTCCTGCTGCATATCCATCAAATTCGGGGTACTTGGAGCAGTATGGTTCTGAGTTCTCCACGGTTCCTCTGTCGTTGACGGAAAGCACATCATGGACGTCTAGACCTCTTCCAAGATACTGAAGATGGCGGAGTCATAAACCAAAAGGATAGTGAGTTTTTCAAATATGCCCGAAGTTCCGTGATCTTCTCAAGCTTCGAAGATTCACCAGTGTCGTCGCTGTCCTTGTTTGCATCTGAACTTAAAAATGCCTCGAGTTCGCCCTTCAACTTCTCGACAACCGTTTTCTTCTCCTCCTCGAAATGTGCTTTGCTTCCGACGGCTTCACCAGGACTGTCTCAACTGTGAATGGAGGCCTCTATCGTCCTCGGTCGCTTCGAGGAGGAAGGATATGGATGACAATGATAGTGTTGAAAACGTAAACACATCATTTAACCAAACAAAAGGAGTCTGCAATATTCGACATTATGAATAGATCGATCTTAGCCTACATCCATGAGAGAAGACAATAGCAGAAAGCTCATTAAATCTTCTTACTTGGGGTAACATTTCACGTCGTGTGGTCGAACCGACGATGCCATCGAGGGGGGACCGTTTGGAGCAGCTCGGAATGAACTCGTGCTCAATGCTGGGACCAGCCGCATTGGGCCCATCTTCCAAGTTCAAGTCGGTATCCAACAGCAGCAGTTTCCAGTCGGCCTCACGTGGTTTTACCGCCAAAGGGATATGCTGTATCTGAAGGCCTAGCGACTCTTGTTTTTCATCAAGGAGTTTCTCCTTGGCTGTGACCGCTTCTGCAGGAGAAGAGTCCCCAACTGTTGAGCCAATCGCTGTCGCAGATGCGGCCCTCTGTTCTTGTATTGCCGCTGAGATCCATAAACCGTCATCAACAAACTATGGATAAAACGTTACATGCACCAACAAGTTTTCAAGCAATTGAAAATGAACAGCCACCTTTTAACCCATCGTTGGTTGCTATGAGATCAAGTTCGAGGAGATTGAGGAGGCGTCCAAGATCGATTCCACTAGTCCAGTTTTATGGAGGCTGGCCAATCTTGAGCTTCAACCGACCCCTACTAGCAGTCCCACCCCATATAATCCCAATTGGCCGAGGCTTCTCTCCATCTTCACCATTCAATATAATTAGACTTCCGCTGTCCCCTTCCAGATAAAAGTTTGCTGGTTTTCACCAACCACGAGAAAATCGGTCAAGAAGCAGATTCCTATTTCGTCGTTGTACTCAAGCGCATATGCCAAAACAGTTCCATTTGTCAGCCCTGAACTTCGTCCAACCTTCATCACCTGTTTTCCAATAAGGCTACAACTAGGAACTTGCAAGTCAATGACCTTAACATTGCCGATCTCCCAACACCCACAGGTAGCTCTTGACATTTCTATTCCTCACAAATGGCAGATTGCCCATGAAGGCACCGTCCTTCCACCATCTGCATGGAAGTCAACCATCGTAAACTCCGATAGCTATCCTAGAGAGGTTATAAAGCAGGTGTCTTCTCGAGAACGGGAGTTTTGTCATCCTTACCTCACGACATCGCAGATTTCCTTCTGGTTCAACTTCTAAATTCAACTTGGCCAAGGCGAGCACATTTTCGTTGACAGAATCATCATCCTGGCAGATAGAGATGAAACGCCATGCCTCTAATCTCGGATATCCACGTCGGATGGGTTAGACCAAGGCATGCCTCGCAAGCTTCATGATAAAAAGGCTTCCTATTGTCTCATCGACGGAATTGAGGGTCCTTGAACTCTTCAAACACATCTACAATTTTGCAAGCCCAAGTTACAGAGAAAGAAGGGTCGCCGATGATGTACGTCCAATATTATTTAACAGCAGCAAGATCACCATAACGCTTACGAACCGCTAGAGGCGTAGTAACCGTGCTGATGGAGCAGCCGGAAGAGAAGGGAAACCATGTGGAGGTCATCGTTGCAATCTCTGCCCTCGATGAGGATGCAGTAGCTTCCGGACAACTAAGCTCTCAAAGAAACTCTTCCTTCCCAACCAAACTTCCCGGGAATCATGAAATCGACTATGAATTCATCGACATCGAGTCAGAGCCCTGATCACCCTGCCTGCAACAAACCTGTGAAAAGACAACATAAAGCAGAAAAACCGTGAACAAAAAAAAAAAACTCAGAGATTCTTGCAAACAAGCTCTCCTAAACTTTCGGTAACAAGAAACAACAAAAATCAGATCCCACGATCCTCCCCGAGATTTCTGGGATCAAAAAAATCTTCCTAACAGAAAGGCTCAGAATAAAGACACGACAGGAGAAGAGAAAAAGGGGGCGACAGAGAGAAAACAGAGGACTCACCTTCAGAGAACTGAACCATCCACAATCTTACCAGAAAGACCAGCAGTCTCGCCCCGGCCACATCCTCGCCATCCTCCAGCCAAGGTAGGTCCATGCCAAAGACATGGAGACCCCGTTCAGCCAACCCACACCACGGTGTTTGCTCAATCAACCTGCTGAAACATTCGCGATCAGAAGGAGGTTACGCCAGCAATCTAAAGCGCAATCGGAGCCTTTTAGTCACTCAACTCCAGCGTCCATCATAGGCCAAGAAATTGAGAACCTTCAACCGTCACCCCCAGCAGCTCTTGGCTTCGCAAAGGGGCTCCTTTCTGCTTGATGTTTTTGTTTGTTTATGCAGGTCTACGGAACAGTCGGCAAAATCTGAAAGCTCTCCCAAGATAGATCGAACAGCGACGTCTCCTCCAGCAACGGCCGTCCTCAAGTCTAGTTACGACGGTCCATAGATCCTCTCAGTCGTCCAGTAGTGGCGTCTCCAAGTCCTCCCGTTTCCACAGTCCCTAGGCGTCTTCAGAACCGGCGGCAACAACAACCATCCCCCTGGCCATCCCGGCAATAGACGCTTCTGTTCTCCCAAAGCAACAACAAATTTTGCATTGTGGCTAGCTCCAGAAAGAGGCGATTGTCTCCTCTGCTGCAGAGGACAAATTCTCCCAGGAGCCATCTCCCACTAGCCAAACCGCGGCAACAACTTGCCATGGCTTCAAATCTTTACTCACCAGCAACCGACCGTCTCGGCTACTCCCCAACTTCCAGCCGTGCTGCAGACCAAGCCCTAACACCGGCAGCAACAGACGCAAAGAGATCCTTCCTCTATCTTTCCTCGGCAATCTGCGGCCAGACGCCCCCAAATGTCAGATCCGTCTCATACTCACCCCGCCGAGGCCAAGGGCGCCCAACCTCAGACCCGAGGTCGAACCCCATCCGTCTTCAAGGAATCCAGGCTTCTGTCAATCTGCCTCCCTCCGACTGACCTGCCGATCAAGGATTCAAGGGCCAGATCGAGCGAATCTTGATCCCCCAAGTCGCCTCCTCTACGCTGGATGCATACTTTCTGCACAGCCGTCCTCTGACAACCACAGCCGGCACCACCATCTCTGCCGTCGTTCAGCGAATCCCCCTCTCTCCCAGGTGCGTTCGAACCCACGGAGCCCTTTCTTTTTTTCAATTTGTTCTGTTCGTTTTAATTTTTGTTGATCTGACCAGAAACTTTATTATTTTTTTTATTATTATTTTGTTTTCATTACCATCACCGTATGCCCACAATAGGACTAAAGGAATAATCATCATTTATGGTTTATTATCTTTCCGCGTGTGTAAAAACCGCGATGTCAAGATAATAAAACGGCCCCAACAATCATTTCAGGTACATGAGAGGGGTGCGGGCCTCTCGAATTTTTGTTATTTCCACATGTAACGGATTGTGGGCCCAAGTGCATAGGCCCACGATCACCACGCTTCCCCGCTCTCTTTGATCTAAATACTTAATATATGTGGTTGCAGTGCATCATTTAGGCTTTTAGGATTTTATTGTCGCATGTTGTTTGTCAAACCAATACACATGAGTTCGGGCCCAAAAAGCCCGAATCGGGTCCGACGCCCGTAAAACATTGACATGAGTCCGGAGTCATATCCGGATCAGGTCCAACACCCGTTAACAAAACGCAAACTTTTGGAGCAAATGCCACCCTTTTCGCATGTTCAATATAAGAGTTAATAATTAAGAATCCCCGAACCAACTGTTTTTCCAACTTAACAGTTTTAAAATAAAAGTCGTGGCGACTCCGTAATTGTTCATGCAGGTTAAACAACAACACATTTTTACAAACGGAGCCATTTTTGGATGGGTAACGACAACTCGAGCCGCTCTTTGAATCCTCCCCGAATTTCCAAGCGAGGTCTCACGCAGCCTTTCGTCCGTCGCCTTCAATAACTGGAGGCGGTTGGCGAAACGCCCCGCAGATCTGTTCGGGAACCAAGGGAGGGATTAACCCGGTGTCCTTCCATAGCATCCGACGCTCGAGTCGTGATGCCGACTGGATTGGACCTCGGGGAGCGGGCCCGGATCCTCTTGTTGCCGGAGCCGCCGCGCGCGTGCTAGGCCGGAAGGCGCGCGTACACCATTTCCAGCACCATGTATCCCAACGATATTCCCATCCCCATCCCGGCTCCAAAACCCATCGCCACGAACTTCCACTCCAGCCGCCCTCCTCCCTCCTCCTATCCACTGTCCTTTCCTTTCGACGGTGGTTGGGCTTCCTTGTTTCCCTGACCACATGATCTTGTCAACGAAATCCCACATAGTCCAGAATTTCCTTGGAACGAAATATTTGAAAAGGTGTGTCGATGTGTCCTCCCGATGGTATAGGCCCCGTGAGGTTGTTCCTTGAGAGGTCCAAAAATCCTAGGGACGTTAGTTTCACCAATTCCTTAGGAATTTCTTCCATCAGATGGTTATAAGAGAGATCAAGCGATTCCATATTTGTCAAATTCCCAATGGATGGAGTGATCGATCCCGTGAAGTCATTGTGAGATAAATTCAAGCCTTTGAGCGATTTAAGCACTCCGATGGTTTGAGGAATTTCTCCATTGAAGTGGTTACTCGTTATGCCCAACATTACAAATTGCTCATTGATCATCTCCATCTCTATCTCGACCCCTTTCCAGTCGATCATCAACGACTCACCAGTACCTCTATACACAATCCATGAAAGACCATGAGCTATGTAAATCTTGTATCGTGTCATGCCAAGCAATCCTCCAATGAATTTGTCCATTAAGTTACCCTCAAAATTATTATTGGATAGGTCCAGGATGATACCCGGGCGAAGTTATGAGTTTCCTTGGAAATAATAACTTGGCCATGGAAATTGTTGGACCTTAAACTGAGGGCCTTCAACGGAAGATTCCCCAAGGGAACGAACCCATTACATTGTTGTTGCTAACGTCCAAAGCTTCCGATTGTTAGCAATGAGTTAGAGATCTCGGCAACGGGCCCTGATATAGATTTCCATTGAAATCAAGTGTCATCAATGGACTCCCTTCATAAAAAATCTCTTGAATATGACCGACAAACTCATTCTCACGTAGGTGCAAGTGCTTGAGATCGGGGGTGACGTTTTTGAAGCAGTCGGGCAAGGTGCCCGTGAGACTATTTTGTGACAAGTCTAGCCACATGAGTTTGGTAGCATTACAAAATAGTGAAGAGATCTCTCCCGAAAAATAGTAATTGGAAACTGAATAGTAAATTTTCTTAGCGGACGGAGCTGGAAGTATTTCATGAGAGGTTTGCTCTTTAAACCCTCTATACAAATATAGCCTAAACTCCTCTCAAGTCTCTGTCTCTCCTTCAAAAATTCCGTTGTTAAACATGTTTCCGTAAGCAGCTTTTCTACATGCAACCCATGCCACCTACTCTTCGTACTCCACCCCCCATTCATCTTTTTTGTGTGTGTTTTCCAGTGCTAAGTAACAAAATCTACAAACCCATAATTTACGATCTCAAAAAAGCCACACCACCAAAATTCACTCTTTTAAGGGGTTTTTCAAAACAGCAAAATGAAAATTCACCCATGTGCCTATCAGGAACGTAAAGATCAACTGTTAACCATCTATTGGAGTTCCCCCCTCCCCATCGATGTTCGTATTTTTTTAATTGGCAGCTACATCTTAATGTGGTAAGGAGTTCCTGCTTTCGGGAGATGAATAAGGAGAAATAAAGAGGGGTTGGCATGAAGCTCTCTTACATTTGTAATTTTTGTTCTTATCTTTAACATAACAGAAGCTGCATGCTTTATTAATGTATATCATAGCATCATCATGGTGAAGCAGCAAAACAAACAAAATTCTAGAAACATTCAACATTACATGATTCTCACAGTTTACCTTCGACCATTGCTCTGTTGGTCACCCTTCTTCCTCTTGGACATTTTCCAACTAGCTTCCAGTCCGATGACCACTCGGACTAGCCAGAGGGGCCTTCCCATTTCCAGTAAAAGATCTCGAACGCAGTAACGGTTTGTTTTTTGTTATCAATTGTTCCTTTTATCTTTAGTTTATATTCTAAAATATTTCAATAATGATGACGAGGGAGGACTGGAATAATGTAACTTTTACTATCCAAATTCCATGAAATACTGAAGAGAAAGAACAATATTTCTTCTTCTTCTTATGATCATAGACTTGGTCTTAATATCCCACCCTCCTATGGTCTTGGGTTTCTCAATTTTACATGATTCTGCTTATCTGTGGCAGGGATGCCCAGAATACAATGAGCTCACTGTGGTCGTCGAGGGAATTGGACTTCTCGTTGATCTCTCCAAACTTGCTGGAGAGAATCCCGAGGGTGACTCCAGCGATGGAGTCCGCATACATGGAAGCACATCAGACGACGACAATGATGGAGACCTTGGGGGATAACTTGCGAGGGTTGTTGAAGAACAAGAGTATGACTTGCAAGGCCAGGCTCGCCAGGACAATCTCTCTTTCACCCCTTTTAGTCAAAATTTAATTGATTTGTTCAAAAAGTTTTTTTTAATGAATTAAATTAAAACTAGTTAAAATGAAAAAAAGAAGTTTATAAAATATGTAAAAGAGTAATTAATAAAAGAATGAGTCATGGAGAATATATCAGGCTCTCATCAAGTCAAACAAAGTCTCCCGGTCGAAAATAAATGGCCGGTGATTGAGACGCCTTAACTTACCGTGAATGATGGGGATGGTGGATGATGATGCTGTCAATGTAAGAAGCACTTTATTTCATTATCGGAATTGAATATTCCAACCCCCTCGATTCATACTTAATCCATTACGTGAATCACGCTTCCGATGTTTTTCTCTGTTAAAATTTACGAGAAGACACTCGTCTAGTCATAACTTTTCTTTTGAATGATAAAAATTTTTAAAAAATAGCAGTGACTAATTTATTAAAAAAAATAACTGAAGCACGATACAATCTTCCCTCATTTTTTCCAAATTTTGTGACCACAATAAAATGAGGAACTTAGAAGGGACATACAGACACTCTGCAAATACTCCGAGGGAGGAATTAGATGTTGCAAACTATTTCTTTATGAGCTAAACAAAAAATCATATCTTAATCTTAAATTTAGTTGTTAGGAATGCTCAAATATTTAGAAACAAGTATAATGATAACACGATGGAAATTAGTTTGTGGTAGAATTGATCATTTGGCATTAAAATTATAATCTACCGGAGGCCAACATGCCGGTAATATGGTACAGCACAATATATTTTTAAAAAATTATTTAAATTTTGATATAAGGGATTGCATCTTATTAGGAAGAGGACGACTGAACACGGATTCATCTATCGCCGTGTCTTTTAATCCTTCCAGGTGTCGCAACTCAGGTTAGAGGATGGCCATGCATGCAAACAAGGGCTGTCGGGATAAATCTCCCAGCGCATCCTTTGATACATGCTATACTTAGGCTTGTTGTAAATATCGTAATGGTGAAAAGCTCCAGGGCCACCGGAAGCTACAGTAGAAAAGCGTGGTGAAAATCTAGCTCGGATGGAAGCAGAAACTCCATGTCTCTCTTGCCTTCACGTTGTGAAAGCCCAGGTTGTCGTCCTTAGATTTACAGTGGATAGTGAGCACCTGGTCGATACAGTTCTTCGTCACCACCGTCACTTTGAACCAGAAAGCATCTGAACCATTGAGCAAGAGGACAAAAGGCACAGCCGATTCAATACTATGAACCGATGCCGGCATGGAGATGAAGAGCAGCTTCTTCCACAGCTTTGTCATCGATCCCCTCCCCTTTAACAATCCAGAAATGTTGAGATGCAGTTTATGATGTCCTCCTCATATAGTAAATGGTCCATTTGGTTTTCCTTGCAATTAATTATGATAATCTGGCCAAACCGATCCACATGATCATTGTAATAACTATCCGGATCAATCAGATTCTGTGTTTTTCGTTTCTTTTACATACTTAATTATCTAAACCTGTACTTATTATATATATTTCATTTTGTTTCTTCCATCCAGACACAATCGATGGATTTACATTATTTGATGATGAGGTATCTACGTCACATCTGAATCAAATGGCTGGCTGCGACCCCCTCCTCCTTGATCCTTGGCGACTCCCGGTCGATTCGCAGCCATCTCATTCCTTTTTATGTTTTCCTGTTCAATCGGGTTGGTTCACGTTATGTTCTTATATTCATAGGCTTTTTGTGAGTACCAATGGAAGAGTTTCTTCTATTTTGTCAATTCTTTCATATAGTGATTGTATTTATTCTTGTTTTGTTAATCATGGGCCTAACAAGTTCTTCTTTTCTCCTTCTTTGATGTGTCATGTTTTGCCTGTTTTCTGCACTCTTTGTCCGCAAGAAGCCTGAAAGGGCCGAAATAGGCAGAGTCGGGCAGCATCCTTCGTGTTAAACCTTTAATAAATAAAACTTAGGCTTAAGCGATACAAACATTTAGATATATGTTCTCGCTTGGCTGTTAATATTTGTTGCCTTTGTTCAGTAAGGATGATGGTATGTGCCTCCAGCGTGATTTCCATTGGTAAGCTTTGGATGCACGGTGCGTTGCCGTTGCCTCAGTTTTAGTTAGTGATTGATTGTTTTCATTCCTCTCCTTAATTTAGTTTTTTTTTTTCTATTCGAGAAGGAATAATGGATTTGGTTTCTTTTGCAATGCTTCTGTTCATTCCTCAGTTTCAGGTTTTACTGCATGCCTTCATTTTAGTTTACTGGTATGGTTAGATGAGAATATGTAGTAGTAGGAGAGGTTTAAGAAATTCTTATAAGCCCAGAGACGGAGATCCCAAACAGACCGAGGAAGTGGAGATCCTCCATGGTTGAAAATATACCCAAGTCAAACTCACCGGCGAAATTGTTATATGATAAGACCAGGTAAGTCAATCGCGAGAGGTTTCCCATTGAGTTAGGAACTAAACCGGTGAAAGAGCAACCCCATAGGGACAAGTAATCAAGACTGGGAATCCACTTGGACTCAGGGAAGGGTGCCGGTGAGATCGTAATTCAACCATAAGTCAATAACTTGAAGATTTGGCAGCCCGAAGATAAATTCCACAAACTTCCCTCTCAACGAACAATATGAAAGCTTGAGGGAAATCAAAAAAGAGAAATTCATAAAGGATGCAGGAGTGATGATGGACATATTGACATAGCCAAGATTGAGTTCCTCCATCTGAGTTATGTTCTGGATGCTCATGGTATGATCTTGCCTCACCAGCCCATGAAGATTATCAGAGAGATCGAGGGAAATCAGCTTCGACAAATGTGAGATTTCGGTCAGAAGGTTGCCCGAAATATTCGAATGAGAGAGATCAAGATGTAATACCTCAAATAATATCTTAGCACAAAATGCTTACAAAGATCCATGCTCCAACCATCCCCGTGAGTCGTCGGTTCCTCGGCCGAGACGCACTCCGTGTGCCTGCAACAATCCTAGCTTTTGTTCCCTGAGATCAACAAATGATGAGAAGGAAGAAACAGAGGCAAGAAATGCCAATATTTTTGGCTGAGCCAATGAGGGCATCTAAGAGCCTGAACTCAAAACACCAACCAAACAAATCGTCATTTAAACCAATTGTCAACAATACATCGTTCGACGCTGTGCAGACAACATAAAATGCACAATAGCAACAACAACAACGGCCACGTTACAACCACCTCAGCAGCAGAACAACAACATTGACCAGCTGCAAGCTTCCCGCATTCAACGCAGGAGTCATGTCTGCGAACACCAACAGCAACCTCTACTTGAGATGTGGACTCTCCTTGGACAAATCAAAGGCGAACAAAGGCTGTCCGAACACAGCCCCTTCTCGCAGCCTCACCCGGCTCAATCCAGCATTAGCCATTCGACATAATGGCGGAGTACCTCGGCTAAATCCAGCGGTGCTCCCTTTTGATCCTGACGAACCTGTGTAAGATGCGATGATGACCAATCCTCAACCTCGAATCTGGTCGTCTGGACCTCCAGCAACTGTACCACCTGACCTGGAACCCAAAGCGTTCTCGGCTTCAACCGTGACTGATGGCTCTCTACTGTACCTCCACGTCCCGCGACAGCCTCTCAACTGCAGGAGAAGCAGCAGTAACCTACTGTCGCTGCGGCGGCTGCTCGAAGCGAGACTCCACCAAGCCGGCTGCTTCTTCAATACCATCGGTCCCCTGTAGTTGCATCGAAAAATGGTCAATTGGTGAAGAAGCCTCGTTGAGACATGAAGTAAGAAGCAGCAGCAGAAGAGAATGAGACAGCAGCAGCAGGATTTGCAGTCGACACCACACATGCAAACCTGGCACAGTTGTAAGCAACCACGACTACAGCCACAACAAAAGCAATCGCAATAACAATAACCATCTGTGCAGCACCGGAATGGGTCTCACCTCGCAGACAGAAATGCGGATGGGACTAAGGGAAGTGATCCCCTTGTAAGACAGAACCCCAGAACCTTCCCATACCTTCCCGAAGTCTGAGCTCATCAAGGATCAGAGCTCGTTGCGTTTCGGATCGACTTCCGCTGTCCGGTGCATCCCTAATGTGTCCGGTTCCTCCCTTGTTGTTAAGAACTCTAATGCCGATCAGCTCGTCAAGACTACAGAAAAAGAAACCATTACATCTCCGGGCCGTGGAATATCACCCATGAACTAATTTAATGCGACCTGCGGGAAGCGTTTTACCGTGGTCAGACTCGAAGATGCCGAGACCAACCACCAAGCTTACAAGACTCTGACTGTGACTCGGCCAGTCCGTCACTGGTCCCATCTTCTTCGAAGAGACTCTCTACCAGTCCGCCGTGGACAGGGTCAGGATAGCCGATATGCTCATTGAGCAGAATATTGTCCCCGGGATCAATCGACAAAGGCTTGATGCTTCTTTTTGGTTCGAACAACAAGTCATCGTGCCAGGGAGTCGATAGCCTTGCATCTCACTCTGATGCTTCACGAACAGTGGGGAGAGGTCCTGAGAAATACAAAATTCATTAGCCCACCATTGCCACTAGGAAGCCTCCCTAAAGTCCCATACCCCAAGATTCAATTTCATTGTGGCTAAACCCAGCCCAAAATAAGAGAACCAAAACAAACCTCAGCCCGACCCAAAGAAAAACCAAGCAAAGCCTGCAGTAACTGATGCCAAGCCCAAGCCCAAACACATTTTGTCTTCCCCGACAAAGTCTTACCAAAGGACGATCTTCCCCCCCTCTGACGGTTGCCAATTCAGGCTGAAGACCCCAAATTCTCAGCCACTGTCCACCACCTGCAGGAAACAGATTTGGACAACGTCCAAGGACGATTGTGTCCCCTAACAACCTTACTTCCCTAACTAAAATTCTAACTAAATGAAATCCCAACAAAACTAGAAAGAAAAAGAGAGGAATTGGATGAACTAGATAGGAGAAAACCAGCGGGGGATCGGTGAGGTTTAAAGAGGGCAGGGGTTTCTGAAAGAAAGGGGACTAACCGGAGAGGAGGGGATTCTCTTGGCGAAAAAAAAAGGGGAACCAAAGCCATTCTTCTTTCTTTCACTGGCTCCCCATCAACAGGAGCAGAGGATTTTCTTGAATTTCCTTCTTCTCCACTTCTCGACCGTCTTCGTCACAGCAACCGGCTTTCATCTGTTCTGAGCCAAGGTACATACCTTGAAGATGGTGATCTTCCAATCTCGCAGCCACCTCTTCGAGAAGGACGTCCAGCCATCGCGTACACCCCGCGATAGCCCGTGGTCAGACATTTTCAAGGAGCTGTCCTCCCGCGCCTTCCCGACATCATTAACAACAACAGAGATGACCAGACGACTCCCGAAGCTGCTCCTCTGTCACCTCTCATCTCAGCTACCCTGTTCTCCCGAAGCCGGCGCCAACAACCAGCTTCTCACCGACGTCCCTATTCCAACGATAGCCTCCTCCTGAACGTTCAACGACCGACCCCTGTTCTTCCTGATCACGCCTACAGCAGAGAACCAGTCCTTCCGCAGGGACCCACCAGCATACAAGGGCAGCCGCACCAACACATCCATAACCCAGCAACGCCAAGCTCGGCCCCAGAAGCAGGGCCGGCCGCAGCAAGCCTGTCCCTCAGGCGTCTCCCGGCGACTGGCGGAAGCAGACCCTTCTCCTCCTTATGTCTCCAGAACAACGGCAGCGACTGACCCAACAACCAGCCTATACGGCAGCGACTGACTCAACAACGAGCACCCCAAAGCGGTCATCCCACTTTGCCGATTCCAGCGACCCAGCTCAGCTCCCGACACCACCGAGCCAGGAGAACAGCAACCCAATCTTCCAGCGCATCCAGGCTCAGCGCAGCGGCGACGGATTTCAAGCCCCCACTCGACATTCCCGACCGCCTCAGCTTCGGTCTCGCCCCAGGCGTCCCCACAGGAGCCCAGATCTGCAGTCCTTCTCGGCGAAGCCTCCCCTCCTCAAGCCCCCTCCGGACCTTCCCAGCACCACGACCTGGCGCTTCCACTCGCCCTCGTCCCGGCAGCCTTCCTGTCTCGTCGCCGTGACTATGCCGCCCCGAGGAGGATCCCACCTCAAACCCCCGCCATCTCTAGAACCTGCAGCGGAGGGTGCGCCTCCCCAGAGTCCCGCAGAGATAGCCTGTCTTCGTCCCGACGCCCTGGAGACCCAGCCCGCCGACCACGTAGCCTCGACAAACCAGAACACTTCCCCGCGAACCCACAGCAAGTCCAGGTGGCTACGACCGGTGGAAGCTCGTGCTATCAGCAGATCTAGAACTCTGAGGTGTATCCCCCACTCCAGTGACACCGCGGCAGCCTTGGGAGCCTCATCTCCGGCGACATCCAACCCAAAACAGCCCCGATTCCTCTGACTTCCCGCGGCGGCAACTCCCACTATCAATGGCGACAAGGCATCTCCTAGATCCAGCTCCGACGGATCCCACCCCTTGCGACGCGGTCGACGACACTGGTGCCTCTTCCGTCAGGCAATCGCTCCGGCTCCGCATCTGGGTCGTGCTGAAGAATCTTCACCTTGATCGAGCTGAGGGACTCTCCAGACGGTTTGTGAGGGCTTCAGAAAGGTAAAGTCACTTTTTCCCTTATTAGAGGAAAGTAACAGACAGTGTAATGGGAAAATATGTAAAGTAGATAGTTTCGAAATAATTGAAATAATACATCCAAGTTGAATTTTAAGTCCAGCTTCATTCACGAAGGAAGTACGATTTATAAAGTCCGATAAGTCCGAGTTTAAAAAAATAAAAAGTGAATTTGGACTTATAAAGTCCGACTTTTTAAAGGGGTTTATTGAAAGTCAGACTTTATAAATCCAACTTTCATAACGAGTAAAGTTGGTCTTATAAAATTCGACTTCGGGGCATTATTTTCGAAATTATCTAACTTATTTAGTAAACGCCCGCCTTTTTATACAATACAAAACAACAAAAGTATTTAAACGAGTGTAAATAATTTTGGGATTTCGAATGAGGTCAATGTTATTTGCGTACATGTGATGTATGATAATTAATCATTATCTTGGTGGCTGTGGGAAGTCACCCCCGACCTGCCCCAATACAGAACAATTTATTCTCTGAAAACAACTTATTCTCGCCTTTGCCCACCAGAGTCAAAGTTTATCGGTCGAAAATAAATGGCCGATGGTTAACAGGAGATGAGATGTAGACTCCCTAAAGTTTTCTTACCTGTCGGAGACAGCAACACGCTTGACTTGCCGTGAACGATGGAGTGGTGTTAGATGCTGTCAATGTAAATTTATTTCATGAAAATTGACTATTCCAAGCAGTTCGTCCAAATTTAATTTGTTTGTGAATTACATCGATGTTTCCTAAGTTTCTTTCTGTTAAGAATGGTAATTCAGTAGTTTTGGCAGTTCAAGTGAGTGAGGTGATGATCTTGTCTTGACCAGTGGACACTTATAGATCCCTGCAAAACAAAAGTTAGGACATCAATTGTCATAAAGGGGGTGTGCGAAGTGTTTCTTTTAGCTTCTAAAGGAGTTTTGTAATGTAACTCAGTGATTTGCACTAACATAATCTTGTTGGGTAAAATCATCATGCTTTGTAGGGTGACACTGCAGTAAAAAGCTCGGTATAAGCACTAAGCTCATGTTACAAATGCTTTGTGGGGTCATCTCTGTTTGCTACCACAAGGGACTGCTACTGATGCTTTGTTTCTCAATTCTTGGTGCAGTAATCTTTTGAAGGAAGGAGACATGCCGGGTCTCAGGGAGTTAATCAGGCACCCATGGGAAGAGTCTGTCCTTATCAGATACATAAAAGATTCGTTAACCATATATCGGGGGGAGTTAAATCAATGTTCAGATTGTTTTAAATTGGCAGCTAAAATCTTCATGGTGGTAAGGAGTTACTGCTCCCGGGAGATGCAAGAACAAAGAGAACACTAACCTTGTAGCTTTTTTGGATAAGGGGAAATAAATAGGGGTTGGGATAAAGCTCTCTTTCATTTGTAATTTTTTAACATACGAGAGGCTGCATGCTTTATTAATACATAGCATATCATCATCATGTTGAAGCAAAATCCAGAAACATTCAACATTACATATAAGTTGGATTCTCACGGTTTACCTTCGACCATTCCTCCGTTGGGCACCCTTCCTTTTGGACATTTTCCTGTAACTAGCTTCCACTCTGATGACCACTCGGACTAGCCAGAGAGGCCTTCCCAATTCCAGCACCATGTATCCCAACGATATCCCCATCCCCATCCCGCTTCCGAAACCCAACACCACGTACTTCCACTCCAGCCACCCTCCGTCCTCCTGTCCACCGTCCTTTCCTTCCAACGGTGGCTGTACTCCCTGACTGCACGATCTCGTGAGCGGAATACCACAGAGTCCAGGATTTCCTTGGAACGAACTGTTCGGGAATGTGTTGAAGTGTCCTCCGGGAGGTATAAGTCCGGTGAGGTTGTTACTTGAGAGGTCCAAAAATTCAAGGAATGTCAGTTTCACCAATTCCTTTGGAATTTCTCCTATCAAATGGTTAGAAGAAAGGTCCAGCGATTCTAGATATGTCAAGTTCCCAATAGATGAAGGAATCATTCCCGTAAAGCTGTTGTGAGAGAAATTTAGGCCATTGAGCGATTTAAGTAATCCAGCACTTTTGGGAATCTCTCCGCAGAATTGGTTACTCGATAAGTCGAGCATTGCAAATCGGACATTGATCTTCGTCATCTCCGTCTCGACCCCTTTCAAGTCGATCATCGCCGAGTAATATGTCAAACTTCCATTATATGAACCCATATATTGACCGAAAGTATTGAAATGATAGTATTGTGTCATGCCAAGCAATTGACCGATGAATTCGTCCGATACATTACCCTCGAAGTTATTGTTGGAAAGGTCCAGGATGCATACTTGAGAGAAGCTATGAGTTTCCTTGGAAATAATGACTTGGCCATGGAAATTATTAGATCTTAGACTGAGGATCCTCAGTGGAAGATCTCCCAACCAATTGGGGAACAAATCCACTAAATTATTGTTGCCAACATCCAAAGCTCCCAATTGTTTACAATTCGATAGAGATCTCGGCAATGGGCCCTCCAAATAATTTTTGCTGAAATCAAGTGACATCAACCTACTTCCTTTAGAAAATATCTCCGGAATTTGACCGCCAACCTCATTGGCATGCAGGTTCAAATAACGAAGACCGACGGTCATGCATTTTAAGCAGTCGGGCAAGGTGCCCGTGATACCATTATTTGACAAGTCAAGGACCCGGAGATTGGTCGCGTTACATATTAGTGAAGACATTTCTGCAAAATGATTATTGGAGGCCAAATAATAGAAAGTTGTGGCGGATGGAATTGGAAGTGGGCCTTCAAATATATTTTCCGACAGATCTATAGAATATAACAAAGTTGATTGGAGAAAGATGTTCATGGGCCACCTACCAACAAAATTATTATCCCGCAAATTAATATCATAAATGGATGAGGTGGACAACCAAGTGGGAGGAGCACCGCTGATGTTGTTGTAGCTGACATCAAGAATCCTCAAAGATGTGCAATTGGCCAAGGACGTGGGCAATGGCCCGCTCAATAAATTGTCCCTCATGTATAACCCTTGTAATTTCGTAAGATTGCTGAGACACTGACGAATAACACCCCTCAAATTGTTCCAACTCAAGGCTAATATGGACAGAGAAGGTAGTCGGCATATGGATGGAGGGATGCTTCGGATAATATTATGGTAAAGATGCAATTCCTCTAGTGTATCAATTTCGATGCTCCAGAGCCAGCTGGGTATAACTTGAATCATGTTTCTCGAGAAGTCTAGGCTTCTCAGTTGCTTTGAGCGAGACAAGAAGGAAGGAAACTTGCTCAAATTGCAGCTTCCCATATGCAATTCTTGGAGCTGCGGGAATGAAAACCTGTGGTTTGCATCGTTCCCCAAAACGGAGATCCCAGACAGACCCAGGAAATGCAGATTCTCGATGGTTGACAATATTCCCAAGTCAAATTCATTGGTGAAATTGTTATATGATATATCCAAGTAAGTCAATCGCGAGAGGTTTCCCATTGAGTTGGGAACTAAACCAGTGAAAGAGCAACCCCAGAGGGACAAGTAATCAATTTTGGGGCTCCAGTTGGATTCGGGAAGGGTGCCGGTGAGATCGTAATTCACGTTTAAATCAATCTCTAGAAGATTTGGGAGTCCAAAGATAAATTCAGGAAATTTTCCTCTCAATAAACAATCCATGCATTTTAGGGAAATCAAAGAAGAAGATAAGTTCATGAAGGATGCAGGAACGACCATGGACATATCGACATACCCAAGATTGAGTTCATCCATCCGAGTCAGGTTGCTGACGAGCATTTTGATGGTTTGATCTTGCGCCACCAGCCCATCATTATAGGAGAGATCGAGGGAAATCAGCTTTGACAACTGTGAGATTTCCATGGGTAAGATGCCCGAAAGGCACGATGAAGAGAGATCAAGGTATTCCAACTGCGTGAACATGCCGATCTCTGGCGGGATGGCTGAGCCAAGGAGGTTGTTTCCAACAAGGTTGAGGCTATGGAGGTAGCGAAGAGAAAACAGGGGGCTGCTAGAACTAATGGAGCCATGAAGCCCGGCACAGGTCAAGTCGAGGCCGATGACGTCGCCAGTGGAATTGTCGCAGGTGACGCCCTCCCAGGAGCAGCAATCCTCGTCCTCCCTCCACGAGTCAACTTTAGGGTAGGAAGCATTCTGACAGTAATTATCAGTGATAGAGAAGGAGCGTATAAAACGGAGCAGGGCGTGTCTCTGGTCAGGAGGACAGGAGACTGAAGATGGGGATGGCGAGGCCACGAGGAGGAGGTGGTTGGGAAGGCAAATGGAAACCAGTAAAAATAACAAGCACGGGATGATGAAACCATCTGGCATTTTGTCTCTTTTTTGGGCAAATTTTGTTACTCAAAAGGGAGGGAGGAATTTGGGATTGTCATTAGATGAGTAAACAACGCTCTACACTACTACTGTTTTTTAGTCCAATATATCAAAAAAGACTAATTTTTTGTTTTGAAGGATATGGACAAGTTGAGGCTATGTTTGTACAGGGGGTTTAAAGAACAAACATGCTCGAGAAAACAGAACAAGTTACCCCCCCTTTTTAGCTCAAAGCATCACCTTCAATTCACTAATTCCACCTTCATGCACGAGGGAAGAAATTCAAACACAAACAAGAAGAGGGAAAGGAAAACTCATCACTGGAAAGCAACAAAGGAAGAAA
Organism: Melastoma candidum; assembly: GCA_023653495.1. Taxonomy (NCBI): domain Eukaryota; kingdom Viridiplantae; phylum Streptophyta; class Magnoliopsida; order Myrtales; family Melastomataceae; genus Melastoma; species Melastoma candidum. The sequence goes on from CM042889.1 coordinate 19,957,509, forward strand.
GGAGGGAGGGACTCTGCATCCAATGAAGGAAAGGAAGGGTGGAGGCATCACGAATGCATCACCCCAATCAAACCCCATTAACATTTCCAACCCGGCAAAGCTTAGCCCAACAGTCCAGTAAGAAACATGACATAACTTGAAATTAAATATCAACTTATGAATGACATGACCATTCGGACTAGCCAGAGGGGCTTTCCTATTTCCTGCACCATGATATCCCAAATATATCCCCAACCCCATCCCGTTCCCGAAACCCAACGCCACGTACTTCCACTCCAGCCACCCTCCTCCACCCTCCTCCACTCCACCATCCTTTCCTTTCGGCAGACGCTTTGCTTCCTTGTTTCCTTGATCGCACAATCTCGTGAGTAGAATCCCACATAGTTCAGAATTTTCTAGGAACGAACTATTTGAAAAGGTGTTGATTTGTCCTCCTTGTGGTATAGGACCTATGAGGTTGTTCCTTGAGAGGTTAAAAAATCCAAGGAATGTCAATTTCACCAATTCCTTTGGAATTTCTCCCATCAGATTGTTAGAAGAGAGGTCCAGCGACTCCAAATACGTCAAGTTCCCAACATATGAAGGGATCGTCCCCGTGAAACTATTGTGAGAGAAATTCAAATCCTTGAGCGATCTAAGTAATCAAATGTTATAAGGAATCTCTCCATAAAAGTGGTTACTCGATAAGTCGAGCAATGCAAATCGAACATTAATCTTCACCATCTCCATCTCGACCCCTTTCAAGTTGATCATTACCAAGTAATATCCCTTACTCTGATTACCCAACGAAATAATCATATATAGATCGAAATACTCATCGATATTATTTTGTGTCATGCCAAGCAATTCACCAATGAATTTGTCTGTTATGCAACCCTCAAAATTATTGTTAGAGAGGTCCAGGATGCGTACTTGAGAGAATTTATGAGTTTCCTTAGAAATAATGATCTGGCCATGGAAATTGTTGGATCTTAAACTCAGGACCTTCAACATTTTTCCGGAAGCTCTCTTCGCTAATATGTAATGCCACAAATCTCTTGTTCCTTTGACATGTCAAAGAATAATCTCATGGGCACCTTGCCTGACTGCTTGGAAAACACCACCATCGGTCTTCTTTTCTTGAATCTACGTGAGAATGAGTTTGACGGTCAGATCCAGAGATTTTTCATGAAGGAAGTAGGTTGATGTCGCTTGATCTGAGCAGAAATTAATTTGATAGCTCGTTGCCGAGATCTCTATCCAACTATAAAAATTTAGAAGCATTGGATGTTGGCAGCAACAAAATTACAGGTCCATTTCCCGGATTGGTTGGGAACGCTGGCGTCTGATGTAGCGGAGGTAGTACAACACGACTAGACATATTATTCCAAAAGCAAAGAGAACTTACTGCAAGTGTAGCCATTGCGTCCCACGAATGTCCAGACATATTTGCGGCTACAATAACATGATAAAGAAAAACGTCACATGATGAAAGTTTCAAATAATACTAATATATTTAGGAAAGCTGTCCAAACCATTGAAAAGCTACAACAAATATGCCATGATTTTCTTAAACAATGACATGAGAATCCCCTACAAGAACGTATTCACATTATTTGCCAATTAACTATGTATCACATTCTTGTAAGAGTGAATCATCAATTATGTCATTCAATTGTTATATAAGAGCTTCATAAAAAAGAAGGAGTATATTTTGGGAAGTAGAAGTAACTATTCAATAACTACAGCAAATATAGCATGAGTTCCGGGAACTATGACATGAGAATCCACTACAATAACTATTGATTGTGTCGGTGGAATTTTTGAGGATGGAGGAAATGTTGCATGCTTAGTCAGGTTTTGGAGGATGTTAATAGGAAATAGTTGAACTTATAGGAAATTAACATTGAAGAAAGGGAGAGTTTGCAGCCATTCTTCTAAGCTCCTGGTGACTTAAACGGGGGATACGATTTCTAGACTCCTCTTTTGAACAAAAAGAAAAAGGGAAAGAAGCAGAGGTAGTACAACTAGGTAATGTCCGTATTTACTGTACGGACATAATAGATTTTTGGTCACCTCCACCCCAATCACATCACGCCAACTGTCCCAAGGGCAATTTAGTCTAGTCGGTTTATAGTTTTAAAACAAGACGTAGTAGTTGTGAAGCCGCCCCGCCACTCCAACAAATACGAGTCCCTAGCCATTATTTTATCGAAATAGCAGGGCCATGGGCCTGAACTAAACATCTCCGTAAGGCCCACATATCCAAACATATCTATACGAAGCCCATTTATACAATGAATTATTAAAACAAGCTTATTTCAATCATCTAATTAGAACCCCCCAAAGATTTTCTTAAGCCTATGGTTTCTTAAAGATCAAGCCTTGCCTAAGGCTTACCTTTGTGTAGACACCTCTCAGATGCGGCGGCTTTACGCATCAGAAAAAGCCCATAAACATAAGAGAGCACTTAATTGTTTCCAACCATAAGACATGGTGGGGGCAGACACTGCCTTGGCATATACCCAGATAAGTTTGTAGCTGGTCATAAATGTAAGACACAATTACATATCATAGAGACGATTGCAGAGGAAGATTATCAGGTAGCTGCAGATTCTGGTAAGAACAAACAGAAGAGGTGAATGACAATCCACCACCTTTAATTTCACTTAATGCAATAATTGGAAATCCTGCTTCTCAAACAATGGAAGTCGCTGGGAAAGTTAAGGGAAGCAATTCGGTCATTCTTATACATACAACTTCCTGAATGAAGGGACAACAACAAGCTAGGTTGCAAAATCAAGACAATCTGTCCGGTGGCAATATCTATGGGAAACATCCATTAACACTGTCCTAAATTTTATTATCTAATATAACTAGAAGGATTGTCCAGAGCTACGAAATAGGAGAGTCGGATCGACTCAAGTTGAGATCCTCACGCTCCGAGGTCACTACGAGGACTCGGGGTGAAACTTTCTCAGGGTCATTCACTGGAAAATGAAACACGTTAAACGAAAAGGACCGGGAAAGAAGAAAAAGAAGCAGGAAAGGAAAAGGGAACACCATCCTGGACAATGTAATTGTCTAAACCGCTGAGAATTTTCCAAGAATAGGGCCAAAAGTGTGACGAGTTTCATTGACTATTAGGCTGAAGACAATTTGCAGAAGGCATCTTAAGCGCGATGCCGTCTCCTGACAGGATAAGAAGACTTTGACTCTAGTGGGCAACGTCTACATCTCGTCTCATCCACCGGCTATTTATCTCCGATGGGGACACCACAGGATGAGACTTTGACTCCCTGGTACGCATCCTAGATCTCTCCAACAATAATTTTGAGGGAAATATGACGGAAAAATTCATTAGTGAACTGCTTGGCTTGACACAGTGTAATATTTACTATTTCTCCGATCAATATATGATTCTGTATTATGTGAACGGAGGATATTACTCGGTGATGATTGATTTGAAAGGGGTTGAGACAGATGGTGAAGATCAATGTCCAATTTGCAATGCTCGATTTTGCGAGCAATTGCTTCGAGGGAGAGATTTATAAAATCATTGGATTTACTTAAATCGTTCAAGGTTTGAATTTCTCTCACAACCACTTTATTGGAGGGATCCCTCCATCTATTGGGAATTTGATAAATCTGGAATAGTTAGACTTCTCTTCTAACCATTTAATGGGAGAAATTCCAAAGGAATTGGTGAAACTATCATTCCTTGAATTTTTGGATCTCTCACGGAACAACCTCATGGGGCCTATACCATTGGGAGGATAGTTCAACACCTTTTCGAATAGTTCGTTCCAAGAAAATTCTGAACTTTGTGGAATCCAACTCACAAGGTCGTGGGGTCATGGAAACAAGGAAGCACAGCCACCGTCGGAAGGAAAGGATGATGGAGAGGAGGAGGGTTGGCCTGTTACACATTGACAAACTATGTTGCCTCTCTTACTCTTCTTAGAGAAAAAACATGAAAATAAGAATAAATAAGATTTAATAGCCCGTTTGGTTTCCGGAATAGAATGGATCAAACCAAACGCAACATAAGAATGATTTATCCCAACTACTGTGTTGGTTTGGATCAAGGCTAGTGGAGAAGAATTCTTCTGTTCTTGTCTTTTGTCATTTCCTATTATCCTTAGTGGTGTCTCTTTATTTCTTTTTGTTTGGTCTATTTAAGTGTTGTGATGTAATGGTTTCCAAAATCACTCTATTATTCTGTCAATTTAAAATCCAGAAGAGAGCATTTGCACAAAGATTGTTTGGGTTTTCTTAAGTTTAGGTTCGGCCTCCATCTGCAGAAGGTCGCTACAGAAGCTAACGTCTGTAGAAGATTATGTTGTTTTCCATTTCGTTTCGATTGTAGTTTTTGCTATTTGCAGATTTGTTTCCTCAATGTGAGAACATACGTACTGTTTATTTCTCCCATCTGAAGATACCCGTTTACTGCTCTCTTTGTCACCACTGCTAAATAATTAGCATAATAATAGATTAGCCAACTTTGATTACTCGGTCGCAACAAAATAAAACGTATAAACATTTGTTGTTTTACATGAGCCTGATGTTTGGCAGGGAATTTAGGAACGACCCCTTTCTCCTTGTTTGTGTCCATGCTGTAACTTGAACAGCGGTTAAGGTTTATTCTGTAATACCACATCTTACCACAATCTGGAAATTAGACTAATACATTTTTGTATGGTGATTACATGGTATGACCGTGTTATCGTATTCTCAGATTTTGCTACTTGTGTGGTATATTCAAGTTATCGGGCTATTCCTGGGAAAGGCTTGCCAGGGCCAAATGTCCGCAGGGGGCTCCACCAGATAAGAATGCGGCACAATAATCTCGAATGTTTTTTTCGGCCTGTGATCGAGTAACTTCCTTGTTCAGTCCAATTAGCATGACAAAGACCACCATTGAGATGGCCGCGGATGTCTGGTGCCCCAGTTATTGGATTGTTGTCGGATACTATTTGAATGGTTCGACCAAGATGCACAGTTGCCCAAGGATGTGGGCAGAAGAAGGCAGTGGAAGCGGACCTTCCAGTTTAACAGAAAAAATGGATGACATGGATAACCAAGTGGGAGGAGCACCGCTGATGTTGTTGTAGCTAATATCAAGATATGTCAAAGATGTGCAGTTGGCCAAGGATGTGGGCAAGTGCCCACTCAATAAATTGTTGCTCAAGACCAACCTTTGTATATTTGTTAGATTACCGAGACATTGAGGAATAAGTCCTACTAAATTATTTTCACTTAACTCTACGGAGGACAGAGAAGTTAGCTGGCATATGGATGGAGGGATGCTTCCGCCAATAATATTATCATCAAGAACCAAATCGCTCAATGCGTCAATTCCGATGCACCAGAGCCAGCTGGGTATCTCTTGTATCTTGTTCCCGGAGAGGTATAGCATTCTCAGTTCCTTTGAGAGAGACAAGAAGTAAGGGAAGTTGCTCAGATTGCAACTATCCATATACAAATCTTGGAGCTTCGGCAATGAGAACCCGTGGTTTGCATCCTCACCCAAAATGGAGAGTCCAGATAGATCGAGGAACTGGAGATCCACAAGGGTTGGCAATATCCCCAGGTCAAACTCACCGGTGAAACTGTTATTTGATATATCCAAGTAAGTCAATCACGAGAGGTTTCTGATTGAATTGGGAACTGCTCCCGTGAAATTGTTCCTCGATAGATCCATGTATGCACTCAACTGGCAAAACACTTTTTATTTCTCAGAAAGCAGCAACTTCTGTCTCACGTTTGCCCGCCAGGGTCAAAGTCTTCTTACCCCCCCACCCCGGGGTCGGAAACCGCAATACGCTTAACCTTTCTATTTTTTTATTTTTTCGTAAATCAACAACATGCTTTACTTGGTGTGATGTATGATGCTGTCAATATAATAGGAACTTTATTTCACGAGAAATTAACTATTTCGAGTTGTTCATCTTAAGGATGTTTCTTTATGTAAATTTATGAGAAAAGTGCTGTACGCGCGCCTTCCGGCCTAGCACGCGCGTAGCAGTTCGGACGACCCGAGGATCCGGTCCCGCTCCCCTAGAGTCTTCCGGTCGGCGTCGCGACTCGAGCGTCGAACGCTGCGGAAAAGCCCAGGGCGGTCCCTCCTTTGATTCCTGATCGGGTCTGCCCAGACTTTTCGCCGATCGTCTCCATGCTCCTTAAGAGGCGACGAGCGAAAAGGAACGCATGACCCAAAGAGGAAGCTTCAGGAGGTTCCAAGAGCGGCTCGTGTCGTCAGTCCCTCATCCAAAATGACTTCGTAAAAAAATGTGTTGTTGTTTAACCTAGGTAAACTATTATGGAGTCGCCACCGACTTATTTTTAAAAGATTGGTTTAAGTCGGAAAACCAGAGTAGATTCGGGGATTCCTAGTTACTAAATCTTACATTTAAACATGCGAAAAGGTGGCGTTTGCTCCAAAAGGTTTGCTTTTGGTTAACGGGCGTTGGACCCGATTCAGGCGTTGGACCCGAACTCATGTGTATTTGTTTAACAATCACATGCGACGATAAACCTATGGGCCTAAGGCATGCGGACAGGCACAGACAATTATTTAGATAAAAAGGAGCGGGGAAGGGCGGTGATCGTGGGCCTATGCACTTGGACTCATGACTCGTTACATGTGGAAATAAAAAAAATCGGGAGGCCCGCACCTCCCTCATGTACCTGAGATGACGGTTGGGGCCGCTTTATTATCTTGACATCGCGGTTTTTAGGCCGAGGTGGATCTACGCGGTTTGGTACACGCGCCTTTGAGTTAATCTTCGAGAATCCGGGTTTGAACTTTCGAAATTAAGCGCTCGATGTACATGTCAAGAAAAATGTAAACGTGGTTAGTATTATTAAATTTAAATGAAATTCAATAAAATCTAGAAGAGTAAGGCATGTCTTACTACTATAATTTAATGAATCGATCTTAGTGCCAATTCTCTTATGTGTAATGTAACTTTAATAAAATTTCCATGTAAAGCGAAAAGGTATCCACTCGTTAAAGGAAAATTAACTTTTAAGAATAATCAACAATTTTACAAACTTGAAAGAGATTTCCTTGCATGACTTTTGAAATTTTGTAATTCTAATATATTCTGTGTGTTAATTAGTGTCCGAACAACAATGAAAACATTATTGGAATAATAGATTATTGTAATGACATTAAATTATTATTTTTTTTATCCTAAATATCAACGTTACGGTCAAACAAAAGTCAAAATTGAGAAAGAAAAACAAACCTTTGCCATTTTGCGCAAGGTTGGATCAAGGTAGAAGCCAGGGACATCGGTTGGCCAAGCAACGATTTTTATTCCTCTGGTGTGGGTTTGAGATGTCTGATTCCTACGTTCTCCTCGCTACCTCTGAGAGCTCGGAGTTTGGGTATCTCCATGTGAGTTAGGGCGGTGGTGGCTGAGGACAAAGGTGAGCCCACTGTCGCCGTGGAGTTGGAGCTTCAAGAGGAACGGAAAGCCGCTAAGGGAGGTGGTTCGGAGTTGGTGTGGGGAGGCGGGTTGCCGGCGTTGGTTCCAGAGGCGTCGCTGCTAGAAGGAGGCGTCGGAAAAACTGGGTTGCCGCCTTGGGGGGGGGTTGGAGATCACCGGAGCTGAGGGTTTTGCCGGAGCCGTCGCGGATCTGCTGGCTGACTAGGGGCATCGGGAAGAGATGGAACCACCACCATCGGGTCTGGGAATGCCAGGAGGAGATAGAGCTGCCACCGTCGAGTCTTGTGGACGTCAGGGGAAAGGTTGATACCGAGGGAGACGGATTCGCCGTCGGGCTTGGCGACGCCGGAGAAGGTCGATCCGCCGCTCTCCTGAAGACGACCGAGGGAAGCTCGCTGCTGTGGGTGTTGTAAACTTCAGGATGGCACCGTAGGTGGAGCGCCGGGAAGTGAGGAGGGAAGCCGCTTTGGGATCGCCCGTTGCTTATTCTACGAACGTCGGGGAGCTGCGATGCAAATTCTCTGGGTCTGAACCGTCGGGAACTGTTGGGGTTGAAAATGAACGTCCGGGGAAGGCTGAAGGGACGGGAGCTGCTGCCGGTAAATGGGAGTAGATGGAATCAGACCAACGGGAACGTGGCCGCTGCGATGATGGATCTGGGAACGTCAGGATTTTCGATATTGAGAGCGACGGCATGATTTGGGGCCAAGTTGACACTCAACAGGGGCTGATGGAGAGATTCATGTCGCTACTGTTCGCATGGGGGGGGTTGTTGACGATGACAGATTCGCCAGGCCTTGGCTGGTTGGAGAACTTGATGCCATTAATCATCTGTTGAACCTGTGCAAGTGAAATAAACGATCAAAAGCAAATGAGGCCTCCCGAGACACACATTTGTAGTCACGGGAAGCGGAGACGCCATCTTTTGTCGATAGTATGAGGAGATGTTGTGTTAGCCAATTTGTCAGAAGGGGGGGGCTTTGTTCCTATCGCCATTGCGGAGAAACGTCCAGCGCTAAAGGGGGGTCACAGCGAATGAAGCTGAGGGTGTCGTCATAGGCCGATATTGTTGACTCCATGTGTATTTGCGGCTGATCGAGGATCTGATCGGGGCTTCCATGTCTTTGGCATTCGACGACTTCAAAGCCTCGACGATGTAGATTTGGGTTGATAGAGAGGGGTTTCCATGTCTTTGGCATGGTCCTACCTTGGCTAGAGAATGGCGAGAACGCAGCAGGAAGGATCAAGGATTCTCGTTTCTCTGGTCAAGTGGTTCAATTTTCTGAAGGTGAGTGATACGTTTTCTCTTGTGTCTGTCTATTTCTCCTGATGTGTCTCCACTTCTTTTTTTTCTTTGATGGCTGATTTATAGCGGCCATGAGAAAAATCAGCCAGGGAAATTATTAACATGTAACCGATATAGGTTATGAAACCCATCCTTGATTTTCGACATTAATTCTTGCCGTTACGAGTCGTTTGAGGTACTCCGCATTGAAGACTCTTAACTTTCCTGCTGTTCTCTGTGACAAATCCAATAGTTTTCTCTGGTTTCCAAATACCAGCTTACACCGGCCATGGATAATGCTATGAAACCTGCTGCCACGAACCCCCCATCGAAACCACATTAAGAAGATTGTGCAGTCACTTGTTGATGGCCTTCTGTCAGAATGTCCAATATGCTGGTAAAATAGCAGCAGCAATGGAACCGATGATGAAAATGGATTGCAAGATATCCTCCAGGTGAAACAATCTCAACAAGCTACCGTCCATAGTGGTTTTACAGAACATAGCGGTTTGACCTTTCACTACGGAACCCTTTACATTCCTTAACCCAGTAACCCAGGTTTCGTCCGCATGTAGAAAAGATAAAAATCGACTTTCGTTGGATTTGACTTGTCCCGCTTGAGAAACAAACAATCCTTTGCTATTGCTTATCTTGTTCATAAAGCAATAATCCCAGCCTCTGAGAGATAGCAATCCACCCAATCTTGTATATAATTCATACGGAACATTTCCTGTGTTACGTTTAAGACGAAGTATGTTTGGTAAATAGTACGACTCAAATGGGCGGACATCCTTGGTTTTGTCTGCCGACAACCATTCTTATATTACCAATACCACATCCTCCGTAAACAATCCACGTATCAACAAGAATAAAGCATTAGAGACAATAGAAAAAGTAACAGAAAATGTCTAATAGACCAATTGTATACGTAAACAAAATAATCAAAGAAATGTCCGATTTCTTAACAGGGTAAGCAAATAATAAAACAACATCAAGGAATGTTAATAAAGACAATTTCATAAAGCTGGATGATTCGATGACAAAGCGAAATAATTCGTTTGGTGACAAAGCAAAATTCATTAAAAAGAAAATCACGGGAAGAAAATCATGAGTAAATGGACCTGTAAAATGAAGTCGGGGAGAGGCACTAAAAATACAATTAACTTTACTTGTAAAAAATACTTATGCTACTTTGAAAACCTTTATTTAAAATTGTTTGCAAACCCAAACACTAAATTTCTGCATTGTATAATTAGAGGCACGTAATAAGATTGGTAGAGAGCGTGCTTTTTTTCGATAATTGCATCTCTTCTTTTCGTCATGAAATATTTATCAATGTAATAAGCCTTGGTTGAGTAGATAAGGAATTTTGGGTATTTACAAGTGCGAAATAAGTTTCCTACTTTACAAACATGTCTCATGTTTTACGAACGGAAATACGAAACTGATTCGTAAATATTTCATACTTTCTACGAAAGAGTTACGCACTTTACGAAATGTTTACGAATATGTACAAACAAAAGTATGAATAAGTTCGTAAATATTTTATAAAGTACCAAACTCATTTATTCGAAACTCTAAGTCTATTTCGTAAAAAAAGTACGAAACTTTCGAAGTTTTTGTTCTCGAGTGGCACATAGAAAAATAGCGTCTTCCGTGAGTCCCCTGCTTTGATTTTCGATTTGTCTTATCTCAACCCACTCTAGTCATTGGTCTTTCTTATTAATTTATAAAAAATATATATAATAGAACTTTTTATCTTCCTTAGTTTTATTATACTAAAAGGAGTCCTAATTTATAAAAGTTCTCGAACACAGTAACGCCTTGTTTCTGTTATCAATTGTTATTTTTATCTTTAGTTTTTATTCTAAAATATTTCAATAATAATGACGAGGGAGGACTGGAATAATGTAACTTTTACTATCCAAATTCTATGAAATACTGAAAAGAAAGAACAATATTTCTTCTTCTTATGATTATAGCCTTGGTCTTAATATCCCACCCTCCTCTGGTCTTTGGTCTTTCTTAATTTTACATGATTCTGCTTGTCAGTGGTGAGGATGCCCAGAATACGATGAGCTCGCTGTGGCCATCGAGGGAATTGGACTTCTCGTTGTACGCGCGCCTTCCGGAGGGTTGATGCAGCTATGGACTCGCTGCCTTGGAGGGTTGCTTCACTGTTGCGATGGGGTGCTGGTCCGCTGCTGCTTGTGGATGTCGGAACTGGTGAAACGTTGCGCTGGAAGGGATATCGGGGCAGGAAGTTGGTTGGCCGTCGCTGGATCTTTGTTGTCTTGTTGGAGCATCCATCTGGAGCCATGACAAATTGTTGCCGGTAGGAGATGGCTCCAGGGAGAATTTGTCGTCTGCGGCAGAGGAGACCATCGCCGCTTTTTGGAGCTAGCCGCAATGCCAAATTAGTTGTTGCTTTGAGAGAACATGATCGTCTGTTGCCGGGATTGCCGGAGGATGGTTCTTGTTGCCGCCTGTTTTGAAGACGCTCGGGAACTGCGGAAGTCGGGAAGACTTGGGGACGCGGTCGCTGGACTCGGGAATGTCGAAGAGACTGGGTTGCCACCACTACTAGTTCTGATGACGCCGTGGAGGCAGGTTGCTGCCAAGAGGGATCGAGAAAGTTGATTTTGCCTCGTTCAACCTTGCTGGAGGATGGCCAGGATGCGGCCGGGAAGGAGCAGGGACTTGTCTTTCTGGTCCCATGTCTCCAGGTGAGTGATCTCCCTCCTTTGAGTGCCCTGTTGTCTGTCTCTTTTGTAACTCCCTCTGCTGTTTATGTCCCCCCGTCTCCCAGGAAAAACTTCCGTTTTCGAAAATCTCATGGAATTGTGGGAGTCGAGACTGTTGAGATGTTTTTTTGGATAAGATAACCGATGTTATGCTCCATCTTCCTTGCAGGATACGTGGATAACGGGAGGAGTTTGTCCAGTGTGTGGAAAGGATGTTTGTTTTATGTATACACATTTTTTTTATTTTTTGTAAAATGGGTCCTTTGGTTGTATGGACTTGGGCTTTGGCCTTCTTAGAGAATGCACCTTGGATTTATTATTGTTTGTGGCCCGTGTATCAATTTGAGGTATTACAGTTTGCCCCTCCTTGGGAGGGAATCTGGAAAGATTCGCTCGCAAGGACATCGGGAATACCTCAAATTATATTTCGAGAGCGTCTTTGATAGACGTGCACCCTGAAAGCACTTAAAGAAAATCATTAGTCACAACGAAAACAAAAACAACTAAATGTACATGCACATTATGTTTTGTTTTCTTTTTCTCTTTTAAAGCATGTTTCAAAGCGATAGCATAGAAGGTTTTCTGATTTCTTTCGTGTTTTACCCTCATTTCTGAAAGCCATTTCAGTTGGATTTCAGAATTCCCTTGACTTGAATGCTCATGTACCGGTCGAAGGAGACTTTACTTGGGTTGTAATGTAGGTTCGGCATAAGGCCTTTAGACTAAAAGTTTAAATTCTCTGTCTGAAAGAAAAAGTTTAAGGACCTCATCGAAAGCTGGATCGTAGAGGTTCCACCATTCAAGCAAATTTTCCATCTTTCAGACAGCCCGCCAGTTTAGGCATTCCATTGGGGAATAAATAATTGGTTTACTGGTAAGCATGGACACTCCACTTTGGGAAAAGCTTTGTCTTTGACTTGTTTGAAGGATAACCCCTTTGCTCTTGCGACCGTCAATGTTGGTCCTGGTGCTTTATTTTTGCTCTTTTGATTTTGATTTTGCGCTTTCTTTTAAAGACTTTGGTCTTTGCGCTAATTCTTTCTTTTCACTGCTGGATCATAGGATTTGCCCCGCTTTGTTTTCTAGTATTTTCTTTGGAATTTGTGTCTTTCGAGAAGCTCTTTGGGGAGTTCGGTCTTTGGGAACGATTCAACTGGTAGGCTTAACTGTCGATGATGCCTCTTCGCCTGAATTTTAAGGAAGTGTAGCCCCTACGATCCGTTGCTTCCGGTTTCTAGCTACAAGATCTTCTTTAACCTCGATGTGAGGCGGTCTTTAGACTTGTTAGGTGTAGCGTATACAAAAACTTCAACTTTGGCTAGAAAGGGGCTAAAAATGGGTGACGTTTCGTGTTTGGGATAGAGAAGAATTGCTCGATCTCATCCCGGCAGAGCATCTTTTGTCAAAGGATTTGTTATCCTCCTGAACGCTTGTGTATGAATCCTTACAGTGTTTGCACTCATCACTCTGGGTAAGTGTTTGGGAATAGGCTTGCCTTCTCCACTCTCGCTCAGAAACGTTTTATTAAAGATAATCCCAAATTATATGCAAATGGGCACACGAATGTTTAAGAAATGAATATGTTTAGATACTCAAACCTCCGCGGTGCTCTTGTGCACTTTCGAGGGGAAAGTGTTTGCACAAACATGCCCCAGTCATGTTCTTTGAGATTAGAATCAAACGGCTTCCACCCGACCACCCTCGCCGTTGCCCAGGAGTTTGTACTGTACTGTGTGGATGTCCATGTGCCTACACAGTTGACAATAGACAGAAACGAAGTTAACTCATGTACTTTGACTTTCGCTTGGGAAGATAACAAAGAAATGAAGTGTCCGTTGGGGAGATGAGGTGGATATGTCCGTCTCAATGATAGTTTAGGAGGAATATGCTTGTATGTTCGATCCTTGTTGAGGAATGCGATGCATGTAAACAACTCCAGCTTGAACGAAAGCAGGACTCCAGCTGGGGAAACGGAGATACGACTCCATCTAGGGAAATGTAAGAAATTTATTAGAGAGCAGTGTAGATGATAATCCCTTTTGGTATGATTATCTTTGGTGATGACAAAGGAAATCTCGAAACTTTAGTTCGAAATTTTCCACACAACCGCCCGCGCCTTTGTCTGTAATGTAGGATGCTCGTGTACCTACATGAAGCAAAGGACAGACAACAAGTGAGCTCATGTAACTTGTTTCTTTTAGAGTAGGAATGAAATTTGCTCATGTAACTTCATTTATATGAAAAGTGAAGTAGAGTTTTGATACTTCCCTTTTCTATATGTTTCGTCATTGCATCTTTATTCGTAGGAATCAAAGGATTGACAAAATAGTTACTCTTGCTTGACGTCTGTTGTGTAAGGGAGTTCATGTACCTATCAAACAGATGGCGAGAAACAAGTGAGTTCGTGCGACTTGTTCCTGTTAGAGTAAGAATGAAGTTTGCTCATGTAACTTCATTTATAAGAAAGGTGAAGTAGAGTTTTTGTACTTCCCTTTCGTATGATTTCGTCATTGCGTCTTCGTCCGATGGAGTCGAAGGTTTGACGAAATTGCTGTCAGACTTTGGCTTGAAGCTTTGCCGCCCTCGCCTTTGCCATAGGAGTTTTGTACCATTCATGTGAGGAGCTCTTGTACCTGCCCACGAGACAAAGGACGTAAACGAAATGTGCTCATGTAATTTCGTTTAGTTTGATGAAGAGAGTTGACTGTGTGATTCTCCCTTTTCATGTGTATTATCGATGTTCAATGCCCCAGTTCTTTGGGGATATAAAGAAGTTTGTTGATGAAGGTTGTGTTCTGAAGTTCTTGTTTGAAGCTTTATTGTTTGTCTTCATTGTCTGCCTAGGGCGCTCATGCATCTCTTTCCTGTAATTTGTGGTGTTGTTGATGACATGTTGCTCCAAAGCTTTGGTTCGAAATCTATTAATTGTCGGTCTAGGATGTTCATGTACTTCCTGAGATAAGCGTGAAGGGCACAACAAGTAAGCTCATGTAACTCGTTTTGCGAAGAAAACATTAGTTAAGGAACGAATACTCCATTTCATGTGATTCGTTGGTTTGTCAATGGGGAATTAACCAATATTGCTCTGTCTTGTCCCAGGATAGCTTGGAGGTATGCTCCAGGATCGCTTGGAGACGTCCATGATCAGTCGGAGGTTTGCCCCTGGATCGGTCGGGGATTTGCCCTAAGATTGCTAGGAGATTTGCCCCAGGATTGTTCTTATCTTGTCGTCGTCATTGTTTTGCCAACGAAGGATGTTTCGAAACATTGGCTCGAAACTTTTCCACCCTACCACCCTTGCCTTCGTCGTCTGTCTAGGATGTTCATGTACCTATAAGACAAGTCGAAGGGCAAAACAAGTAAGCTCATGTAACCTGTTCTGCAGAGAAGGTATTAGTTGATGAACGAATACTCCCTTTCATGTACATTGTCGTTTTATTAACAACGAAGGATATTTTGATACTTTGGCTCAAAATTGTTTCAAGGCTTTGGCTCGAAACTTTACCACCCTGCCACCCACGCCTTCGTCAACATGCGACAAGGGCTAAAATAAGTGAGTTCATGTAACTTTTTTTTGCAAGGAAGAATTGATCAAGGAATGGATACTCCCTTTCATGTATTGTAATATCGAAGAGTGTCTACGATGAATGTTTGTGACGGTTCTCTTTGATAAGATGATTGACTTCGGTTGAATGCCCCGGATGTGCAAAGTTGATGGCTTTTTGTGGTGCGCGTGGGCGATGACCGCAACTGTGGTGGGCGGGCTAGGGGATTGGCCGCTCAAGTGGTGGGCCGAGATGCTTGTTTCTCGTCAATGCGTGAGGCGGTGACTGACCTTCTCCTCATTGGTGGTTGACTACTGTCGGGATGGCCACTTGGGTGCTGTAAGGAATTCAAAGGGAATTGCCCCAGTCGAAGTATGCATTGTCATTTGGTAGACATCATGTTCTTTGGTATTTTGTAAGCTGTCGTGTGAGCCCAAGACGAGACATCTTATACCTGCGAGGTAAAAATGGATGTCTTGGTGTTAGCAGTTTAAATATCGATAAGGCCATCATGTATGTTTTGAACTGTTGGAAGGCGAATAGAGCGAATGGGAGTTTCTAATGTCAGTCGCGCTATGTGTTCGCCGTCGCTTGAAGAATGTCGTCCATGTTCATGTTTTTGTCGTTGGGATGTTGTGGATCCGACATTCGTCAAGTTCTTGTGAAGTTTGATCTTGCGAGGTTGTTGTGAAGATGAGTTTGCCCATAGTGCTAGAATGTACTGTTGGCACCGTGAAGAAGGCCGACGAGTCCTTGTGCCAGATTGTGGTGACTGATGATGTAGAGGGATCACTTTTATTTCCTTGGAGCGATTGTCGGATCAATAGAGGCGCAATGTTCCGACGTGTCCGGTTTTTGCATGTTTATGAACGGCTTTTTGGTTTGTCATTAGTTTTGATGTTGACTGTGGTTGGCTGGTGAGATGTAACCTCCTTGGGGTTTTCATGTTGTAAATTTGCCTTTGAACCTTGGTAACCATTGGGTGATCTTTGGTGTCCGTGCTTGGCTTTGGGCCTTGATAGTTGTCAGGATAGCTTTGGCCTTTCTGTCATTGGAAATGCGGCTTTGGGACCTTGGTTGCTGCCATGGTATCCTTGGTATTCTTGTGCTTGTAGATTTGTAATGTCATGCTTTATCCCTAGTCTCGTTCGAGGAGCCATGTTGGAGAATTAAACCTCATAAGGAAAGTAGAAAGGAGAATTGGATTAGTATTATGCAACAGTGTGATTGATGCATGATAAGTTTATGTAGTTCCTTAATCGCACTCATATAAGCATAAGAGTATGAATTACGTAAATGCAATCGCAAACGAAATGCAGTAATGAAATGAATCAATTATTTTGAATGACATGATAATATAACTACTGCAATCAGGTAGACATGTATGAATGTAGTAAGCATAAAATAGATAGGGATACGAGAAATGGAGGTTCTTGAGGTCCATTGTAATGAACTCGACTCAACTGCAAAACAAGCAGTGTTAGTTTTACAGTCATAGCAGACAAAGCGTACCTGACACCTGTCCCTGCACAAGTAGCAGTCACTCAGTAATAAACAAATGCACGTGCGGCGTCTGGTACCTGTTGTGGGCAAACAATGCTAGACTCTCGGATGAAGACTTCTAAACCTCCCCCAGAGTGAGGGAGGCGGGGCCTCGGCCAAAAACCATACTGCAAATAGCAGCATGCTGAGCCCTTCGGTGACCCCTCTAAAAATCCTAGCCCCGGGTTTGGGCACACCTGGATATGCCTAGGAAAGCAGTAAACAAACACAATCATGAGAGCATACAAAGGGCACCGAGCCAAGCAATTACACATGCAAACAAGAACTCCTCTTCGCATGTGGATTAAAAATGTAAAAGCGTTCGAAAGGAATCCACATGCAGTTTCCCCAGCGGAGTCGCCATCCGGGATGTACGCGCGCCTTCCGGCCTAGCACGCGCGCGGCGGTTCGGACAACCTGAGGATCCGGGCCCGCTCCCCTAGAGTCTTCCGGTCGGCGTCGCGACTCGAGCGTCGAACGCTGCGGAAAAGACCAGGGTGGTCCCTCATTCGATTCCTGATCGGGTCTGCCCAGACTCTTTGCCGATCGTCTCCATGCTCCTTAAGAGGCGACGGGCGAAAAGAAGCGCATGGCCCGAGGAGGAAGCTTCAGTTCCGGGAGCGGCTCGTGTCGCCGTCACCCATCCAAAATGACTTCGTAAAAAGGGTGGTTGTTTAACTTAGGTAAACTATTACGGAGTCGCCACCGACTTATTTTTAAAAGTTTAGTTTAAGTCGGAAAACCAGAGTAGATTCGGGGATTCCTAATTACTGACTCTTACATCTAAACATGCGAAAAGGTGGCGTTTGCTCCAAAAGGTTTGCTTTTGGTTAACGGGCGTTGGACCCGATTCAGGCGTTGGACCCGAACTCATGTGTATTTCTTTAACAATCACATGCGACGATAAACCTATGGGCCTAAGGCATGCGGACAGGCACAGACAATTATTTAGATCAAAAGGAGCGGGGAAGGGCGGTGATCGTGGGCCTATGCACTTGGGCCCATGACTCGTTACATGTGGAAATAATAAAAAATTCGGGAGGCCCGCACCTCCCTCATGTACCTGAGATGACGGTTGGGGCCGCTTTATTATCTTGACATCGCGGTTTTTAGGCCGAGGTGGATCCATGCGGTTTGATAGACGCGCCTTTGAGTTAATCTTCGAGAATCCGGGTTTGAACTTTCGAAATTAAGCGCTCGATGTACATGTCAAGAAAAATGTAAACGTGAGTAGATTTTTTTTTTTAATGGAAACACGTAATCCAATTACAATAAATCAAGTAAGTCGAAATGAGACTTAACGGGGTACTTTTTATCCCCAAATGTCGGAGGATGACTCCTTGGTGCATCCATATCAAGACAACCGGGGGATGTCTCCGCGTCCCAAATAAGTCCAACGCATCGTTGATGTATTTTTCTCATGTAAGATAAACATGAAATATGCGTTAGTTATCATAATAATCATATCAATCGATAATTGTATGAATATTCCTATTATTCTAAACGCATGTAAAAGGGACGTACAAAAATCGATCACTGCAATGTTTATGAAAAACAGTCACACACATTTGTTCAAATTATATTCGGGGTAAAGATAAAATTTGTCAAAGCAAAAAAACTTCGCAGACACATGAGAGAGCATAATAAAATAATAAAAAAGAAAATAAAAAAAAACGAACAAACAAACGATTAGAAAACATCACAATTGCTTTGACCAAGTCAAAATTAATTGAGTGAGAGAGGAATTGTTACCTCTGTGAGACGAAACGAAGAAGGCCTTTGACTTTGCTAGTCATCTGTGTCTTTCTAAAAAAAGGAGGGTTGGCTTAGCGAAGCCTGGTCTGTCTCGAGCCTTCATCCTTCTCCCACAGCTCGATCACAGTGAAGACAATGGAGATCGCTTCTGTGCGACGACGGCTTCTAGAGCTGGGCTTCGGCTGTCCTGCCACGGGTCCGGGGAGAAAGGGGGCATGGCTCGCGGTGGTGGCGCTGATTGGCTAGCGGGAGGCACCGTTAGTCAGCCTGAAGATGCGAGGAGGGACGTGGGTCGCTGGGCTGTTGCCGGTTCCGAGGGCTTCGGGGGAGGGGCTAAGACGGGGAGCCGCCACCGTTAGGTCTGGGAACCGAGGAGAACGTGGGTCGCCATGGGTTGCCGAGCTCGGATCCTGTAGGGGAGCAGAGGAGGGGTAACAGGAGAGGGTCGTGAACCCAGCGGGGGCGCTGGAGCCGTCTTTGTCGGCGTCGACCTCCTCCATGGCTTGGCGGACGTCCTCAGCGTTGGTGAGAACGGGACAGGCAGAGAAGGAGGAGGGGACATGGTTTGCCGCCGTCCTGGAGTTTGGAACGTCGGTGAGGAAGCTGGTCTTGCCACCGTGAGGTTTGAGGGGGAGCCGAAAGAGGAGGGTGATGGCCGAGAGAGACGGTTTCGCCGTCGGGCTTGCTGGAGGCCTCGGCTGCGAAACCCGTGGATGCTACTTCTGTTGGAGAGGTTGCCGTGGAGAGCGAGAGCGAAGAAGAAGGAGGGCAGTGGGTTCCATGCCTCCGTTTCTGGTTGGGTGATTGTCGTTGTTCGTCGCGTCGAGGTTAAAGCGCGGCTGAGAACGGTGCCCTGTTACCCGGGAGCAGACGGACGTGGGTCATCCCGGGGGACAGTCGCTGAGAAGAGAGAAAGGAGCACGCCGAAGCTCCATCAAGATCGTCGTCACTTCCTCTTAGCCGCTACTGTTGCCTAGAACGTCGTGGGAGGTTGATCCATGGTGGCTCGGGAACGGCGGGGAGAGGTTGCTCTTCGCTGGTGCCGTTTCTGTGGGGGTCAAGAGGAGGCTGAAAAGGAGAGCCGCCTTGGGGCTGGAACTTGATGCTTGGATTCAAACGCTGGGCGTGGAGACGACCGTCGCTGGAGAAGATGTCGAGAGGATGGGAGCTCCGTCGCCGATCCTGTTGTTGTAAGCAAGGAGCTGAAGATTGTGCACCTGGACTTTTGCGAATTGGGAGAAGAGTTGTCGTGGTCTTTGGAGTTAAAAGAACGAGGCCACCTTGGGGGGATATGCTGCTGCTGTGGTGCTTCGTTGGATGCCCATGAGGAACTGTTACGCTGACATGGATGGACGTCCGCTGTTGGAGGTCGATGCCGTTGTTGTCGTGTCCAGTGAAGTTGAAGCCGGCTGCCACCAGAGGTATGATGTCCTCCCTGTTGTCGCCGTCGCTTATTCCGCTTGGATTGGTCGTCAACGGGGGTTTCCGCGGCAGACTCCTCTTACCTTGGTGAGGAGACAGGTGGAGTTGAGTTTGAAGACAACTTTCGCTAAGAAAGCGTTACTGTAAGAGGAGACGTCGAGAGGACAAGAAAGCAGGAGAGACTTAGCTGTGAGCTGGCTGATGCGACTTTGGCGCTGCTGGAACAGGGGAACATGGAGGTCCGTCACAACATGTCCTCGGATTGGTGTGGCCTTGATGCGGCTATGGACTCGCTGCCTTGGAGGGTTGCTTCACTGTTGCGATGGGGAGCTGGTCCGCTGCTGCTTGTGGATGTCGGAACTGGTGAAACGTTGCGCTGGAAGGGATATCGGGGCAGGAAGTTGGTTGGCCGTCGCTGGATCTTTGTTGTCTTGTTGGAGCATCCATCTGGAGCCATGACAAATTGTTGCCGGTAGGAGATGGCTCCTGGGAGAATTTGTCGTCTGCGGCAGAGGAGACCATCGCCGCTTTCTGGAGCTAGCCGCAATGCCAAATTAGTTGTTGCTTTGAGAGAACATGATCGTCTGTTGCCGGGATTGCCGGAGGATGGTTCTTGTTGCCGCCTGTTCTGAAGACGCTCGAGAACTGCGGAAGTCGGGAAGACTTGGGGACGCGGTCGCTGGACTCGGGAATGTCGAAGAGACTGGGTTGCCACCACTACTAGTTCTGATGACGCCGTGGAGGCAGGTTGCTGCCAAGAGGGATCGAGAAAGTTGATTTTGCCTCGTTCAACCTTGCTGGAGGATGGCCAGGATGCGGCCGGGAAGGAGCAGGGACTTGTCTTTCTGGTCCCATGTCTCCAGGTGAGTGATCTCCCTCCTTTGAGTGCCCTGTTGTCTGTCTCTTTTGTAACTCCCTCTGCTGTTTATGTCCCCCCGTCTCCCGGAAAACCTTTCGTTTCCGAAAATCTCAGGGAATTGTGGGAGTCGAGACTGTTGAGATGTTTTTTTGGATAAGATAACCGATGTTATGCTCCATCTTCCTTGCAGGATACGTGGATAACGGGAGGAGTTTGTCCAGTGTGGGGAAAGGATGTTTGTTTTATGTATACACATTTTTTTTATTTTTTGTAAAATGGGTCCTTTGGTTGTATGGACTTGGGCTTTGGCCATCTTAGAGAATGCACTTTGAATTTATTATTGTTTGTGGCCCGTGTATCAATTTGAGGTATTACACTCGTTGATCTCTCCAAACATGCTGGACAGAATCCCGAGGGCGACTCCAGCGATGGAGTCCGCATACACAGAAGCACACCAGACGACGAAAATGATGGAGACCTTGGGAGATAACTTGGAGGGTTGTTGAAGAACAAGAGTATGACTTGCAAGGCCAGGCTCGCAAGACCATCTTTCTCTTTCACCCCTTTTAGTCAGAATTTAATTGATTTGTTCAAAAAGCTTTTTTTTTGGTAGTAAAAAAAAAAAAAAAAAAAAAAAAAAAAGCTTTTTTTTTTAATGAATTAAGTTGGAACTAGTTAAAATGAATGTCGCGGGTGATCCGGTTTCCGGTTCCATTTAAAATGAATATCCTCCCTTGACGATAAGACTTCGGATTTTGAAAACGTATTGGAGTCGCCACTAACTTATTTTAAGTTCAAGTTAGAAAAACTATAGAGATTCGTTAAGGTTTGAGAATTATGGATTACTAAATCGCATGCATCACAAAGAAAAGGGAGGCTTTTATCGTGTGTTTCCGATGTCCAATTTATTTGAGCTCGGTTTTAGAAAAAGAAGTTGTTTGACATGTAAAAAAAAAGATCTCGAGCTCAATAATGCTTATAATGTCTACGTGAATCATTTTTAGAAGAATATTTCATGAAAGTTGATTTTGGGGAAATAATGTAAGCAGCATAGATTGATTAATGCCCTTAACAGTTTGAACCAGTTGTTTTTAGAACGCTCCCGTTAGCGTTTATACCGCACGGTGCTATTTTGAAATAGGTTAACAGTGAACCTGGCGAGCCGCTGATGCCGTAACGTTGGCGAGTGATAAGCCATTTTTAGAGGATCTTGATATTCGAGAATCCAAAATAAACCCTCCAACATAACTTTCGTTGTCTTAAATGCGTTGAATGAGATACATGCCTTGGTTGTCTGCAAGGCACGCCCCGTAGATGTCTGCATAAAAAGCTAAAATAACGATGTAAATTGTTCGAGGAAAGCTTGAAATTTATACTTTGATTGCTTAATTATAATCTTTCCGTATAGTCTCGAATATGTAGAATTAGACAAAACATAGGAATAGATAATAAAGATGGTAAAAGATTATACGACCGAAATTTTGAAAGTACTAGTAGATATAAAGTATAATAATAATAAATAAATGTAATGCATAAAAATAACATTTACGTGGATAATAAATTTTTTTTATAAAATTGACGAACGGTCTTTCTTAGCCAAGTTAATAATTAAAACTTTGCATAAAATAATAATAATAATAATCAAAATAAAACAAAATACAAAAGTTAAAAAATATTAAAACAAACCCACAACGATCGTAAGGAAGGAAAAGTCAAAATAGAAGAAAACTTCACCTCTTACGACTGGGTCCAGATAGGGATTTCAAGACCAAGGGCCGAGGCTTCCATCGAGAGCTTGGAGTCAGGGACGAAACGGACGAAGAGGTAAAGAGGACGCGTCGGCAGCGAACGAGGTGGTGGCATCGAGGAGGAATTGACAGTAGCCGCTGCGGACGCTGCTGGACGGGTACGGGCAGAGACGGGGGAGTTCCAGCGAGGGCGCTGTTTTGCAGGGGAGGAACGTCGGTTGCGAAACTCCGTTGCGTGGGTCGCCGTACAGTAGTTGATGGGTTGGATTTCGCCGTCGTGGCCGGATCTGGACAACAGGACTTGGAATCGGAGTCCGCTGAAGATGGGGGTCGGCCACGGTGAGGAGCTGCTTCTAACCGTCGCTCTTGCTCGGGGGAGCCTCCGTCGGCGAAGATGGGCTGCTCGCTTGATGCTGTTGGAGATGTACTGGTATGACGTCATCGACGTTTGGAGGAGGCAGGAGAGAGACACAGGGTTGTGAATCGTTGATGGTGGCTGCTGGGAACGTCGAGCGCCAGTTGCCCAGGTCCGAGGAAACATAAGTGTAGCGGCCATCCTTGAGCTGCTTGTTAGTGAAGGTGGGTCGCCGCTACCGGACTGGGTGACACCGTGGGTGATGGACTTCCACGCTGTCGACCAGGGGACGGTGTTCTCCGATGCCAGCGGTGACCTGGAGATCAGCCGAGAATTTTCAAGACAGCGAGATGTGCATCTTCAAGGACATTCCCATCGATTTCTAGTTGGGCAATTGGGAATTCAGGAAGATGTTCTGACTGTTTCTTTCCGAGCAAATCCCGGGTCCGTGCAAGAGGAGATCCATATTAGCCAAGTGGAAGCCAACCGAGGAATTTTCCAACACCTTCAACCGGGTCAAACTGCTGGAAGTAGATGCTAAAAGAATACAACTAGAGTTCCTCGTTCCTCTTCTACTGCCAAAACAAGAGAGAAAAAACAAAGCAACATCGGGCGTCTTTGTCGTATATATAAAGGGACATGGAACGAATTTACCCGGGGAGCGTTGTCGAATCCACACGATTGGAGGATAACTGCTCCAGGAAGGGATTGCCTTCCGTTGGCGTATTCCAACTCAGATGGAGCCCATCGGCATCTCGGAGGAGTGATTGCTGTGATGTGAGTCTGGAAGTGTCGCTGTGGCTGAACTGGTTCAGGGCGGTGATAGGAGAAACCGAAGGAGGAAAGCTTCCGTTGACGTGTTTCAGACCAGATAGCATCCTTGTGAGAAAATGAATGGAGGAGCGTTCTTTCTTCTAGTCCTAAGAAGGCCGAAATCGTTTCTTGAATATCCATCCTCGGTTTGATTGTCTGTAGGAATTAATAATCCCCTGCCACTGTCGTTGCTATTGCCGGTGTTTGTATATGCTACTGTGGCGGTAAGGAATTCCCGCAGACGTTAAGGCCGTGGATCTTTTGGCAACAAGCCTAGACACGAAAAAAATTAGAAAGCAAACCGATTCATCGAAGATAGAAATAGAAGCAATGGAAGGAGTTTACCGGGAATTGACCGCCTTAGACTGGGGAAGCGAATCGAAACCAACGTATGGAGCAACCCGAGACTTGGTGATGATGAAGCCTTTTTGTTGTTTCTTTTTGTCTCATCTCCGTCTCTGTGTCTCCGTCTTCCCGGTCTAGCTATTTATTATTTTTATTAAATTTTTTTTCATGATTTTTCTCGATTTTTGTGAATTTTTATTGATCTTTGATGATTTTCTTATGATTTTTATGAATTTCGGAATATTTATAATTTTTTAGTATTTTCTAAAGATTTTTTATTTTTTTGTTATTTTTGTAGAAAAATTGGGTTATGACAATGAAAAAAAGAAGTTTATAAAATATGTAAAAGAGTAATTAATAAAAGAATGAGTCATGGAGAGAATATCAGACTCCCATCAAGTCAAACAAAGTCTCTCTATCGAAAATAAATTGCGAGTGATTGGGACGCCTTAACTTGCCGTGAATGATGGGGATGGTGGATGATGATGTTGTCAATGTAAGAAGCACTTTATTTCATTATCAGATTGAATATTTCAACCCCCTCCATCCATACTTAATCCATTACGTGAATCACGCTTCCGATGTTTTTCTCTATCAAAATTTACGAGAAGACACTCATCTAGTCATAAGTTTTCTTTTCAAAGATAAAATTTTTTTAAAAATAGCAGTGAATAATTTATAAAAAAAAAATTAATGAAGCATGATACAATCTTCCCTCATTTTTCCCAAATTTTGTGACCACAATAAAATGAGGAACTTAGAAAGGACATACGGACACTCTGCAAATACTCCGAGGGAGGAATTAGACGTTGCAAACTAGTTCTTTATGAGCTAAACAAAAAATCATATCTTAATCTTAAATTTAGTTGTTAGAAACAAGTATAATGAGAACGCGATGGAAATTAGTTTGTGGTAGAATTGATCATTTGGCATTAAAATTATAATCTACCGGAGGCCAACATGCCAGTAATACGGTACAACACAATATATTTTTAAAAAATTATTTAAATTTTGATATAAGGGATTGCATCTTATTAGGAAGAGGACGACTGAACACAGATTCATCTATCGTCGTGTCTTTTAATGCTTTCAGGTTCGCAACTTAGGTTAGAGGATGGCCATGCATGCAAATAAGGGCCGTCGGGATAAATCTCCCAGCGCATCCTTTGATACATGCTATACTTAAGCCCGTTGTAAATATCGTAATGGTGAAAGCTCCAGGGCCACCGAAAGCTGCAATAGAAAAGCGTGGTGAAAATCAAGCTCGGATGGAAGCAGAAACTCCATGTCTATCCTGCCTTCACGTCGTGAAAGCCCAGGTCGTCGTCCTTAGATTTACAGTGGATGGTGAGCACCCGATCGATACAGTTCTTCATCACCACCGTCACTTTGAACCAGAAAGCATCTGAACCATTGAACGAGAGGACAAAAGGTGCATTCGATTCGTTACTATGAACCGATGCCATAATGGAGATGAAGAGCAGCTTCTTCCACAGCTTTGTCATCGTTCTCCTCCCCTTTAACAATCCAGAAATGTTGAGATGGAGTTTATGTTGTCCTCCTCATATAGTAAATGGTCCATCTGGTTTTCCTTTCTTGCAATTAATTATGATAATCTGGCCAAACCGATCCACGTGATCATTGTAATAACTATCCGGATCAATCAGATTCTGTTTTTTTCGTTTCTTTTACATACTTAATTATCTAAACCTGTACTTATTATATATATTTCATTTTGTTTCTTCCATCCAGACACAATAGATGAATTTACATTCTTTGATGATGAGGTATCTACGTCACATCTGAATCAAACGGCTGGCTGTGACCCCCTCCTCCTTGATCCTTGGTGACTCCCGGTCGATTCGCAGCCATCTCATTCCTTTTTATGTTTTCCTGTTCAATCGGGTTGGTTCACGTTATGTTCTTATATTCATAGGCTTTTTGTGAGTACCAATGGAAGAGTTTCTTCTGTTTTGTCAATTCTTTCATATAGTAATTGTATTTATTTTTCTTGTTTTCTGCACTCCTTGTCCGCAAGAAGCCTGAAAGGACCGGAATAGGCAGAGTCTGGCAGCATCCTTCGTGTTAAACCTTTAATAAATAAAACTTAGGCTTAAGCGATACAAACATTTAGATATATGTTCTTGCTTGGCTGTTAATATTTGTCGCCTCTGTTCAGTACGGATGATGGTATGTGCCTCCAGCGTAATTTCCATTGGTAAGCTTTGGATGCACGGTGCGTTGCGGTTACCTCAGTTTTAGTTAGTGATCCATTGTTTTCATTCCTCTCCTTAATTTAGTTTTTTTTTCTATTCCTCAGTTTCTGCTTTTACTGCATGTCTTCATTTTAGTTTACTGGTATGGTTAGATGAGAATATGTAGTAGTAGGAGAGGTTTAAGAAATTCTTATAAGCCCATTTATCCGACTAAATGGAAATAAATAAATAAATAGCTTGGGCTGGTTGATTGCTACTGGTTTACAAAAACCATGAACATGATTGATTTTGCAGGTTTTATTTCTATTTTTAAAGAGTACGACTGATTGCATAATTTGTCGACGTATGGCGCATCATCATCACCATCCTATTGAAGTGACGAATAGACAAAAACCCAGAAACATCATACAACAATTACACATTCCTCCTTGGGGCTCCCTTCTTCTTCGACCTTTTCCAGCTACCGGTTTCCAGTCGGATGACCATTCGGACCAGCCAGAGGGGCCTTCCCATTTCCAGCACCATGTATCCCAACGATATCCCCATCCCCATCCCGCTCCCGAAACCCAACACCGCGTACTCCCACACCATCCACCCCCGGCCTTCCTTCTTTCCATCATCCTTTTCTTCCAACGGTGGCTGTGCTTTCTTGTTTCCCTGATCGCACGATCTCATGAGCGGAATCCCACATAGTCCGGGATTTCCTTTGAATGAACTATTTGGAAAGGTGTCAATGTGTCCTCCGGATGGTATAGGCCCAGTTAAGTTGTTCCATGAGAGGTTCAAAAATCCAAGGGACGTCAGCTTCACCAATTCCTTTGGAATTTCTCCTATCAGATGGTTAAAAGAGAGGTCCAGTGATTTCAGATTTGTCAAGTTCCCGACGGATGAAGGGATCGACCCCGTGAAACTGTTCATCCCTAGGTCCAGGTAAGTCAATCGCGAGAGGTTTCCGATTGAATTGGGAACTGCTCCCGTGAAACTGTTCGTCTCTAGGTCCAGGTAAGTCAATCGCGAGAGGTTTCCGATTGAATTGGGAACTGCTCCCGTGAAACTGTTCGTCGCTAGGTCCAGGTAAGTCAATCGCGAGAGGTTTCCAATTGAATTGGGAACTGCTCCCGTTAAATTGTTCCACCCTAGGTCCAGGTAAGTCAATCGGGAGAGGTTTCCGATTGAATTGGGAACTGCTCCGGAGAAAGAGCAATCGAAGAGGGACAGATAATCAAGTCTGGGACTCCACTTGGATTTGGGAAATGTGCCGGTTAATTGGTAATTCCACGATGTGTCAATCACTTGTAGATTTGGCAGCCCAAAGATAAATTCAGGAAATTTCCCTCCCAACCAACAATCTGAAAGCTTCAGGGAAATCAAAGAAGAAGATACGTTCATAAAGGATGTGGGATTGACCGTGGACATATCGACATACCCAAGATCGAGTTCCTCCAACTGAGTTAGGTTGCTGACGAGCATTCTCATGGTGTGATGTTGCATCTCCGGCCTCGAATTACCAGAGAGATCAAGGGAAACCAGCTTCGACAATAGTGAGATTTTGGTCGGTAGGATGCCTGAAATGTGCGAATGGGAGATATTGAGGTATTCCAGTCGCGTGAACATGCCAATCTCTGGTGGGATGGCTGAGCCAAGGAGGTCGTTTCTAGAAAGACTCAGGTGACGGAGGCGGTGAAGAGAAAACAGGGGGCTGCTGGTATTGATGAATCCATGAAGCCCTGCACAGGTCAAGTCGAGGCCGATGACGTCGCCAGCGGAGTTGTCGCAGGTGACGCCGTCCCAAGAGCAGCAATCCTCGTCCTCCCTCCATGATGTAACATTAGGGTAGGGAGCATCCTGACAGTAACTATCAGAGATAGAGAAGGAGTGTATAAAACGAAGAAGGGCGTCTCTCTGGTCAGGATCACAGGAGAAGGAAGAGGTGGATGGGGAGGCCACCAGGAGGAGGTGGTTGGGAAGGCAAACGAAAACGAGTAAGAAGAGGCACGGGATGAAGACGATGCCTCCTGCATCTTCTCTCATTTTTGTTTTCCCAAATTTTGTTAGCGTAATAAAATGAGGAACTTAGAAAGGACAGACAGACAGACAGACTGCTTTCTTTTTATATTAAATTTTCTTACCGTAAACTTCACTAATTTTCGATTTGTTTTGTACCATTCTAAATTACCTTTTCTAACCCCCTATTTCTTTACTTTATGAGATCTCCTGTCATTCCTTCATCACAATTGAACTCATTCGCTATAACTAAAAAAAATTATATATATTTATATAATAAATAAGGTTATAGGGAGAATTTAACCCCAAAAAAAAAGTCTTGAGTTTCTTTTGGTCGCTTCAAAAGGACCCACCTCAAATAATTGCTTTCAGAATATGATAATTTATATTTCTTTACAAGTGTAGATTAAATTTATACATTAATCTTAAAATTTAGTTGTTTAGAATGTTCAAATATTTAGAAATAGGATAAAAGTGATTAAAGTTGATAAATGTGGAATGAAAAGGAAACTATAACGAGGACAGAATAACGTTCTGTACGGAAAGTGTTTCTCTAGTAATAATAAAAGACAATCATTAATTTAGTAAATAATTGTCGTTACAAAAAGAGACTAGAGATGATTATTTAGTTTCATAATGATGGATGAAAGCAAAAGGTGATCCATATTCTACAGTAACAAATATATGAATGTAGAAAAAAAGTCACACGAGGAGAAAGACTTAATACGAAGGTTCCTCGTGTCATGCCCCCACTCGCGCAAAGCATTTATTCTCCGAAAACAACTATCAGACTAAGTCTATCGAAGTTCCAGTTTGAATTAAATGGTATAAGAAAAGTTGAGCTATTGAAAAAAGTTATTAAACAGAAGACATGGGTGGGATCAAACATAAATCCACATCCAATTTATTATTAACTAATCCCCGCCTTGTCCTGCACCCAATGCGTAAAACACTTGATATTTCTCAGAAAGCAGCAACTTCTGTCTCACGTTTCGTTTGCCCACCAGAGTCAAGGTCTTCTTACCCTTGGGAGACAGCAGGCAACACGCTTAATTACTAATAATTGGCCCACAGCAACACTGGTGACCCCAGCTTTGATTTGATTTGATTCTACTCTGGTCTTTGGTCTTTCTTATTAATATATGAAAAAAAATCATGCAGATGGAATCAATCATCCCTTTTGGAAGAACAGCTATTTAGATAGAAAGATAGATCGATAGATAGAGAGCAGGAGGTCCCAAGTGATTGTTGTTCCCCACAAAGCAGATAGCATGCATGCAACAAAGAGGTTTCTGTTTCGTGCTTTAGATCCAATAAAAAGGACTGGGACTCTTGTCAAGGCAGTAACTGGAAGAAGCTCCAAACATCAAATAGAAACAATTCACTTAATCTCGACTTTCGTTTGGATGGCAGCTCGCTTACAACCTCGTAAAAACTCTCTGCATGTAACCGCTGGATACGAGTCCCCCAGATGAGTCCTTGGTGGGTTGTAAGTGGCTTGGTGGTGTGGGTGAGGGAGATTTGGGCTTTCCTTACTACTCGCCGGGGCTTCTCTCACACCAGGCCTTCAGGGACTAATAACAACGATTTTGTTATTTAACGATGTTGATCTTTAGAGAGTACTATTTCATTGCTGGTTAACGAAAAGCATGAACACGATTGATTTCATTGTAAAGTACTAAACGACGAAAAATGTATAAATTTTTCAAACTAGGCCGAAAGGCTTTGTAATCATTTCGTAAAAATATACATATTTTTATAATGACATTTGTAAATATGTACTATTTGTAACCGCAATTTTTTGGTAAATTTTCTTGGTGGTGTGGATTTGTTCATCTATACGGGAGTAGTCGAAGATAGACGGATGATCTGACCACTTCGTTTTGCTTTGTGTATGAATACCATGGACAGGGCCTTGTTATAAGTCTTGTACTTTGGACACGGGCTTTCTTTACTACTCATGGGCCTGGGCCTGGGCTTCAGACTCTGACCTTCCGGGACTAAGAAGGGCCTGGTCTCATGATCCAATTTTGTCGTAAGTCAATTCCGTCGACGTCCACGCTTCCCTTCCATACATTTACCCCCCTCCCCCCTTTTTACCTCAAAGCATCGCCTTCAATTCTCTAATTCCACATTCATGCACGAGGGAAGAAACTCAAACACAAACAAGAAGAGGGAAAGGAAAACTCATGCACGAAAGACATCATTTTAAAGGGGGATCAAACATAATCAACATCCAACTAATTATTATTAACAATCCCCTCCCTCTGAAGTCCCGGGTGTAAGACTATTCTCAGAGAGCAACATTGTCTGACGTTTGCACACCAACTGAGATTAATTGGGTGATGGGGTTAAAGCCTGCGATGTAGACGCCAGGAGTCTTCCTACCCGTCGGAGACGGCTGATAAGTCAAACATGCTTAACTCCTTTTTCATTTCTTTCTTCTTCTGAAAAAATAATGGTAAAATCAGTAAGACTTGATGGTCTTTGTCAAATGTAAGTTCATCTCTCGACCTGCAAACATTCCCCATTTTGTCTTTATTTCTCCGCAATCTACTCTGGTAAATAAAATATGTCATGCAGATGGAATCAATCATCCTTTTGGATGAACAGCCTTTTCAGATAAATAGATAGAAGGTCCCAATTGATTGTTGTTACCACGCACAGCGCACGAGTTTCCCACAAACCAGATAGCACGCGAGAAAGTCCCGAGAGTAACTGGGAGTTTGGGTATGGGGAGAGAGAGGCGTTGGGAATAGCCTTGCTTCTTCCTTCACTTTGAGGAAGCATTCCCACTTTTCTGCATGGCTTATCGGTAGTCTCTTGTGGCTCAGTTGTAGCTCTCACAAGGTGGTGGATTCCTATTGATTGAGGTGGTTGATAAACCACTGTTGGCAAGGCATTGCAGGACTCCGATTTTAACCGTCGCGTGAAAGTAATATAGGCCACAATCATTTTGCCTGCCGTCACCTGATGACTGGACCCGAGGGCCTTTGCGAACAAGATAAATGACCAACATCTAACTTCTAGCTCTTTACCTGATAGGAAATCACAGTTGTTAGTTGATTAAGGTTGTCTGCACACTCAAAGGAAAGTATTAATTATTTTATGATACCATCCAAACATGAAAAGTAATCAGAATGAGTATACTAAATTATTTTATGTGGGACTTTGAATAACATCAATGTAACATATGATAATTAATCATTATTCGGTGCACATAATATTTTACTAAATGTGCATATAAGTGCGGACTGGACAAAGACTTTATGAAGGCTCTAGAGGTCATCCCCCCAACCACAACATTTTATTCTCAGAAAGCAACTCTGTCTCACGTTAGTCCACGAGAGACAAACAAAGTCTCCCTGTGTTTCCATCCGATATAAATGGCTGATGGATAAGACGAGATCAAAGTCTTCGTACCCCGTCGGAGACGGTAACGACACTTAACTTGCTGTGAACGACGGGGTGTATGATGCTGTCAAGGGAAGAAGAATATAATTCCATGATAATTGACTCGTCTAAGTCATTCGGGAACTATATATTTGAAGTTTTGGATATATTTTTCTGTTAATTTGCGAAAAGACTCACTTCCAAATTAACAGAAATTACAGAGATTCAATGGCCGTAAGTCACTAGTGACCTTGATCGACTTTATTTGTTTTTGGAATTCGTTGTTTATTCCTCGTTTAATCTTTTCCCGGAGACTACATCCTCAAACCTCTGTTTCGTTTGCCAAATATATTCTCGACGTGTTTGAATGTTCTACAAAGTTTTTTGAATTTAGGAAGATTAATCAACACGAATGCCTGATAGAACCAACCATAATCATTAGAAGAAGGGCTGACTTGATGTTCCCAATCGTAATGAGACATAGGCATTTAGGCAGAGATCCACATAACCCACAGACAATAACAGGGGGAGAGAATTCGATACCAAACTCAGACTCAATAAAGGCAAAAACTGAAGCTCCAGAAAGTAGAGAGGTGTTGCATCCACATCCGCATCACATGTGTGGTGTAAAACCATCAAATAGAAACATTCACTTAATCTCGACTTGCATTTGTTAGGAGCTTCCTTACGACCTCGAAGTCTCTGCATGTAATATTGGATTCGAGCCCCCGAGATGAGTCCTTCGTGGGTTGTAGTTGTTTGTTGGTGTGGTCGATGGAGATTTGGGGTTCCAAGCATACCCAAAGCTGGAGTATTTATGTACGGACATAAGGATAATAGTCATGCGCTCTGTCCCTCGTACGCTGGGCTTAAAAATATGAAGCATTGGGGTTTCATCTTTGTCCAAATATTATAGAAACCAAATCCATCGCACCACAGAAGAGCCGACGCCAAAAGAGAGTTAACAAACCAAGGAATCCGGAGACGAGGTGGACCATGACGAGTTAGGGGGATTGGGCAAAACAAACATTCTTTTCCCTTTGCTCCGTGGGCAGATCTTTTGAAGGAGAAACTTAGGAGTTTAGGCTGTGTTTGTACAGAGGGTTTAAAGAACAAGGCATCCACCAGGTTAAGGATAAATTCCATGTCAGGTACTCCCGTGAGTTCGGACATATAATCGTCTACATTGTCAACTGTTCAGACATGTCAGCGATCTGTTCAGACATGTGCACGCTTTTTTTGTACATATTGTTTTACTATTCTGATATGTGATGTTTTAGCCTCCAACCTATGACCCCAATTTCACCTCAAAACGTCACCTTCAGTTCACTAATTCCTCCTTCACGACACGAAGGGAGAAATTCAAACACAAGTAAATATAATAAGGAAGTTATAACCGTGGAAAAGAGAACTCATCACTGGAAAGCAATAAATGAAAGGAAGAAGGGAAGCTCGGACAGACACATAGCGATGGAAATTAAGATGAGGGATGAGAAGGTAAGGATGCATCACCAATGCCCCAATCACCCCCCCCCCCCCCCCTAATATTTCCATTCCAATGCACATTGAGAATAGCTATACCTCCAAGGTTGAGCATAACAGTCTAGTCAAGGTATGAATGACATGACCATTCGGACTAGCCACAGCGGCATTCCCATTTCCAGCACCATGTATCCCAACGATACTCCCATCCCCATCCCTGCTTCAAAATCCATCGCCACGAACTTCCACTCCAGCCGCCCTCCTCCCTCCTCTTGTCCGCTGTCCTTTCCTTTCGACAGTGGCTGGGCTTCCTTGTTTCCCTGACCACATGATCTCGTCAACAAAATCCCACATAGTCCTAAATTTTCTTGGAACGAAATACTTGAAAAGGTGTCGATGTGTCCTCCCGATGGTATAGGCCCCGTGAGGTTGTTCCTTGAGAGGTCCAAAAATCCAAGCGACGTCAGTTTCACCAATTCCTTACGAATTTCTTCCATCAGATGGTTATAAGAGAGATCAAGCGATTCCATATTTGTCAAATTCCCAATGGATGGAGCGATCGATCCCGTGAAGTCATTGTGAGATAAATTCAAGCCCTTGAGCGATTTAAGCACTCCGATGGTTTGAGGAATTTCTCCGTTGAAGTGGTTACTCGTTATGTCCAGCATTACAGATTGCTCATTGATCATCCCCATCTCTATCTCAACCCCTTTCCAGTCGATCATCAATGACTCACCCATACCTCTATAACAGTCCACGAAAGACCATGAGGTATGTAAATCTCGTATCGTGTCATGCCAAGCTGTCCTCCAATGATTTTGTCCATTAGGTTACCCTCAAAATTATTATTGGATAGGTCTAGAATGATACCCGGGAGAAGTTACGAGTTACCTTGGAAATAATAACTTGGCCATAGAAATTGTTGGACCTTAAACTGAGGACCTTCAATTGGGGAACAAATCCATTATATTGTTGTTGCTAACGTCCAAAGCTTCCAATTGTTAACAATGAGTTAGAGATCTCGGCAATGGTCCCATGAATTGATTTCCACTGAAATCAAGTGTCATCAACGGTTTCCCTTTATCTGGAATATGACTGACATACTCATTCTCACGTAGGTATAAGTGCTTGAGATCGGCGGTGACGTTTTTCAGGCAGTCGGGCAAGGTGCCCATGCGACTATTTTGTGACAAGTCTAGCCACATGAGTTTGGTAGCATTACAAAATAATGAAGAGATCTCCCCCAAAAAATAGTTATTGGAAACTGAATAGTAAATTTTCTTAGCGGACGGAGCTGGAAGTGGGCTTTTGAATTTATTAGCCCTCATGTCAATATAAGGTATCGTGGACAACCACGTGGGAGGAATACCTGTCATGCTGTTGTAACCGACATTAAGTGCCTACAAAGATGTGCAATTGGCCAAGGAGTGAGGGAGAGGCCCACTCAATGAATTGTCTCTCGAGGACAACCCTTGTAAATTGGTAAGATTACCCAGATACTTGGTAAAATTATTCTCTCCAAGATCACCATTCCTTATTTTCAGAAACACTCTGTTGTGTCCCAAATTTTAGCATTCACTTCATGCAACACAGCAAATCCCCGATTTCTAAACAAACCAACATACATTACATATTAGTGAAAAGAGGTTCCCAGAAAAATCGGACGGAACTGGAAGCGGGCCTTCAAATTTGTTGTCCGGCAAATGAATAAAAGGAGCTCATTGTTCTATTCTCTAAACCCCTGTACAAATATAGCCTAAACTCCTCTCAAGTATCTATCTCTCCTTCAAAAATTCTGTTGTTAAACATGTTTCCGTAAGTAGCTTTTCTACATGTAACCCATGCCACACTACTCTTCGTATTCCACCCACCATTCGTCTTTTTTGTGTGTGTTTCCTGGTGCTAAGTAACAAAAATTACAAACCCATAGTTTACAATCTCAAAAAAGCCACACCACCAAAATTCACTCTTCTAAGGGGTTGTTCAAAACAGCAAAATGAAAATTCACCCATGTGCTTATCAGGAACATAAAGATCAACTGTTAACCATCTACTGGAGTTCCCCCGCCCCATCGATGTTCGAATTTTTTTTACTGGCAGCTACATCTTTATGTGGTAAGAAGGAGGAGGAGCTCCCCATCCACACCTTGGATACCATCTCCCACGTCAGCCGCATGTCCGTATACGACTTCTCGTCCTTAAACGCTCTAAATTGCTTTTTAAACCCACTATTGTTTTTTTTTAAATGCCTAATCCCTTTTAAGTGGTAAAGTAACAATCTTCTTTCCCTGTCATTTCGTGGAGATACAGTCCGACCACAACTAATTTAGTAAAGCTAAAGTTTCTCACCCCTATCATTTCTTTTCTTTGCTTTGATTTTGGGGGGTTTCACACAACCACTTTGTTTCACTTTGATCTTTATATTCATCCAAATCTTTCCAAACCATCGGAGACGGCATTTAACGATGGGGACGGTCTGTA
The DNA here is from genome assembly GCA_023653495.1 of Melastoma candidum. Lineage (NCBI taxonomy): Eukaryota > Viridiplantae > Streptophyta > Magnoliopsida > Myrtales > Melastomataceae > Melastoma > Melastoma candidum. The sequence goes on from CM042889.1 coordinate 19,992,933, forward strand.
TAGGAAGAATAGAATTTAATGTCGATATATATATACACACGATTGAAGTAATTTGTGAATCGAATACATGTATTTGATGCTCTTTCTATTGATCTGAACGCACTATGTTACAGTCATAAGCTTTCATATAAGTTAACAGCAAAAAAGTAAAGTAGCAACTCATTTAATTGTGCTGCATTACCATAAAATGATTTGTCATTCCCGGCATCAAATCAGCAGAGTTGTTCAAGGAGCTTTTGAATATAACAAATTAAGAATGGTGTTAAATGTCATAGTAATTTGAAATCAACAATGTGGTCACAACATTAAATGGCCTAAGAAGTTGATAGATGTTAGTAGCTTAGGAAGTCGATACAAGTTAATGGCATAGAAACTTCTCTAGATCTTTCTTATGACTCTATATAAGGAGAAATATTCTCCAAAAATGATATAATGCAATTAAGAAAAAGCCAAGAAAGCATTTTGGCTACAAGAAAAAAAAAAAGAAAAGGCTCCGTCAAAATTATTCTCTCTAAGATTATCATTCCTTATTTTCAGAAATATCCATTGTGTCTCAAATTTTAGCATTCGCATCATGTGACACAGCAAATCCTCGATTTCTAAACAACCCAACATACATTACATATCAATGAAGAGTCCCAGAAAAATCTGATGGAACTGGAAGTGGGCCTTCAAATTTGTTGTCTGGCAAATCAATAAAAGGAGCTCAGCGTTCTGTTTTCATGAGAGGTTTGTTCTTTAAACACCCTGTACAAATATAGTCTGAACTCCTCTCAAGTCTCTGTCTCTCTTTCAAAAATTTTGTTGTTAAACACGTTTCCATAAGTAGCTTTTCTACATGTAACCCATGCCCCCCTACCCTTCGTACTCCACCTCCCATTCATCTTTTTTGTGTCAGTGCTATGTAACAAAAATTACAACCCCATAGTTTACATTTTCAAAAATCCACGCCACCAAACTCACTCTTCTAAGGGGTTGTTCAAAACGCAATGTGAAAATTCACCCATGTGCTTATCAGGAACATAAAGATCAACTGTTAACCATCTATCGGAGTTCCCCCTCCCCATCGATGTTCGGATTTTTTTAATTGGCAGCTACATCTTTATGTGGCAAGGAGTTCCTGTTTTCGGGAGATGCAAGAACAAAGAGGGCACTAACCTTGTAGCTTTTTGGATAAGGAGAAATAAACAGGAGTTGGGATAAAGCTCTCTTACATTTGTAATTTTTTAACATATGAGAGGCTGCACTTTATTAATACATAGCATATCATCATCATGTTGAAGAAAAATCCAGAAACATTCAACATTACATGTAAGTTGGATTCTCACAGTTTACCTTCGACCATTCCTCCGTTGGTCACCCTTCTTCCTCTTGGACATTTTCCTATAATTAGCTTCCAGTCTGATGACCACTCGGACTAGCCAGATAGGCCTTCCCAATTCCAGCACCAATGAGCCCAACGATATCTCCATCCACATCCCGCTCCCGAAACCCAACACCACGTACTTCTACCCCAGCCACCCTCTGCCCTCCTCTCCACCGTCCTTTCCTTCCGACGGTGGTTGTACTCCCTGACCGCACGATCTCGTGAGCGGAATACCACAGAGTCCGGGATTTCCTTTGAATGAACTATTTGAAAAGGTGTTGAAGTGTCCTCCCAGTGATATAGGCCCCGGCCCCGTGAGGTTGTTACTTGAGAGGTCCAAAAATCCAAGGGATGTCCGCCAATTCCTTTGGAATATCTCCAATCAAATGGTTAGAAGAGAGGTCAAGTGATTCTAGATTTGTCATGTTCCCAACAGATGGAGGGATTGCCCCCGTAAAGCTGTTGTGAGAGAAATTCAGACCCCTAAGATATTTAAGTAATCCAATTCTTTTAGGAATCTCTCCGTTAAAGTGATTACTCGATAAGTCAAGCATCGCAAAATGGACATTGATCTTCACCATTTCCAAGGACCCACCTCAAATAATTGCTTTTAGAAAATGATCATTTATATTTCTTTACAAGCAAAAGGTCATCCATTCTGCAGTAACAAATATTTGAATGTACATAAAAAGTCACAGGAGGAGAAAGACTTAATATGAAGGTTCCTCGTGTCATCCATGTCCCCTCTCGCGCAAAGCATTTATTCTCCGAAAACAACGACCAGACTAAGTCTCCCGAAGTTCCTGTTGGAATTAAATGGTATAAGAAGAGTTGAGCAATCGACACGACGCCCCAAGTCTTCCTGCCCGTTGGAGACGGCGTGGCTACTTAGCTTGCCGTGAGCGATGGGGCGTGTTGATGCTGTCAACGCAACAACTTTTTTATATAAGAATTGACTACTTTAAGCTCTTGAGGTTTATTTAAGTTAATTTGGAAAAAAATTACTCCTTCATGCTCTGTATGCATCACAAAATCTTTATGCTCTGTGATCAACATGTCTTTATAACAGAAGCTTATATGCTCTATTTAAAAAAAGCCATATGGTTCTGTAAAATGCAAAACTCGTATTCGCACCTATGTAGGGGGAGTTACTTGCAAAAATATTCGTCTCAACGATAAATGTTTTTTCATCATCAAAAGGGGGAGATTGTTGAATAGATTTTGATAATGAGCCTTAACCTTGTTTGAAACAGAAGTCAAACATCTACGCTATAGAAGCTACACACGTTGAAAACTTTCTGTATGAGAAATTTTTGTAATTAAATGACTATTTAGTAATTGTTTAATTGCGAAAATAAAAGAAATTGATCGAGACATTAATTTGATTGAAATCCCTCTATTACGTTTCCTTTTTTCACAAAAGTATATCACCTATTTATGGTAAGGTTTGCAAGGTTGTCTTCAACCTTCTCTATATCAATCTAACTACCAATGAACCATTATTTAGGATGATTATTCACGTCATATGTCTAGGTTCGTTGTAATAAATATCCTGGATAGAATGAAATCAAATTTGGTGATTTTGGAAGTTAATCTTGGATCATTTCCATTCGTAGAAGATTCCTGATCGGATTTAGCTAGAACCTTCTTTATCACATAATTCATGGGAATATCATCAAATCATAACCATTTTGATATGATATGATTACCGAAATAATATCTGTTTGAGTGTCTCGTTTTGTAATATAATATCGTGATACTATCTAACATTTACTTTCTTTTATGCGCAGAGGGCTGATTGGCCAAGATTCCAATTCTACATTTAGTCTAGGTCATTTTGTATAATTAGGAGATTATTTAGCTTCATTCTCTGGTAATTGAAATACGTGTATCATATTGTAAAATACATAGAGTGTACAGAGAGCTTGTAACTTTTCGTTTGAGCTTTGTTAGTCACATACGATGGACGCTAGCAGTAGAAGGCTGCATCGTTGGTGAAGTCTTCTAGGAGAGTGACCTGAGGGCCACAAAAGACTCTTGGTTGGAGGTTGCAGGAGACGTTGGTGGAGACGTGCTGCTGGAGGCTGGCGTAACCAACGTTCAGTGGGCCGGAGAGAATAGCAGATATCCTTGGAGCACAGAAGGTAAGGGACTGACCAGCTTATGTGGTGTAACGTTTTGTGTGTGCAGGAACCTAGGACAGGGGCTGATGTCTACTTGCATGAGGCTTGCTGCGTGCTTGCGTAGGGCTTGCTACGTGCTTGCGTGGCGTTCGCCACATAGTCGCTATCTCGAGAAGGTCGCGCAGGTCGTTTGGAGCCGCCGGAGGAAAATCCATCCTTGGATAGGGGTCACTGTCTGCTTGCGTAGGATTCGCTACGTGCTCGCGTGGGGTACGCCACGAAGTCGTTGTCCCGAGGGGATTACACTTGGTTACCTTTGTTAGTCACGTTAACACGTGCACCGAGTCACATTTGGTACAAAACCTCTTGGTCTGTGATATAGACGGTTGACACATTTGGTACATTACCTTCTGGTCTGTGTTGTGCAACTCAGTTACCTTTGGTACAGAACCTTTCGGTCGGTGCTACGAAACTCAGTCATTCTAGTACATAATCTTCTGGTCTGTGCTATAAAAGGTCGATCGCATATCACCTTATGTAATCTCTACTACGGTACATAAGAGTAATAACCATCCAAATTCTGGGTGAACAGATGATGTAGGCAACTAGCCAAACCACTATAAAAGTCTTGCGTCCATCAAACAAATTATAATCACATTCGTACGTTCTTTCTTACGTAAATGTCTCTACGGTTCTGTTTTACAAAAGCTTTCTTCCGCTGCGAGGTTTGTCGAAAAGGAGTTAAAAATCCTTAATTGGACTTTAACATTAATTCACCTCATCTTACTGTAAAAAAAATATTTAAAACGAGTGTACTAAAAAAATTAATTTTAACTTGGGGATTTCAATTTCTTTTGTGCACATTTAATGTGTGATAATTAATCATATGATCTTGAGGGGCTTGGAAGTCATCAACACGCAAAACACTTTTATTACTCAGAAAGAAAGAAAACAGCAGCTTCCATCAAGTCAAACAAAGTCTCCTGGGCTGAAATAAATGGCCGATGGTTGAGACGCCTTAAACTTGCCGTGAATGATGGATGGGGTGGTGGATGATGTTGTCAATGTAATAAATGCTATCGACGCGACGCCCCAAGTCTTCCTGCCTGTTGGAGACGGCACGGCTGCTTAGCTTGCCGTGAGCGATGGGGTGTGTATTGATGCTCTCATTGTAACAACTTTTTTTATATAAGAATTGGATATTTTAAGCTTTTGAGGTTTATTTCAGCTAGTTAAAAAAAATTACTCCTTCAGCTTTGTTCAATGATGGGGATGGTGGATGATGTTGTCATTGTAAGAAGCACTTCATTTCATTATCAGATTGAATATTCCAACCCCGTCCGTCCAAATTTAATCCATATGTGAATCACTTTCGATGTTTTTCTCCGTTAACTTGCAAGAAGACACTCGTCTAGTCATAAGTTTTATTTTCAAGATATAATTGTTTAAAATAAATAACGGTGACTAATTTCATGATAAGTTTTCTCTAGTAATAACAAAAGACAAGCATTAATTTAGTAAATACTGTTATTACAAAAAGAGATTAAGCTGATTATTTGGTTTTGATAATCATGGATGAAAGCAAAAGGTCATCCATTCTACGGTAACAAATATATGAATGTACATAAAAGTCACAGGAGGAGAAAGACCTTCGATGAAGGTTCCTCATGTCCCCTCGTGCGCAAAGCATTCATTCTCCGAAATCAACGACCAGACTAAGTCTCCGGGTCCCAGAGTTCCTGTTGGAATTAAATGACATGGTTAAGATAAGCTATTGATGCGACGCCCCAAGTCTTCCTACCTGTTGGAGACGGCATGGCTGGTTAGCTTGTCGTGAGCGATGGGGCGTGTGTTGATGCTGTCAATGCAACACATTTTTTTATTAAGAATCGACTATTTTATGCTTTTGAGGTTTATTTCGGTTAATTTGCAAAGAAAAAAAATACTCCATCAGCTTTGTTCGACGATAACTTTAAAAGAACATGAAATAGTCGTTCTTGCAGAGGTCCTCGAATCACATGTAATCGTGTCGCTGGATCTGCTCTAACCAAGAGAACGTCAGAAGTTGCATCCACCCGCATCCGCATCACTTGTGAGGTGTAAAACCATCAAACAGAAACATTCACTTAATTGGCTTTTGTTGGGAGCTCGGGGGCTATAAGTTGCGCCTAGGCTTCTCATACTCACGGATTTGGATTAGACCTGGGCTTCGGACCTGGCCTTCGGGGACTAATATTGGTCTGGCCTCGGGATCCGATTTTGTTTACATGACATGGTGGTAGAAAATTTTGTTCATCTTGGCGGGTAATTTTCATTCATGTTTCTTTATTTCTTATACTGTATAATTTGTCTTCCGTATACAATTGAATGAGTATCTTTTCAACTAGATTTGTTTGCCATTAGGCGATTTAAACAATCCGATGTTTATGGAAATCTCACACCAGAAGCCCATTGCTTGGTAAGTCAAGCAATATGAATTGGACATTGATTGAAAAATTTTGACTCAACCCTTTTAATGTTTTAAACAATGCAGATAAATTGGAAACCGATAGCTATCTTCTCCCCATTTAATTTTAGAGTCTGATTTGGCATCTGTTACACTATGGGGGTGAATTAGTATTAAATTCCAATTGAAGATTTTTAACTCTTTTTTAACTAGCCCCGCAGCGGAAGGAAGCTTCTGGAAAATAGAACCGTAGATAGGTTTCTGTAAGACAGAACGTACGAATGTGATTGTAAAATTATTTTATGCACGCAACACTTTTATAGTGGTTCAGCAAATTTGCTTACGTCCACTCTTCACCTAGAATTTGGATGATATTCACTCAGATTTCACTTTGTAACAATTATAGAAGATGATCAACTATAGATCTTTTATAGCACAGACCAGAAAGTGTCAACCCTCTATAACACATATCAAAAGGTTTTGTACCAAATGTGTCAACCCTCTATAGCATAGACCTAAAAAGTTCTCTACTAGAGATGACTTGGTTTCAAAGCACAGACCGTAAGATTTTATAAAATTATTCTCTCCAAGATCATCAATCCTTATCTTCAGAAACACCCCGTTGTGTCTCAAATTTTAGCATTCACTTCATGCAATACAGCAAATCCCCGATTTCTAAACAGCCCAACATACATTACATATTAGTGAAAAGTGGTTCTCAGAAAAATTCAGACGGAACTGGGAGCGGGCCTTCAAATTTGTTATCCGGCAAATGAATAAAAAGAGCTCATTGTTCTGTTTTCATGAGAGGTTTGTTCTTTAAACCCCCATACAAATATAGCCTGAACTCCCCTCAAGTCCCTGTCTCTCCTTCAAAAATTCTGTTGTTAAACACGTTTCCGTAAGTAGCTTTTCTACATATAACCCATGCCCCCCTACTCTTCGTACTCCACCTCCCATTCATCTTTCTTCGTTTTTTCTTTGTGTGTTTTCCAGTGCTAAGTAACAAAAATTACAACCCCATAGTTTCCGATTTAAAAAATCCACACCACCAAACTCACTCTTCTAAGGGGTTGTTCAGAACAGCAAAATGAAAATTCACCCATGTGCTTGAGCAATACGATGTTGCTACGTTTGTCTTCGTTTCGATGAAGGAAGATGTTGAGTGCACTTCAGATCCTTCTTTCTGCCTGTCGCACTCGGTTATTTCCAGCAAAGGCTGTTTCAGGAGTGGCCCGTTAATTCCTCCTCGCTTGCTATTTTTGTTGTTGTTTAACAAGTCTAAATCCAAGTTACTTTGGCTGTGCTTTTTCCTTGAGATGGGGGAAACGAAGTCATGGCTGAGAAGGAGATGCGCGGAGGCTCTCAAGGAGCTTCGGCCAAGGAATAGTAAGGTGCACATGTTTTTCGGGTACGCTATCAATCAAAACGTCATGGGCAAGATAATCATAGCATAATTATTTATGCATGCCTTTCTGATTATTTAAGTATGGTTCCGCATTAGAGCACAGGTTCTTGCTCGGGTGAAGCATACTGATCCTCGAAACAAAATCTGGTAAGTTCCAGTTTAACTCTTCGTTATCTCAGGTTTGAAGTAAGAATCTGTTGTTTTATTCAATTAACGTCCTTTGTTGTTCTTTGTCAAGTGACGATCTCTATTTTATGGAGTCCCGCTGTGGGAAAACCTATTTTTCGCTGGAAGGTATGGGCCAATTGGATGAATGCTTTCTGGCATCTATTACTCTTGACCCCCATAAACATAGTAACATACTCTTGTCGAATGCTTTCCACAGCTAGGAACACCACCGTGAACTAGCCATCGAAGATTTACTTGTAGTCAGGGCACCGCCGGCGTGTGTCGCCATCTCCAATGTAATTTTCTGCCCCATTTTCACTTATCTGGGGTGTTCTCGATTATCTCCTCTAATCAACTGAGGACATTACCTAGTTGTACTACCTCTACTTCTTTCCCTTTTTCTTTTTGTTCAAAAGAGGAGTCTAGAAATCGTATCCCCCGTTTAAGTCACCAGGAGCTTAGAAGAATGGCTGCAAACTCTCCCTTTCTTCAATGTTAATTTCCTATAAGTTCCGGGTTTACGTTTTCCACTCGAACCTGTTGATCTCCTACCTCCTTTGTCGATGGTTCTCAAATCGTAGCATGCTGATTTGTATCATCCCCTTTTTCCAACTCCTGATTTGGTATAAGTTCCCCACCCGCATGTAAGTTCAACTATTTCCTATTAACATCCTCCAAAACCTGACTAAGCATGCAACATTTCCTCCATATTCCTCAAAAATTCCACCGACACAATCAATAGTTATTGTAGTGGATTCTCATGTCATAGTTCCCGGAACTCATGCTATATTTGCTGTAGTTATTGAATAGTTACTTCTACTTCCCAAAATATACTCCTTCTTTTTTATGAAGCTCTTATATAACAATTGAATGACATAATTGATGATTCACTCTTACAAGAATGTGATACATAGTTAATTGGCAAATAATGTGAATACGTTCTTGTAGGGGATTCTCATGTCATTGTTTAAGAAAATCATGGCATATTTGTTGTAGCTTTTCAATGGTTTGGACAGCTTTCCTAAATATATTAGTATTATTTGAAACTTTCATCATGTGACGTTTTTCTTTATCATGTTATTGTAGCCGCAAATATGTCTGGAAATTCGTGGGACGCAATGGCTACACTTGCAGTTAGCTCTCGTTGCTTTTGGAATAATATGTCTAATTGTGTTGTACTACCTCCGCTACATCAGACGCCAACGTGACTCCCCTGCCTCCGATGCAGCCGTAGAATCGTCTCAAGTTATCCGCAAGCCGATGGAGTTCTTGCCCTGATCACATCTTATATAGCACTTGTGTCTACCTAGTCCGGTATTTGGACTTCATAGATGCGAAAAATATGGTTGATATATTTTTATCAACCATATTAAAGGCAATATGGTTGATATTAATAATTAGAAAAAATATCAAGTCGTGGCTACACATAAATGTCCCATACTTCACAAATAATTTCCTTTTTTATGAGGAGAAAAGGTGATTTTTATTTTTAATTAGGAAATTTTCATTTTTTTATTTTGAATGTAAATTTTTTTAAAAATATCATTTTTATAGAGATCCGTGACTATTGTACTTGAAATTAGATGAAAATGAACATTTGTTATCATTAAAAATTGTATTTTATTTTTATCCATTTGAATTGATTATGGAGAAGATTAAGGTTTCTTATTAATAAATGCAAACGTGAAGTGAAAATACAACCAATTCATTATCATTGATTGATGTTGAGGTATCTATCTTAACATCCGAATCAATCACGTATGCAATTTTGTGTGTAGTTAACGGGAACATCGGTGTAGTTCGCAGTGCATCATTTTTATCATCATCTTTGTGGTAAAAGCCATAATAATTCTTTAAAATTGTCGGGAAATTTGATCATGACCGGTGATAAAGCTTCCATCTTGATCGCCAACTAACAACATGTATGATTTCACCATGCACAGAACAATCTCTTTAAGAAATTATTTGCCCTCGTTATTAAGTTGCGAAAGGGAATAATATGCAAATATCCCTCCAAAGAGTACTTAAGAAAAGAAAACAAATATGTAGGTCCTGAAAAACCAAGTGTTCCAACAAGAAATCTCAAAGAGAAATGATTATCAAAATTTTTAGAGTTGTGTCGACTTAATGTCACTCATGCAGACATTAGTTTAATGTGTGTATATATAGAGATATGAAATTTTGGTTATCAGAACTAGTCATTATACACGAGACGATGCAGCTTATTATTGCAATCAAACCTAATCTTTAGTTATAAGGGACATAATTCTTCATGACAGCGTGAGTGGCAAACAACAATCATTACTCATACATCTTCAAAGCTAAACGTTATGAGGACAGAGGATGTTCAATCTTTTCGATCAAGAGAAACAACCCTTAAGTAAGCATTTCACTCCCTTTTGATTGTTGATGGATGAATCCGTCTCTTCTCGAATTTTACACACAAACAAACTCCTGCAAGGCCTTCAAAAGAGGGATTCTCTTATCCATTGATATTGATCCTCCCAAGCCCAAGAGGGGGATTTCTCAGTGTTGAAACATTGGTCATTGATGTCAAATATGGCACTTTGGCTTCTTCCCCTTTTCCAACTCCTAGTTTAGTATGGTTTCCCACCCCCACGTTCGTTCGACTATTCCTATTGACATCCTCCAAAACCTGACTAAGCATGCAGCATTTCCTTCATATTCCTCAAAAATTCAATTGACACGCTCATGCCCATGATCAATTCTACCTCAAACTTTGTCCGTTTTTCGATTTACCATAAACTTTACAAAATATCGTCATGGATCTTAATGTTTGATCGTTATCTCAATTCTAACCACCGTTAAGCCAATTTATGGACGGAATATTACGTGGCGCACATGTGGCCATTAACGCCGTCTGCCCATCAATTCTAAGTTGTTTTGAGAGAATAAATTGTTGTGTGTTGGGGCAGGTCGGGGGTGACTTCCCACAGCCACCAAGATAATGATTAATTATCATACATCACATGTACACAAATAACATTGACATCATTTGAAATCCCAAAATTATTTACACTCATTTAAATACTTTTGTTGTTTTGTATTGTATAAAAAGGCGGGCGTTGTGCAATATTAATATTAACGTAATGGAAAAAATTTACCAATAGATAATTTCAAAAATAATGTCCCGAAGTCGGACTTTATAAGGCTGACTTTACTCATGATGAAAGTTGATTTTATAAAGTCCGACTTTCAAAAAATCCCTTTAAGAAGTCGGGCCTTGAATTGATTTCTGCTGAGATCAAGTGATTTCAACATATTTCCTTCATGAAAAATCTATAGAATCTGACCGCCGAACTCATTCTCACGCAAGTTCAAGCATAGAATACCTCTGGTGTTGTTCTTCAAGCAGTCAGGCAGGACTCCAATGAGACTATTATTTGATAAGTCAAGTTGCAGGAGATTGGTAGCATTACATATTGCTGACATCTTCCAGGAAAATGGTTGTTGGAAACTGAATAGACAGTAGTTGAATGCGAAGGTAGTGGAAGGGGACCTTCCAATTTATTGTCCGACAGATTAATAGAAGATAAGAAAGCTGATCGTAGAAAGATGTCCACAGGCCACCGACCAACAAAATTATTATCCTGCAAATAAATATCATAAATGGATGTCGTGGACAACCAAGCGGGAGCACCACCGATGTTGTTCTCGCTGATATCAAGACTTCCCAAAGATGTGCATTTGGCCAAGGAGAGTGGCAAAGGCCCACTCAATGAATTGTTGCTCAAGTACAACACATGTAATTTGTTTTGCTAAAAATGTGTTGTGCGCAAGTATATACACGAATCGATTATAGCACGTAAGATATCGTTCCTACGAGGACTAATTGTTCCTGAATACCAAATAAACCATTAAATATTATCTAGACTAATCGAATAAATGATGGATTAAACAAAATTACTAAAATCAAATAAGCAACGATCGCGAGAAATTATCGATAAGAAAGCCTAGGGCAACTAAATTTACTTAACTTGTCGTGGATCAATCGAACGTTTAGATAAAATTGTCTGAGGATTTAAATCATGCTATCCTATATATTAGACGTATCCCTACGATCTATATTCAATTAACTCCTAGCATTCGATTCAATTAATATTAACCGTGATATCCCTATTTACGATTTCTATTAATCTACTCCCAATAGTCAATCCAATTAATATCAACTGTGATATCCCTATCTCCAGTTTCTATTAACCTATTCTTTGATTTTCCTCTCGAATTAATCTTATACCTCCCGATGCTAAGGTAATCTGAGTTATTTCAAAAACCGACGCCAATCGTATTTTAGAAACATAAAACACGCAAGCACATCAAAGAACACCGGACTTTTAAATAAAATAAATCACGTTCGAAATCACCTTGACAAGTCTCACAAATTTAGTACCCTAAATAAGAAAATTAGTTCATGCTAAAATAAGAAAACATCCAAGATTCAGAAAAAAATAGCATCGACATAAAGAAATCAAGAAAAATGGATAAGGAACGCCCTCCCGATCTCCCGATCTGGTCGGTAGTTGCCTTGTCCGGATCTTCTCTCGAACCCTTGTCGGCACCTCTCCTTTCTCCTCAGAGCAAAAGTCTAAAAAAAACTCCAAAAACTAAATGAAAAACTCTCCCCCCTTCCTTATGCTATCCTAGAGAATACATTATTCCCTTAAAAGATTTCCTAATATTCTCCAAGATCCTAAGAAGCCTAAGAAAATAAGTAAATACCAAAATAACCTAAGAATAATAAAATTGGCAACTAATTGATGCCTTCTCTCTTCAAATCATAATAATGAAGGAATCAAGTGCCTTGGTGAGATTTTGTACAGATTGTCGAAGATAGCGTCCTTGAGATTGAGGGACGCGTCCTTCTGCTCTCTGTAGGTTTACTGATTCCTCACGGACGCGTCTTTGAGATTGGTCCTTCTGCTCTCTGTAACTTTTCAGCACTTTATCAAATTTCGTCCATTTTTCACTTGCCCAACTTATGATTCTCTTCATTTACCTACATCAAAACAAATATAAGATGCATCAACTAAGTTCCAATTATTTAATAAAATAACGAAAGTAACTAAATACTAAACCGAACTAAAAACATGATAAAAACTTGTAAAACTCTAACATAAACTCATCTAACTAGCCATGTAAAGCCTCGTTAAGAGTACCAAATAACTCTACTTTCATAGAGTTATCATAATTCCGTAAGACTACCAAGACATTGAGGAAGGATTCCAGTCAAATGATTTCCAATTAGGTAAACGTAGGACAGAGAGGTTAGTCGACATATCGACGAAGGGATGCTTCCCCTGAGAAGATTATTTCCAATAGACAATATTTCCAAGGTATCAATTCCAATGCTCCAGAGCCAACCGGGAATCTCTTGAATCTTGTTTTCCGAGAGGTCTAGAAATCTCAGTTCTTTTGAACGAGACAAGAAGGATGGGAACATGCTCAAAAATTTACCATATGCAATTCTTGGACCTTCGGCAATGAGAACTCGTGGTTTGCATCCTCACCAGAGACGGAGATCCCAAACAGACCGAGGAAGTGGAGTTCCTCCATGGTTGAAAATATACCCAAGTCAAACTCACCGGCGAAATTGTAATATGATAAGACCAGGTAAGTCAATCGCGAGAGGTTTCCCATTGAGTTGGGAACTAAACAGTTGAAAGAGCAACCCCATAGGGACAAGTAATCAAGACTGGGAATCCACTTGGACTCGGGAAGGGTGCCGGTGAGATCGTAATTCAACCATAAGTCAATAACTTGAAGATTTGGCACAGAAATTCCACAAACTTCCCTCTCAACGAACAATATGAAAGCTTGAGGGAAATCAAAGAAGAAGAGAAATTCATAAAGGATGCAGGAGTGACGATGGATGTATTGACATAGCCAAGATTGAGTTCCTCCATTTGAGTTAGGTTCTGGATGAGTACTCTCATGGTATGATCTTGCATCACCAGCCCATGAAGATTATCAGAGAGATCGAGGGAAATCAGCTTTGACAAATGTGAGATTTTGGTCGGAAGGTTGCCCGAAATATTCGAATGAGAGAGATCAAGGTGTAATACCTCAAATAATATCTTAGCACAAAATGCTTACAAAGATCCATGCTCCAACCATGCCCGTGAGTCGTCGGTTCCTCAGCCGAGAAGCACTCCGCGTGCCTGCAACAATACTAGCTTTTGATCCCTGAGATCAACAAAAGATGAGAAGGAAGAAACAGAGGCAATAAATGCCAATATTTTTGGCTGAGCCAATGAGGGCATCTAAGAGCCTGAACTCAAAACTCCAACCAAACAAATTGTCATTTAAACCAATTGTCAACAATACATCGTTCGACGCTGCACAGACAACATAAAATGCACAATAGCAACAACAACAACGGCCATGTTACAACAGCCTCAGCAGCAGAACAACAACATGTCTGCGAACACCAACAGCAACCTCTACTTGAGATATGGACTCTCCTTGGACAAATCAAAGGCGAACAAAGGCTGTCCGAACACAGCCCCTTCTCGCAGCCTCACCCGGCTCAATCCAGCATTAGCCATTCGACATAATGGCAGAGTACCTCGGCTAAATCCAGCGGTGCTCCCTTTTGATCCTGACGAACCTGTGTAAGCTGCGATGATGACCAATCCTCAACCTCGAATCTGGTCGTCTGGACCTCCAGCAACTGTACCACCTGACCTGGAACCCAAAGCCTTCTTGGCTTCAACCGTGACTGATGGCTCTCTACTGTACCTCCACATCCCGCGACAGCCTCTCAACTGCAGGAGAAGCAGCAGTAACCTACTGTCGCTGCAGCGGCTGCTCGAAGCGAGACTCCACCAAGCCGGCTGCTTCTTCAATACCATTGGTCCCCTGTAGTTGCATCGAAAAATGGTCAATTGGTGAAGAAGCCTCGTTTAGACATCAAGTAAGAAGCAGCAGCAGACGAGAATGAGACAGCAGGAGCAGGATTTGCAGTCGACACCACACATGCAAACCTGGCACAGTTGTAAGCAACCACGACTACAGCCACAACAAAAGCAATCGCAATAACAGTAACCATCTGTGCAGCACCGGAATGGGTCTCACCTCGCAGACAGAAATGCGGATGGGACTGAGGGAAGTGATCCCCTTGTAAGACAGAACCCCAGAACCTTCGCACACCTTCCCGAAGTCTGAGTTCATCAAGGATCAGAGCCCGTTGCGTTTCGGATCGACTTCCGCTGTCCGGTGCATCCCTAACGTGTCCGGTTCCTCCCTTGTTGTTAAGAACTCCAATGCCGATCAGTTCGTCAAGACTACAGAAAAAGAAACCATTACATCTCCGGGCCGTGGAATATCACCCATGAACTAATTTAATGCGACCTGCGGGAAGCGTTTTACCATGGTCAGACTCGAAGATGCCGAGACCAACCACCAAGCTTATGAGACTCTGACTGTGACTCGGCCGGTACGTCTCTGATCCCATCTTCTTCGAAGAGACTCTCTACCAGTCCGCCGTGGACAGGGTCAGGATAGCCGATATGCTCATTGAACAGAATATTGTCCCCGGGATCAATCGACAAAGGCTTGATGCTTCTTTTTGGTTCGAACAACAAGTCATCGTGCCAGGGAGTCGATAGCCTTGCATCTCACTCTGATGCTTCACGAACAGTGGAGAGAGGTCCTGCGAAATACAAAATTCATTAGCCCACCATTGCCACTAGGAAGCCTCCCTAAAGTCCCATACCCCGAGATTCAATTTCATTGTGGCTAAACCCAGCCCAAAATAAGAGAACCAAAACAAACCTCAGCCCGACCCAAAGAAAAACCAAGCAAAGCCTGCAGTAACTAATGCCAAGCCCAAGCCCAAACACATTTTGTCTTCCCCGACAAAGTCTTACCAAAGGACGATCTTCCCCCCCTCTGACGGTTGCCAATTCAGGCTGAAGACCCCAAATTCTCAGCCACTGTCCACCACCTGCAGGAAATAACTAAATGAAATCCCAACAAAACTAGAAAGAAAAAAAGAGGAATTGGATGAACTACATAGGAGAAAACCAGCGGGGGATCGGTGAGGTTTAAAGAGGGGAGGGGTTTCTGAAAGAAAGGGGACTAACCGGAGAGGAGGGGGATTCTCTTGGCGATAAAAAAACGGGGAACCAAAGCCATTCTTCTTTCTTTCACTGGCTCCCCATCAACAGGAGCAGAGGATTTTCTTGAATTTCCTTCTTCTCCACTTCTCGACCGTCTTCGTCACAGCAACCGTCTTTCATTTGTTCTGAGCCAAGGTACATACCTTGAAGACGGTGATCTTCCGATCTCGCAGCCACCTCTTCGAGAAGGACGTCCAGCCATCGCGTACACCCCGCGATAGCCCGTGGTCAGACATTTTCAAGGAGCTGTCCTCCCGCGCCTTGCCGACATCATTAACAACAACAGAGATGACCAGACGACTCCCGAAGCTGCTCCTCTGTCACCTCTCATCTCAGCTACCCTGTTCTCCCGAAGCCGGCGCCAACAACCAGCTTCTCACCGACATCCCTATTCCAACGATAGCCTCCTCCTGAACGTTCAACGACCGACCCCAGTTCTTCCTGATCACGCCTACAGCAGAGAACCAGCCCTTCCGCAGCGACCCACCAGCATACAAGGGCAGCCGCACCAACACATCCATAACCCAGCAACGCCAAGCTCGGCTCCAGAAGCAGGGTCGGCCGCACCAAGCCTGTCCCTCAGGCGTCTCCCGGCGACTGGCGGAAGCAGACCCTTCTCCTCCTTATGTCTCCAGAACAACGGCAGCGACTGACTCAACAACGAGCACCCCAAAGCGGTCTTCCCACTTTGCCGATTCCAGCGACCCAGCTCAGCTCCCGACACCACCGAGCCCGGAGAACAGCAACCCAATCTTCCAGCGCATCCAGGCTCAGCGCAGCGGCGACGGATTTCAAGCCCCCGCTCGAATTCCCGACCGCCTCAGCTTCGGTCTCGCCCTAGGCGTCCCCACAGGAGCCCAGATCTGCAGTCCTTCTCGGCGAAGCCTCCCCTCCTCAAGCCCCCTCCGGACCTTCCCAGCACCACGACCTGGCGCTTCCACTCGCCCTCGTCCCGGCAGCCTTCCTGTCTCGTCGCCGTGACTATGCCGCCCCAAGGAGGATTCCCACCTCAAACCCCCGCCATCTCTAGAACCTGCAGCGGAGGGTGCGCCTCTCCAGAGTCCCGCAGAGATAGCCTGTCTTCGTCCCGACGCCCTGGAGACCCAGCCCGCCGACAACGTAGCCTCAACAAACCAGAACACTCCCCGGCGAACCCACAGCAAGTCCAGGTGGCTACGACCGGTGGAAGCTCGTGCTATCAGCAGATCTAGAACTCTGAGGTGTATCCCCCACTCCAGTGACACCGCGGCAGCCTTGGGAGCCCTCATCTCCGGCGACATCCAACCCAAGACAGCCCCAATTCCTCTGACTTCCCGCGGCGGCAACTCCCACTATCAATGGCGACAGGGCATCTCCTAGATCCAGCTCCGACGGATCCCACCCCCTGCGACGCGGTCGACGACACTGGTGCCTCTTCCGTCAGGCAATCGCTCCGGCTCCGCATCTGGGTCGTGCTGAAGAATCTTCACCTTGGTCGAGCTGAGGTACTCTCCAGCAAGGTTGTCAAGGCGCTAAGGCGCCACCAAGGCGAGGAGGGCTTCCATCGCCCGAGGCGCTAGGCGAGGCGCTTGCCTAGGCGCTAATGAATAAAATAATATATTATAATTAAAATTTTTAATGAAAATGTATTTTATAAAGCAAAATATCATCTCAAGATTCCCATCCACATTAGTTCTAAATAAAAAGAAAGAAATAATGATTAACATCATTCGAGTTATCATCATCAATCTAAACATCATCATCTAAACATCAAATTAGAAATCAAAATGATCATCATCAATCACAACATTCATCATTCCAATCAACTTCAGTTTCAAGCAAGTTATCATTTCCAAGTTGTACTTCAATGTCCTCTGCCGCATCGGAGTGGGCTCCTTCCCGTTGAAGAATCCTCTGTGATGTACTCGAACTAGCATGTTGCCTTGTAATTCGAATAGGTTCCTCGACTCCTGATGCTCTCTCAACCGCTCTCCATGTGAAAGTATCGTCAGGAAAGACCAGATCACCGCTTTCTTCCTCATCATCTTCCATTTCTCCCACCATCCATTCATTACTATCATCAATGTCATCCAAAGTCAATGGATCAATAACATTTGCAGCATCATATCTATCTTTCAGCTTTTGATTGTACTTGACATAAACCAAGTCAAGTAACCTGTTATGCTCAAGGCGGTTCCTCTTCTTTGTATGAATCTACAAAGAAGAAAGCTATCAATATTCTATTTGAGAATAAGAATAATATACGTAATACTTTAATAAGGGATTTACATGCTCAAATACGCTCCAGTTGCGTTCACAACCACTTGCACTGCAAGTCAAGCTTAGAATTCTAACCGCCAGACGTTGTAGATTTGGAGTATGATGCCCAAACATATCCCACCATTCCGCTGTCATCCAGAATTCGTATTCGTCAATATAGTCACACTATCACGAAAATTTGAAATAATCACAAAATAAAATACCTGGCGATCTCAGTTTTCTTGATCTAATAGCTAATGCCGTACTAAATTTCCCTTCAGATCGCTTGTAGTATCCAAACTCAGCAAGAATCTTATCCTGAAGCTCGACGGTTGGAGCAAACTTCTCGACACAAGCATACAAACCGTCTATCACTTCTGGATCTATTTCACAGTGAGTAATCTGATCAAAGTACTCAGGATTCAAGAGGTGTCCGGCCGCATGTAAGGGATGATGCAACTGAGAATACCATCGGTTGTCAATTATATTGAACACCTCTACATACTTATCTTCTTTGCCATTAAAAGACTTTTGGATAGCTTCTTTTGCTCTATCCATCGCTTCATATATATACCCCATTGCCGGTTTCTTCTCGTTATCCACAAGACGCAGAACACACACTAATGGCCCCATCACCTTCAATGTGTGCAAAACCATGTCCCAAAACGACCGCCTTATCACAATCTCATAAGCCCTCTTTCCTTTCTCCGTGGTTGACAACTTGTTCTCATCCCATTCTCGGGACAAGAACATTTTCGTTAACTTATTCTTCAAGATATGAAGTCTCTGTAAAGTGAGGAAGGTCGTCGCAAATCTAGTAACACCATGCCTGAGCAACTCTTTATTCTCCGTAAAACTTCTCATAGTGCTCAAAACACTACCATGATTGTAGATAAATCCCACAAGAAAGATGGCATTTTGGACTGTTTTCTTCACGTTCGGAAGCTTGCCAATATCTTCAAGCATCAAGTCGATGCAATGAGCCGAACAAGGAGTCCAAAACAAGTGTGGTCTCTTCGCCATGAGTAATTTGCCTGCTTAAAAGACAAATTGTTGACAAGTTCCTCACTAGTGTTACGAAAGAATCAAATATCATAACAAGCTTAAAAGTCTTACCGGCTAAAACATAGTTGCTTCCATTGTCCGTGACAACTTGTAGGATATTTTTCTCCCCGATTTCCTCCACAAAGCTATCTAGTAGCTCAAATAACTTCTCGCCTGTCTTAGAATAAGCGGAAGCATCAACTGATCTAATAAACATTGTGCCCTTCACACCATTCACAAGGAAGTTAATCAAACATCGATGCTTTCTATCCGTCCAACTATCTGACATTATAGAACATCCATATCGAGACCAACTCTCCACATGATCTTTCATCATTTCTTTCGTCAACTCAACCTCTTTATTCAGAAGTGGTACACGAAGCTCATGATAACTTGGTTTCTTCAAATTTGGACCGTATCGACCAACTGCATCCAACATCTCATCGAAGCTCTTCAACTTGGAAGCATTGAAAGGAACACCGGCCTGATAAAACCATCGGGCTATGGCTTGAACAGTCCTAGCACGAGCTTCTTTATCAACAACATCCACTACACTCGTCTGTTTTGTCTTTCCCTTTTGCATCAAGAAGAGATCCATAGGACCCTTACTCCACGCCGTGTCACTTTTCAATCTTTTTTGAACTGCATCTTCTATCTCAATATCATTATCAATACCCACAGCAGAAAAATCCACAGAGAATGAAGAAGAGTTCGAATTAACACTGATATTCGTCTTTAAGCTCTTTGATTCCGTCAATTGCTTACAAAGCTCTTCTTTCACTTCTTCCGGACATTTACGGCATGCTTTTGCATTTTTAAATTTCCCGACTTGATGTTGCTTAGCTTGGTGTATTCCTTATTTTGACACATATCCGCAAAAACTACACGTTACGGTATTGGGATCTTTGGGATCTTCGAAGAAATTATACTTCCACCCAATATCTTTCTTCGAGCTTCTTACTTCGGAAGAATCCGCCATTCTTCAATAATCTATTAAAAGGAAATATTTTAAGAATTTGGACCAAAACATCAACAACGAAATTTGTATATAACTGTGTATATAAATCTGTGAATTTGTCTGTGAACCTCGAGATGATCATTAACAAAATGTGTATATTAATCAAGCCCACAAGACAACAAATTCCTCTATTAAGGAAGAAGACAAGACAGGGAACAAAATTCTCCCTAATCATACCTGACCAACAATTCTACTCCATCATATCATTCCGTGAAGGAATTCAAAATCCCCACCTTCTTCAATGACAGAAAGCAACATTCTTTCTAACATCATTATCAATAGGGGAACAAAAAACAGGACAATCCATCGCACACAAGCGAACAATCGAGAAATGCAGGCAGAATCCGACCACCTCTTCACCCTCCCCTACTGTGTCCCTTAGTTTTCTGCTGTCCCTCTCTGTTGCGTGATCTTCTGAAAACGACCAACAAAAGCAAAGCTTCTTGTTGTGTTTTCGTTTCTTGAAGAAACTGTCATAAAATAAAATCACAGTAAAAGCAACAAAACAGGAAAGGGCAAAAGGGAGACAGAGGAGGCCGACGGAAATGCGGAGAAGAAGAAGGAGAAGCATACCGTTTAAGATGGAGGAAGACGGGAGGCCGACGGAGGAAGGGGACGAATAGGGCAAAAGGGCAAAATCTGGCTTCAGACGAGGAGGGAGGAAGCAATCGAGGGAGGAAGCAATCGGGCAAGGGCTTCATCAATCGAGAAGGGCTGTAATGGGCATGGGCTTCATCAATCGGGCGTGGGCTTTAATCGGGCATGGGTTTTTGGCTGCCTAACGCCTAGGCGAGCGCCCGAGCGCCCGAGCGCCCAGCCAAGGCGCTTCCTAGGCGAGCGCCTTCTGCACGGCGCCTGCCCGAACGCTCAAAAAGCGAGGTGGCCGTGCCTCGCCTTGCCCGAGCGCCTAGGCGAGCGAGGCGCGGCGCCTTGACAACACTGCTCTCCAGACGGTTTGTGAGGGCTTCAGAGGAAAGTCAATTTTTCCCCTTTTTAGAGGAAAGTACTAGATAGTAATGGGAAAATATTTACTAAGCTAAGTAATGTAGATGGTTTCGAAATAATTGAAAAAATACATCGAAATTGGACTTTAAGTCCAGCTTCATTTATGAAGGAAGTATGATTTATAAAGTCCGACAAGTCCGAGTTTAAAAAAAATAAAAAGTGAACTCGGACTTATAAAGTTCGACTTTTTAAAAGGGTTTATTGGAAGTTAGACTTTATAAATCTAACTTTCGTAATGAATAAAGTTGGCCTTATAAAGTCCGATTTCGGGACATTATTTTCGAAATTATTTAACTTATTTCGTAAATTTTTTTTATTACATTAATATTAATATTGCACAACGCCCGCCTTTTTATACAACAAAAGTATTTAAACGAGTGTAAATAATTTTGGGATTTCGAATGAGGTCAATGTTATTTGGCGTACATGTATGATAATTAATCAATATCATGGTGGCTGTGGGGAAGTCACCCCCGACCTGCCCCAACACACACAACAATTTATTCTCTGAAAACAACTTGGTCTCGCCTTTACCCACCAGAGTCAAAGTCTCCCCGTCGGAAATAAATGGCCGATGGTTAACAGGAGATGAGATGTAGACTCCCCAAAGTCTTCTTACCCGTAGGAGACAGCAACATGCCGTGAACGATGGGGTGGTGTTAGATGCTGTCAATGTAAATGTATTTCATGAAAATTAACTATTCCAAGCAGTTCGTCCAAATTTAATTTGTTTGTGAATTACTTCGATGTTTCCTAAGATTCTTTCTGTTAGGAATGGTGATTCAGTAGTTTTGGCAGTTCAAGTGGGTGAGGTGATGATCTTGTCTTGACCAGTGGACAATTATAGATCCCTGCAAAACAAAAGTTAGTACATCAATTGTCATAAAGGGGGTGTGCGAAGTGTTTCGTTTAGCTTCTAAAGGAGTTTTGTAATGTAACTCAGTGATTTGCACTAACATAATCTTGTTGGGTAAAATCATCATGCTTTTGTAGGATGACACTGCAGTAAAAAGCTCGGTATAAGCCCTAAGCTCATGTTACAAATGCTTTGTGGGGTCATCTCTGTTTGCTACCACAAGGGACTGCTACTGATGCTTTGTTTACAATCCTTGGTGCAGTAATCTTTTGAAGGAAGGAGACATGCCGGGTCTCAGGGAGTTAATCAGACACCCATGGGACGAGTCTGTCCTTATCAGATACATAAAAGATTCGTTAACCATATATCAGGGGGAGTTAAATCAATGTTCAGATTGTTTTAAATTGGCAGCTAAAATCTTCATGGTGGTAAGGAATTACTGCTCCCGGGAGATGCAAGAGCAAAGAGAGCACTAACCTTGTAGCTTTTTCGGATAAGGAGAAATAAATAGGGGTTGGGATAAAGCTCTCTTTCATTTGTAATTTTTTAACATACGAGAGGCTGCACGCTTTATTAATACATAGCATATCATCATCATGTTGAAGCAAAATCCAGAAACATTCAACATTACATATAAGTTGGATTCTCACGGTTTACCTTCGACCATTCCTCCGTTGGTCACCTTTCCTTTTGGACATTTTCCTATAACTAGCTTCCACTCTGATGACCACTCGGACTAGCCAGAGAGGCCTTCCCATTTCCAGCACCATGTATCCCAACGATATCCCCATCCCCATCCCGCTTCCGAAACCCAACACCACGTACTTCCACTCCAGCCACCCTCCGCCCTCCTGTCCACCGTCCATTCCTTCCGATGGTGGCTGTACTCCCTGACCGCACGATCTCGTGAGCGGAATACCACAGAGTCTAGGATTTCCTTGGAACGAATTGTTCGGGAATGTGTTGAAGTGTCCTCCGGGAGGTATAAGTCCGGTGAGGTTGTTACTTGAGAGGTCCAAAAATTCAAGGAATGTCAGTTTCACCAATTCCTTTGGAATTTCTCCTATCAAATGGTTAGAAGAAAGGTCCAGCGATTCTAGATATGTCAAGTTCCCAATAGATGAAGGGATCAATCCCGTGAAGCTGTTGTGAGAGAAATTTAGGCCATTGAGCGATTTAAGTAATCCAGCACTTTTGGGAATCTCTCCGCAGAATTGGTTACTCGATAAGTCGAGCATTGCAAATCGGACATTGATCTTCGTCATCTCCGTCTCGACCCCTTTCAAGTCGATCATCGCCGAGTAATATGTCAAACTTCCATTATATGAACCCATATATTGACCGAAAGTATTGAAATGATAGTATCGTGTCATGCCAAGCAATTGACCGATGAATTCGTCTGATACATTACCCTCGAAGTTATTGTTGGAAAGGTCCAGGATGCATACTTGAGAGAAGCTATGAGTTTCCTTGGAAATAATGACTTGGCCATGGAAATTATTAGATCTTAGACTGAGGATCTTCAGTGGAAGATCTCCCAACCAATTGGGGAACAAATCCACTATATTATTGTTGCCAACATCCAAAGCTCCCAATTGTTTACAATTCGATAGAGATCTCGGCAATGGGCCCTCGAAATAATTTTTGCTGAAATCAAGTGACATCAACGTACTTCCTTTACAAAATATCTCCGGAATTTGACCGCCAACCTCATTGGCATGCAAGTTCAAATAACGAAGACCGACGGTCATGCTCTTTAAGCAGTCGGGCAAGGTGCCCGTGATACCATTATTTGACAAGTCAAGGACCCGGAGATTGGTCGCGTTACATATTAGTGAAGACATTTCTGCAAAATGATTATTGGAGGCCAAATAATAGAAAGTTGTGGCGGATGGAATTGGAAGTGGGCCTTCAAATATATTTTCCGACAGATCAATAGAATATAACAAAGTTGATTGGAGAAAGATGTTCATGGGCCACCTACCAACAAAATTATTATCCCGCAAATTAAGATCAGAAATGGATGAGGTGGACAACCAAGTGGGAGGAGCACCGCTGATGTTGTTGTAGCTGACATCAAGAATCCTCAAAGATGTGCAATTGGCCAAGGACGTGGGCAACGGCCCGCTCAATAAATTGTCCCTCAAGTATAACCCTTGTAATTTCGTAAGATTGCTGAGACACTGAGGAATAACACCCCTCAAATTATTCCAACTCAAGGCTAATATGGACAGAGAAGGTAGTCGGCATATGGATGGAGGGATGCTTCTGATAATATTATGGTAAAGATGCAATTCCTCTAGTGTATCAATTTCGATGCTCCAGAGCCAGCTGGGTATATCTTGAATCATGTTTCTCGAGAAGTCTAGGCTTCTCAGTTGCTTTGAGCGAGACAAGAAGGAAGGGAACTTGCTCAAATTGCAGCTTTCCATATGCAATTCTTGGAGCTGCGGGAATGAAAACCGGTGGTTTGCATCGTTCCCCAAAACGGAGATCCCAGACAGACCCAGGAAATGCAGATTCTCGATGGTTGACAATATTCCCAAGTCAAATTCACTGGTGAAATTGTTATATGATATATCCAAGTAAGTCAATCGCGAGAGGTTTCCCATTGAGTTGGGAACTAAACTGGTGAAAGAGCAACCCCAAAGGGACAAGTAATCAATTTTGGGGCTCCAGTTGGATTCGGGAAGGGTGCCGGTGAGATCGTAATTCACGTTTAAATCAATCTCTAGAAGATTTGGGAGTCCAAAGATAAATTCAGGAAATTTCCCTCTCAATAAACAATCCATGCATTTTAGGGAAATCAAAGAAGAAGATAAGTTCATGAAGGATGCAGGAACGACCATGGACATATCGACATACCCAAGATTGAGTTCATCCATCCGAGTCAGGTTGCTGACGAGCATTTTGATGGTTTGATCTTGCGCCACCAGCCCATCATTATAGGACAGATCGAGGGAAATCAGCTTTGACAACTGTGAGATTTCCATGGGTAAGATGCCCGAAAGGCAAGATGAAGAGAGATCAAGGTATTCCAACTGCGTAAACATGCCGATCTCTGGCGGGATGGCTGAGCCAAGGAGGTTGTTTCCAACAAGGTTGAGGCTATGGAGGTGGCGAAGAGAAAACAGGGGGCTGCTAGAACTGATGGAGCCATGAAGCCCGGCACAGGTCAAGTCGAGGCCGATGACGTCGCCAGTGGAATTGTCGCAGGTGACGCCCTCCCAGGAGCAGCAATCCTCGTCCTCCCTCCACGAGTCAACTTTAGGGTAGGAAGCATTCTGACAGTAATTATCAGTGATAGAGAAGGAGCGTATAAAACTGAGCAGGGCGTGTCTCTGGTCAGGAGGACAGGAGACTGAAGATGAGAATGGTGAGGCCACGAGGAGGAGGTGGTTGGGAAGGCAAATGGAAACCAGTAAAAACAACACGCACGGGATGATGAAACCATCTGGCATCTTGTCTCTTTTTTGGGCAAATTTTGTTACTCAAAAGGGAGGGAGGAATTTGGGATTGTCATTAGATGAGTAAACAACGCTCTACACTACTACTGTTTTTTAGTCCAATATATAAAAAAAGACTAATTTTTTGTTTTGAAGGATATGGAGAGGTCATCATCGCCCCCGACCTGCACTCTCACGCAAGACACTTGATTTCTCAGAAAGCAGCAACCTTTGTCTCGCCGTTTGCACACCAGAGTCGAAGTCTTCTTACCCTTGGGAGACGGCAGGCAACACACTTAAGGATTTGTATTTCCTGGCTTCATATTTGAAGAGGTCCTCTATTGATTAGCAAATTTGGCAAACGAATACGGGGTTCAGTATTTAATTTGATAATGTTGTCAATTTTGAATAATGATTAAAGAAAAATACGATGCTTAAGAAAGAACAAATGCTTATAGAGTACACTCAAAGAAAACGCAATAGAGAACAAGAATGCCTAAAGACTAAGGGCTAAGTGGCATCCTAATTTCTATTTTAATTGTGGTTACGTTATTTTACTCTATTTACAATAATTATATATATATATATATTATGAATCTCAACTGCTTTCTAAAATATCAGACTAGTCTTCGTGATGAATCACCTCTTTTTCTTCGGCGTCAGATCTCAACTGTCTTCTTAGTCTCGTGACACGTATCCTTAGGTAGTACCCATATCATTCACCTAGATGGATTGAAACCTGCTACTCTTTTCTAGACAAATGATGGGACTTAGGCGATACGCAAAATTAAACGAATGATGGAAATAGATTGTGGTCTCAACTAACCGAGGGTTGGAACCTCCTACATTCTCGGAATTATGGAATTCAAGCAATACTCAAGATCAAGTGATTGATGCAAATATGTTAGGGTCTTAACTAAGCGAAGATTAAAACTTGCTACTTTTTGGGCGAATAATGTAGACTCCCACCAGAGTCAAAGTCTTCTTACCCCGTCGGAGACGGCAACAATGCTTAACTTGTTGCGAACGATGGGGTGTATGATGCTGTCAAAGTAAGCTGTTTTGTTCTTATCTTTCTCGCAGACCAAACTCCCTTCACCTCTAACAACTTTCTTTCCATAACAGCATTCTCCACTCCCTTCTTCATTTACCTTCAGACACCATAATATTTTCAACATCCACAGTTGCTTTTTCTATCACATCTTCCCGGTAGACCAAACTCCCTTCACTTCCTTCTCTGTCATCCTCTGTAGAAGCTTCAATAGCTCTGCTTTGAATTCCTAGTTTGCTGAAAACATTCAATCTACTCCGAATGCTGATGTATTTTTGAACTGGAACAACTTTTGTCAAAGGATCAGCCAATTGATCCTCATATCAAACATTTTGTACTTGTAGTGTACCATCCATTACTTTCTCTCTAAGAAAATGAAAATCAATCTCAACATGCTTTGTTCAAGCATGAAGAATTGGATTCGCTGCCAGCAGAATAGTACTCGCATTATCACAGTAAATCGTTGGAGCTTGTTTTTCAGGTACCTGGAGTTCTTTTAATAAACCTTGTATCCATACTACTTCAGGAACTCCATTAGCAAGGGCCCGGAATTCAGCTTCAGTGCTTGAGGGAGATACCACCCGTTGTTTATGTGCTGCCCATGAAATCGAATTCGTACCCAGAAAAGTGCAATACCCTCCTGTGCTCTTCTTATCATTTGGGCAACTTGCCCAATCAGCATCAGTAAAGCAAGTAATATCTAACGAATCAGCAGCTGTCTTTGAATAACATCAATGTAACTGCATACAACAAACTGCATACAACATATGATAATTAATCATTATTCGGTGTAAATAATATTTTACTAAATGTGCATGTAAGTGCGGACTGGACAAATGAAGGCTCTAGAGGTCATCCCCCCAACCACAACATTTTATTCTTAGAAAGGCAACTTTGTCTCACGTTAGTCCACCAGAGACAAACAAAGTCTCCCTGTGTTCCCATCCGAAATAAATGGCTGATGGCTAAGACTAGATCAAAGTCTTCGTACCCCGTCGGAGACGGTAACGACACTTAACTTGCCGTGAACGACGTGGTGTATGATGCTGTCAAGGTAAGGAGAATATTATTTCATGATAATTGACTATTCCAAGTTGTTCGTCTAAGTCATTCGTGAACTATATATTTGATGTTCTGGATATTTTTTTCTGTTAATTTGCAAAAAGACTCTTCCAAATTAACAGAAATTATAGAGATTCAATGGCTGTAAGTCACTAGTGACCGTGATCGACTTTATTTGTTTTTGGAATTCGTTGTTTATTCCTCGTTTAATCTTTTCTCGGAGACTACATCCTCGAACATCTGTTTCATTTGCCAAATATATTCTCGACGTGTTTGAATGTTCTACAAAATTTTTTGAATTTAGGAAGATTAATCAAAACGAACGCTGACAGATCCAACCATAATCATTAGAAGAAGGGCTGACTTAATGTTCCCAATCGTAATGAGACATAGGCATTTAGGCAGAGATCCACATAACCCACGGACAATAACAGGGGGAGAGAATTCAAACACTTAACTCGAACTCTATAAACACAGAGAGGTGTTGTATCCACATCCGCATCACATGTGTGGTGTAAAACCATCAAACGAATACGGGGTTCAGTATTTAATTTGATAATGTTGTCAATTTTGACTCTTCTATGGGGAACAGCAAAATGAAAATTCACCCGTGTGTTTATCAGGAACATAAAGATCAACTGTTAACCATCTATTGGAGTTGCCCCCCTCCCCATCGATGTTCGTATTTTTTTAACTGGCAGCTACATCTTTATGAGCTAAGGAGTTCCTGCTTTCGGGAGATGCAAGAACAAAGAGAGCACTGACCTGGTGGATAAGGAGAAATAAACAGGGGTTGGGATGAAGCTCTCTTACATTTGTAATTTTTGTTCTTATCTTTAACATAAGAGAAGCTGCATGCATTATTAATGTATATCATAACATCATCATGTTGAAGCAGCAAAACAAACAAAAATCTAGAAACATTCAACATTACATGTAAGTTGGATTCTCACAGTTTACCTTCGACCATTCCTCCGTTGGTCACCCTTCTTCCGCTTGGACATTTTCCTATAATTAGCTTCCAGTCCGATGACCACTTGGACAAGCTAGAGAGGCCTTCCCATTTCCAGCACCATGTATCCCAACGATATCCCCAACCCCATCCCGCTCCCGAAACCCAACGCCGCGTACTCCCACACCATCCACCCCCCGCCTTCCTTCTTTCCATCATCCTTTCCTTCCGACGGTGGCTGTGCTTTCTTGTTTCCCTGATCGCACGATCTCGTGAGAGGAATCCCACATAGTCCGAGATTTCCTTTGAATGAACTATTTGGAAAGGTGTCGATGTGTCCTCCGGATGGTATAGGCCCGGTGAGATTGTTCCAGGCGAGGTCCAAAAATCCAAGGTATGTCAGCTTCACCAATTCCTTTGGAATTTCTCCTATCAGATGATTAGAAGAGAGGTCTAGTGATTCCAGATTTGTCAAGTTCCCGACGGATGGAGGGATCGACCCAGTGAAGAGGTTGTGAGAGAAATTCAGACCTGTGAGCGATTTAAGTAATCCGATGTTTTTAGGAATTTCTCCCTGAAACTGATTGCTCGATAAGTCAAGCATTGCAAAATGGACATTAATCTTCATCATCTCTATCTCAATCCCTTTCAAGTCAATCATCACCGAATAATATCTCCTACTCCCATTATAATTCATATATTGATCAGTAAAATCATAACTATTGTCTCCCTTCATTCCAAGCAATTCGACAATGAATTTGTCTGTTATGTTACCCTCGAAATTATTGTTGGAGAGGTCCAATATGCGTACCTGGGAGATGTTATGAGTTTCCCTGGAAAAAATAACCTGGCCATGGAAATTGTTGGATTTTAAACTGAAGACTTTCAACGGAAGATCTCCAAACCAATTCGGGAACGAATCACTGATATTGTTGTTGCTAACGTCAAAAGCTACCAATTGTTTACAATTCGATAGAGATCTCGGCAACGAGCCCATGAATTGATTTCTGCTGAGAGTAAGTGACATCAACATACTTCCTTCCTGAAAAATCTCTGGTATCTGACCATGAAACTCGTTTGCCTGAAGGTTCAAGAACACAAGATCACTGGTGATGTTTTCTAGGCAGTCAGGCAGGACCCCGGTGAGACTATTATTCGACAAGTCTAGTAACCGAAGATTGGTAGCATTACATATTACCGAAGACATCTCCCCAGAAAAATGGTTATTGGAAACTGAATAAGAACTCGTTGAATAAGAAGGTAGTGGAAGGGGACCTTCAAATTTATTGTCCGACAGATCAATAAAATCCAAAAAAGCTGACCGGAGAAAGATGTCTTGGGGCCACTGACCTCCAAAGTTGTTGGCCCTCAAATTAAGATAATAAATGAATGTTGTGGACAACCAAGTGGGAGGAGCACCGCTGATGTTGTTGTAGCTGACATCAAGAATCCTCAAAGATGTGCAATTGGCCAAGGACGTGGGCAACGGCCCGCTCAATGAATTGTTGCTCAAGTCCAACCTTTGTAATATCGTAAGATTGCCGAGACACTGAGGAATGATACCCCTCAAATAATTTCCATTCAAGTCCAACCCTTGTAATATCGTGAGATTGCCGAGACACTGAGGAATGATACCCCTCAAATAATTTCCATTCAAGTATAACCCTTGTAATTTCGTAAGATTGCCGAGACACTGAGGAATGATACCCCTCAAATAATTTCCACTCAAGTCTATGGAGGACAGAGAAGTCATTTGACACATGGATTGCGGGATGCTTCCGTTGATAATATTATCATAAAGATACAATTGTTCCAAGGTGTCAATTCCGATGCTCCAGAGCCAACTCGGTATCTCTTTAATCTTGTTTTTGGAAAGTTGTAGAATTCTCAGTTCCTTTGAGCGAGACAAGAAGGAAGGGAACTTGCTCAGATTGCAACTATCCATACTCAAATCTTGGAGCTTCGGCAATGAGGACCCGTGGTTTGCATCCTCACCAGAAACGGAGAGCCCAGACATATAGAGGAACTGGAGATCCTCGAGGGTTGACAATATCCCCAAGTCAATCGTGAAATTGTTATATGATAGGTCCAGGTAAGTCAATCGCGAGAGGTTTCCAATTGAATTGGGAACTGCTCCCGTGAAATTATTCCCCCCTAGGCCCAGGTAAGTCAATCGCGAGAGGTTTCCGATTGAATTGGGAACTGCTCCGGAGAAAGAGCAACCAGAGAGGGACAGATAATCAAGACTGGGACTCCACTTGGATTTGGGAAATGTGCCGGTCAAATGGTCATTCCACGATGTGTCAATCACTTGTAGATTTGGCAGCCCAAAGATAAATTCAGGAAATTTCCCTCCCAACGAACACTCTGAAAGCTTGAGGGAAATCAAAGAAGAAGATAAGTTCGTAAAGGATGTAGGATTGACCGTCGACATATCGATATTCCCAAGATTGAGTTCCTCAACTGAGTTAGGTTGCTGACTGAGCATTCTCATGGTATGATCTTGCATCTCCAGCCCATAATTCTGAGAGAGATCAATATAAAACAGCTTTGACAACTGTGAGATTTCGGTTGGAATGATGCCTGAAATGCCAGATGAAGAGAGATTAAGGAGGGTCATCCGTGAGAACATGCCGATCTCTGGTGGGACGGCTGAGCCAAGGAGGTCGTTTCTAGAAAGACTCAGGTGACGGAGGCGGTGAAGAGAAAACAGGGGGCTGCTGGAATTGATGAAGCCATGAAGCCCTGCACAGGTCAAGTCGAGGCCGATGACGTCGCCAGCGGAGTTGTCGCAGGTGACGCCGTCCCAAGAGCAGCAATCCTCGTCCTCCCTCCATGATGTAACATTAGGGTAGGGAGCATCCTGACAGTAACTATCAGAGATAGAGAAGGAGTGTATAAAACGGAGAAGGGCGTCTCTCTGGTCAGGATGACAGGAGAAGGAAGAGGTGGATGGGGAGGCCACCAGGAGGAGGTGGTTGGGAAGGCAAACGAAAACGAGTAAGAAGAGGCAGGGGATGAAGACGATGCCTCCTGCATCTTCTCTCATTTTTTGTTTTCCCAAATTTTGTTAGCGTAATAAAATGAGGAACTTAGAAAGGACAGACAGACAGACAGACTGCTTCTTTTTATATTAAATTTTCTTACCGTAAACTTCACTAATTTTCCGGATTGATAATTTATATTCGATTTGTTTTGTACCATTCTAAATTACCTTTTCTAACCCCCTATTTCTTTACTTTATGAGATCTCCTGTCATTCGCTCATTCTCTATAACTAAAAAAATTATATATATTTATATAATAAATAAGGTTATAGGGAGAATTTAACCCCAAAAAAAAAGTCTTGAGTTTCTTTTGGTCGCTTCAAAAGGACCCACCTCAAATAATTGCTTTCAGAATATGATAATTTATATTTCTTTACAAGTGTAGATTAAATTTATACATTAATCTTAAAATTTAGTTGTTTAGAATGTTCAAATATTTAGAAATAGGATAAAAGTGATTAAAGTTGATAAATGTGGAATGAAAAGGAAACTATAACGAGGACAGAATAACGTTCTGTACGGAAAGTGTTTCTCTAGTAATAATAAAAGACAATCATTAATTTAGTAAATAATTGTCGTTACAAAAAGAGACTAGAGATGATTATTTAGTTTCATAATGATGGATGAAAGCAAAAGGTGATCCATATTCTACAGTAACAAATATATGAATGTAGAAAAAAAGTCACACGAGGAGAAAGACTTAATACGAAGGTTCCTCGTGTCATGCCCCCACTCGCGCAAAGCATTTATTCTCCGAAAACAACTATCAGACTAAGTCTATCGAAGTTCCAGTTTGAATTAAATGGTATAAGAAAAGTTGAGCTATTGAAAAAAGTTATTAAACAGAAGACATGGGTGGGATCAAACATAAATCCACATCCAATTTATTATTAACTAATCCCCGCCTTGTCCTGCACCCAATGCGTAAAACACTTGATATTTCTCAGAAAGCAGCAACTTCTGTCTCACGTTTCGTTTGCCCACCAGAGTCAAGGTCTTCTTACCCTTGGGAGACAGCAGGCAACACGCTTAATTACTAATAATTGGCCCACAGCAACACTGGTGACCCCAGCTTTGATT
The DNA here is from genome assembly GCA_023653495.1 of Melastoma candidum. Lineage (NCBI taxonomy): Eukaryota > Viridiplantae > Streptophyta > Magnoliopsida > Myrtales > Melastomataceae > Melastoma > Melastoma candidum. The sequence continues at coordinate 20,025,383 of CM042889.1, forward strand.
TGATTTGATTCTACTCTGGTCTTTGGTCTTTCTTATTAATATATGAAAAAAAATCATGCAGATGGAATCAATCATCCCTTTTGGAAGAACAGCTATTTAGATAGAAAGATAGATCGATAGATAGAGAGCAGGAGGTCCCAAGTGATTGTTGTTCCCCACAAAGCAGATAGCATGCATGCAACAAAGAGGTTTCTGTTTCGTGCTTTAGATCCAATAAAAAGGACTGGGACTCTTGTGAAGGCAGTAACTGGAAGAAGCTCCAAACATCAAATAGAAACAATTCACTTAATCTCGACTTTCGTTTGGATGGCAGCTCCCTTACAACCTCGTAAAAACTCTCTGCATCTAACCGCTGGATACGAGTCCCCCAGATGAGTCCTTGGTGGGTTGTAAGTGGCTTGGTGGTGTGGGTGAGGGAGATTTGGGCTTTCCTTACTACTCGCCGGGGCTTCTCTCACACCAGGCCTTCAGGGACTAATAACAACGATTTTGTTATTTAACGATGTTGACCTTTAGAGAGTACTATTTCATTGCTGGTTAACGAAAAGCATGAACACGATTGATTTCATTGTGAAGTACTAAACGACGAAAAATGTATAAATTTTTCAAACTAGGCCGAAAGGCTTTGTAATCATTTCGTAAAAATATACATATTTTTATAATGACATTTGTAAATATGTACTATTTGTAACCGCAATTTTTTGGTAAATTTTCTTGGTGGTGTGGATTTGTTCATCTATACGGGAGTAGTCGAAGATAGACGGATGATCTGACCACTTCGTTTTGCTTTGTGTATGAATACCATGGACAGGGCCTTGTTATAAGTCTTGTACTTTGGACACGGGCTTTCTTTACTACTCATGGGCCTGGGCCTGGGCTTCGGACTCTGACCTTCAGGGACTAAGAAGGGCCTGGTCTCATGATCCAATTTTGTCGTAAGTCAATTCCGTCGACGTCCCCGCTTCCCATCCATACATTTACCCCCCTCCCCCCTTTTTACCTCAAAGCATCGCCTTCAATTCTCTAATTCCACATTCATGCACGAGGGAAGAAACTCAAACACAAACAAGAAGAGGGAAAGGAAAACTCATGCACGAAAGACATCATTTTAAAGGGGGATCAAACATAATCAACATCCAACTAGTTATTATTAACAATCCCCTCCCTCTGAAGTCCCGGGTGTAAGACTATTCTCAGAGAGCAACATTGTCTGACGTTTGCACACCAACTGAGATTAATTGGGTGATGGGGTTAAAGACTGAGATGTAGACGCCAGGAGTCTTCCTACCCGTCGGAGACGGCTGATAAGTCAAACATGCTTAACTCCTTTTTCATTTCTTTCTTCTTCTGAAAAAATCATGGTAAAATCAGTAAGACTTGGTCTTCGTCAAATCTAAGTTCATCTCTCGACCTGCAGAACATTCCCCATTTTGTCTTTATCTCTCCGCAATCTACTCTGGTAAATAAAATATGTCATGCAGATGGAATCAATCATCCTTTTGGATGAACACCCTATTCAGATAAATAGATAGAAGGTCCCAAGTGATTGTTGTTACCACGCACAGCGCACGAGTTTCCCACAAAGCAGATAGCACGCGAGAAAGTTTCGAGAGTAACTGGAAGTTTGGTCACGGGGAGAGAGAGGCGTTGGGAGTATCCTTGCTTCTTCCTTCACTTTAGGACATTGAGGAAGCATTCCCACTTTTCTGCGTGGCTTATCGGTAGTCTCTTGTGGCTCTGTTGTAGCTCTCACAAGGTGGTGGACTCCTACTGATTGTGGTTGATAAACCACTGTTGGCAAGGCATTGCAGGACTCCGTTTTTAACCGTCGCGTGAAAGTAATATAGGCCACAATCATTTTGCCTGCCATCACCGGATGACTGCACCCCAGGGCCTTTGCGAACGAGATAAATGACCAACCCCTAACTTTTAGCTCTTTACCTGATAGGAAATCACAGTTGTTAGTTGATTAAGGTTGTCTGCACACTCAAAGGAAAGTATTAACTATTTTATGATACCATCCAAACAAGAAAAGTAATCAGAATGAGTGAGTACACTAAATTATTTTATGTGGGACTTTGAATAACATCAATGTAACTGCATACAAGTAACATATGATAATTAATCATTATTCGGTGTACATAATATTTTACTAAATGTGCATATAAGTGCGGACTGGACAAAGACTTTATGAAGGCTCTAGAGGTCATCCCTCCAACCACAACATTTTATTCTCAGAAAGCAACTCTGTCTCACGTTTGTCCACCAGAGACAAACAAAGTCTCCCTGTGTTTCCATCCGATATAAATGGCTGATGGCTAAGACGAGATCAAAGTCTTCTTACCCTGTCGGAGACGGTAATGACACTTAACTTGCCGTGAACGACGGGGTGTATGATGCTGTCAAGGTAAGGAGAATATTATTTCATGATAATTGAATATTCCAAGTTGTTCGTCTAAGTCATTCGTGAACTATATATTTGAAGTTCTGGATATTTTTTTCTGTTAATTTGCAAAAAGACTCTCTTCCAAATTAACAGAAATTACAGAGATTCAATGGCTGTAAGTCACTAGTGACCTTGATCGGCTTTATTTGTTTTTGGAATTCGTTGTTTATTCCTCGTTTAATCTTTTCCCGGAAACTACATCCTCGAACCTCCGTTTGGTTTGCCAAATATATTCTCGACGTGTTTGAATGTTCTACAAAGTTTTTTGAATTTAGGAAGATTAATCAACACGAACGCCTGATAGAACCAACCATAATCATTAGAAGAAGGGCTGACTTGATGTTCCCAATCGTAATGAGACATAGGCATTTAGGCAGAGATCCACATAACCCACAGACAATAACAGGGGGAGAGAATTCGACACCAAACTCAGACTCTATAAAGGCAAAAACTGAAGCTCCAGAAAGTAGAGAGGTGTTGCATCCATATCCGCATAACAGAGTCCTTCGTGGGTTGTAGTTATTTGTTGGTGTGGTCGATGGAGATTTGGGGTTCCAAGCTGGAGTATTTATATACGGACATAAGGATAATAGTCACGCGCTCTGTCCCTCACACGCTGGGCTTAAAAATGTGAAGCATTCGGGTTTCATCTTTCTCCAAATATTATACAAACCAAATCCATCGCACCACAGAAGAGCCGACGCCAAAAGAGAGTTAACAAACCAAGGAATCCGGAGACGAGGTGGACCATGAAGAGTTAGGGGGATTGGGCAAAATAAACATTCTTTTCCCTATGCTCCGTGGGCAGATCTTTTGAAGGAGAAACTTAGGAGGAGTTTAGGCTATGTTTGTACAGGGGGTTTAAAGAACAAGGCATCACCCCGGTTAAGGCTAAAATTTCATGTCAGGTACTCCCGCGAGTTCGGACATGTAACCGCTGATATTGTCAACTATTCAGACATGTTAGCGATCTGTTCAGACATGTACACGCTTTTTTTTATACATATTGTTTTACTGTTATGATATGTGATGTTTTAGCCTCCACCCTATGACCCCCATTTTACCACAAAACGTCACCTTCAGTTCACTAATTCCTCCTTCATGACACGAAGGGAGAAATTCAAACACAAGTAAATATAATAAGGAAGTTATAACCATGGAAAAGAGAACTCATCACTGGAAAGCAATAAATGAAAGGAAGAAGGGAAGCTCGGACAGACACATAGCAATGGAAATTGAGATGAGGCATGAGAAGGTAAGGATGCATCACGAATGCCCCAATCAAACCCCCCAACTAATATTTCCATTCCAATGCACACTGGGAATAGCTATACCTCCAAAGTTGAGCATAACAGTCTAGTCAAGGTATGAATGACATGACCATTCGGAGTAGCCACAGCGGCATTCCCATTTCCAGCACCATGTATCCCAACGATATTCCCATCCCCATCCCGGCTCCAAAACCCATCGCCACGAACTTCCACTCCAACCGCCCTCCTCCGTCCTCCTGTCCACTGTCCTTTCCTTGGTGGTTGGGCTTCCTTGTTTCCCTGACCACATGATCTCGTCAACGAAATCCCACATAGTCCAGAATTTTCTTGGAACGAAATATTTGAAAAGGTGTCGATGTGTCCTCCCGATGGTATAGGCCACGTGAGGTTGTTCCTTAAGAGGTCCAAAATCCTAGGGACGTTAGTTTCACCAATTCCTTAGGAATTTCTTCCATCAGATGGTTATAAGAGAGATCAAGCGATTCCATATTTGTCAAATTCCCAATGGATGGAGTGATCGATCCCGTGAAGTCATTGTGAGATAAATTCAAGCCCTTGAGCGATTTAAGCACTCCGATGGTTTGAGGAATTTCTCCGTTGAAGTGGTTACTCGTTATGTCCAGCATTACAAATTGCTCATTGATCATCTCCATCTCTATCTCGACCCCTTTCCAGCCGATCATCACCGACTCACCCATACCTCTATACACAATCCACGAAAGACCATGAGCTATGTAAATCTCGTGTCGTGTCATGCCAAGCAATCCTCCAATGAATTTGTCCATTAGGTTACCCTCAAAATTATTATTGGATAGGTCCAGGATGATACTCGGGAGAAGTTATGAGTTTCCTTGGAAATAATAACTTGGCCATGGAAATTGTTGGACCTTAAACCGAGGACCTTCAACGGAAGATTCCCCAACCAATTGGGGAACGAATCCATTACATTGTTGTTGCTAACGTCCAAAGCTTCCGATTGCTAACAATGAGTTAGAGACCTCGGCAACGGGCCCTTATATAGATTTCCACTGAAATCAAGTGTCATCAACGGACTCGCTTCATAAAAAATCTCTGGAATATGACCGACAATCTCATTCTCACGTAGGTGTAAGTGCTAGAGATCGGGGGTGACGCTTTTGAAGCAGTCGGGCAAGGTGCCCGTGAAACTATTTTGTGACAAGTCTAGCCACATGAGTTTGGTAGCATTACAAAATAGTGAAGAGATCTCTCCCGAAAAATAGTTATTAGAAACTGAATAGTAAATTTTCTTAGCGGACGGAGCTTAAAGTTTTTCATGAGAGGTTTGTTCTTTAAACCCTCTGTACAAATATAGCCTAAACTCCTCTCAAGTCTCTCCTTCAAAAATTCTGTTGTTAAACATGTTTCCGTAAGCAGCTTTTCTACATGTAACCCATGCCACCCTACTCTTCGTACTCCACCCCCCATTCATCTTTTTTGTGTGTGTTTTCCAGTGCTAAGTAACAAAAATTACAAACCCATAGTATACGATCTCAAAAAAGCCACACCACCAAAATTCACTCTTCTAAGGGGTTGTTCAAAACAGCAAAATGAAAATTCACCCATGTGCTTATCAGGAACATAAAGATCAACCGTTAACCATCTATTGGAGTTCCCCCCTCCCCATCGATGTTCGTATTTTTTTAATTGGCAGCTACACCTTTATGTGCTAAGGAGTTCCTGCTTTCGGGAGATGCAAGAACAAAGAGAGCACTGACCTGGTGGATAAGGAGAAATAAACAGGGGTTGGGATGAAGCTCTCTTACATTTGTAATTTTTGTTCTTATCATTAACATAAGAGAAGCTGCATGCTTTATTAATGTATATCACAACATCATCATGTCGAAGCAGCAAAACAAACAAAAATCTAGAAACATTCAACATTACATGTAAGTTGGATTCTCACAGTTTACCTTTGATCATTCCTCTGTTGGTCACCCTTCTTCCTCTTGGACATTTTCCTATAATTAGCTTCCAGTATGATGACCACTTGGACTAGGCAGAGGGGCCTTCCCATTTCCAGTAAAAGTTCTCGAACGCAGTAACGCTTTGTTTTTTGTTGTCAATTGTTCCTTTTATCTTTAGTTTTTATTCTAAAATATTTCAATAATGATGACGAGGGAGGACGGGAATAATGTATTTTTTTTACTATCCAAATTCCATGAAATAATGAAAAGAAAGAACAATATTTCTTCTTCTTCTTATGATTATAGCCTTGGTCTTAATATCCCACCCTCCTCTGGTCTTTGGTCTTTCTTAATTTTACATGATTCTGCTTGTCAGTGGCGGGGATGGCCAGAATACGATGAGCACGCTGTGGTCGTCGAGGGAATTGGACTTCTCGTTGATCTCACCAAACTTGCTGGAGAGAATCCCGAGGGCGACTCCAGCAATGGAGTCCGCATACACGGAAGCACATCAGGCGACAACAATGATGGAGACCTTGGGGGATAACTTGCGAGGTTTGTTGAAGAACAAGAGTATGACTTGCAAGGCCAGGCTCGCCAGGACCATCTTTCTCTTTCACCCCTTTTAGTCAGAATTTAATTGATTTGTTCAAAAAGTTTTTTTTAATGAATTAAATTAGAACTAGTTAAAATGAAAAAAGGAAGTTTATAAAATATGTAAAAGAGTAATTAATAAAAGAACGAGTCATGAAGAATATATCAGGCTCCCATCAAGTCAAACAAAGTCTCCCGGTCGGAAATAAATGGCCGGTGATTGAGACGCCTTAACTTGCCGTGAATGATGGGGATGGTGGATGACGATGTTGTCAATGTAAGAAGCACTTTATTTCATTATCAGAATTAAATATTCCAACCCCCTCCATTCATACTTAATCCATTACGTGAATCACGCTTCTGATGTTTTTCTCTGTTAAAATTTACGAGAAGACACTCGTCTAGTCATAAGTTTTCTTTTCAAAGATAAATTTTTTTAAAAAATAGGAGTGACTAATTTATAAAAAAAAAAATTAATGAAGCACGATACAATCTTCCCTCATTTTTCCCAAATTTTGTGACCACAATAAAATGAGGAACTTAGAAAGGACGTACGGACGCTCTGTAAATACTCCGAGGGAGGAATTAGATGTTGCAAACTATTTCTTTATGAGCTAAACAAAAAATCATATCTTAATCTTAAATTTAGTTGTTAGGAATGCTCAAATATTTAGAAACAAGTATAATGAGAACACGATGGAAATTATTTTTTGGTAGAATTGATCATTTGGCATTAAAATTATAATCTACCGGAGGCCAACATGCCGGTAATACGGTACAACACAATATATTTTAAAATTTTTTTTAAAATTTTGATATAAGGGATTGCATCTTATTAGGAAGAGGACGACTGAACACGGATTCATCTATCGCCGTGTCTTTTAATCCTTCCAGGGGTCGCAACTCAGATTAGAGGATGGCCATGCATGCAAACAAGGGCCGTCGGGATAAATCTCCCAGCGCATCCTTTGATACATGCTATACTTATGCCCATTGTAAATTGGTGAAAGCTCCCGGGCCACCGGAAGCTACAGTAGAAAAGCGTGGTGAAAATCAAGCTCGGATGGAAGCAGAAACTCCATGTCTCTCCTAACTTCACGTCGTGAAAGCCCAGGTCGTCGTCCTTAGATTTACAGTGGATGGTGAGCACCTGGTCGATACAGTTCTTCATCATCACCATCGCTTTGAACCAGAAAGCATTTGAACCATTGAGCGAGAGGACGAAAGGTGCAGTCGATTCGATACTATGAAGCGATGCCAGCATGGAGATGAAGAGTCGCTTCTTCCACAGGTTTGTCATCGTTCTCCCCCCTCTTTAACAGTCCAGAAATGTTGAGATGGAGTTTATGATGTCCTCCTCATATAGTAAACAGTCCATCTGGTTTTCCTTTCTTGAAGTTAATTATGATAATCTGGCCGAACAGATCCACGTGATCGTTGTAATAACTATCTAGATCAATCAGATTCTGTTTTTTTTTCGTTTCTTTTACATACTTAATTATCTAAACCTGTACTTATTATATATATTTCATTTTGTTTCTTCCATTCAGACACAATCGATGGATTTACATTCTTTGATGATGAGGTATCTACGTCACATCTCAATCAAACGGCTGGCTGCGACCTCCTCCACCTTGATCCTTGGCGACTCCAGGTCGATTCGTAGCCATCTCATTCCTTTTTATGTTTTCCTGTTCAATCGGGTTGGTTCACGTTATGTTCTTATATTCATAGGCTTTTTGTGAGTACCAATGGAAGAGTTTCTTCTGTTTTATCAATTCTTTCATATAGTGATTGTATTTATTCTCGTTTTGTTAATCATGTGCCTGACAAGTTCTTCTTTTCTCCTTCTTAGGTGTGTCATGTTTTGCTTGTTTTCTGCACTCCTTGTCCGCGAGAAGCCTGAAAGGGCCGGAATAGGTAGAGCCTGGCAGCATCCTTCGTGTTAAACCTTTAATAAATAAAACCTTAGGCTTAAGCGATACAAACATTTAGATATATGTTCTCGCTTGGCTGTTAATATTTGTCGCCTCTGTTCAGTAAGGATGATGGTATGTGCCTCCAGTGTAATTTCCATTGGTAAGCTTTGGATGCACGGTGCGTTGCCGCTACCTCAGTTTTAGTTAGTGATTGATTGTTTCCATTCCTCTCCTTAATTTAGTTTTTTTTTCTATTCAAGAAGGAATAATGGATTTGGTTTCTTTGCAATGCTTCTTTTCATTCCTCAGTTTCAGTTTAGATGAGAATGTACTAGTAGGAGAGGTTTAAGAAATTCTTATAAGCCCATTTATCCGACTAAATGGAAATAAATAAATAAATAGCTTGGCCAGGTTGATTGCTATTGGTTAACAAAAACCATGACCATGATTGATTTTGCAGGTTTTATTTCTATTCTTAAAGAGTACGACTGATTGCATAAATTGTCGACGTATGGCGCATCATCATCACCATCCTATTGAAGTGACGAACAGACAAAAAACCAGAAACATCATACAACAATTACACATTCCTCCTTGGGGCTCCCTTCCTCTTCGACCTTTTCCAGCTACCGGTTTCCAGTCGGATGACCATTCGGACCAGCCAGAGGGGCCTTCCCATTTCCAGCACCATGTATCCCAACGATATCCCCATCCCCATCCCGCTCCCGAAACCCAACGCCGCGTACTCCCACACCATCCACCCCCCGCCTTCCTTCTTTCCATCATCCTTTCCTTCCGACGGTGGCTGTGCTTTCTTGTTTCCCTGATCGCACGATCTCGTGAGCGGAATCCCACATAGTCCGGGATTTCCTTTGAATGAACTATTCGGAAAGGTGTCGATGTGTCCTCCAGATGGTATAGGCCCCGTGAAGTTGTTCCATGAGAGGTCCAAAAATCCAAGGGATGTCAGCTTCACCAATTCCTTTGGAATTTCTCCTATCAGAAGATTAGAAGAGAGGTCCAGTGATTCCAGATTTGTCAAGTTCCCGACGGATGGAGGGATCGACCCCGTGAAGAGGTTGTGAGAGAAATTCAGACCTTTGAGCGATTTAAGTAATCCAATGTTTTTAGGAATCTCTCCATGAAAGTGATTACTCGATAAGTCGAGCATCGCAAAATGGACATTGATCTTCACCATTTCCATCTCGATCCCTTTCAAGTCGATCATCACCGAGTAATATCTCATATTCCCATCATGAGTATCCGAAAACATATATTGATCAGAAAAATCATAACTATTGTCTCCCTTCATTCCAAGCAATTCAACAATGAATTTGTCTGTTATGTTACCCTCGAAATTATTGTTGGAGAGGTCCAATAGGCGTACCTGGGAGAAGTTATGAGTTTCCCTGGAAAAAATAACTTGGCCATGGAAATTGTTGGATTTTAAACTGAGGATCTTCAACGGAAGATCTCCAAACCAATTGGGGAACGAATCACTGATATTGTTGTTGCTAACGTCAAAAGCTACCAATTGTTTACAATTCGATAGAGATCTCGGTAACGAGCCCATGAATTGATTTCTGCTGAGTGTAAGTGACGTCAACATACTTCCTTCTTGAAAAATCTCTGGTATCTGACCATGAAACTCGTTTGCCTGAAGGTTCAAGAACACAAGACCACTGGTGATGTTTTCTAGGCAGTCAGGCAGGACCCCGGTGAGACTATTATTCGACAAGTCTAGGAACCGAAGATAGGTAGCATTACATATTACCGAAGACATCTTCCCAGAAAAATGGTTATTGGAAACTGAATAAGATTCCGTTGAATAAGAAGGCAGTGGAAGGGGACCTTCAAATTTATTGTCCGACAGATCAATAATTTTCAAAAAAGCTGACCGGAGAAAGATGTCTTGGGGCCACTGACCTCCAAAGTTGTTGGTCCTCAAATTAAGCTCATAAATGAATGTTGTGGACAACCAAGTGGGAGGAGCACCGCTGATGTTGTTGTAGCTGACATCAAGAAGCCTCAAAGATGTGCAATTGGCCAAGGACGTGGGCAACGGCCCACTCAATAAATTGTTGCTCAAGTATAACCCTTGTAATTTCGTAAGATTGCCGAGACACTGAGGAATGATACCCCTCAAATAATTTCCACTCAAGCCAACGTAGAACAGAGAAGTTAGTTGGCAAATGGATGGAGGGATACTTCCATTGATAAGATTATCATCAAGATTCAATACTTCCAAGGTGTCAATTCCGATGCTCCAGAGCCAACTCGGTATCTCTTGAATCCTGTTTTCCGAGAGGTAAAGAATTCTCAGTTCCTTAGAGCGATACAAGAAGGAAGGGAACTTGCTCAGATTGCAACTTCCCATATACAATTCTTGGAGCTTCGGCAATGAGAACCCGTGGTTTGCATCCTCACCAGAAACGGAGAGCCGAAACAGATAGAGGAACTGGAGATCCTTGAGGGTTGACAATATCCCCAAGTCAAACTCACCAGTGAAATTGTTCCATGATAGGTCCAGGTAAGTCAATCGCGAGAGGTTTCCGATTGAATTGGGAACTGCTCCCGTGAGATAGTTCCCCCCTAGGTTCAGATAAGTCAATCGGGAGAGGTTTCCGATTGAATTGGGAACTGCTCCGGAGAAAGAGCAACCATAGAGGGACAGATAATCAAGACTGGGACTCCACTTGGATTTGGGAAATGTGCCGGTTAATTGGTAATTCCACCATGTGTCAATCACTTGTAGATTTGGCAGCCCAAAGATAAATTCCGGAAATTTTCCTCCCAACCGACAACTTGAAAGCTCGAGGGAAATCAAAGAAGAAGATAAGTTCATAAAGGATGTGGGATTGACCATGGACAAATTGACATACCCAAGATTGAGTTCCTCCAACTGAGTTAGGTTGCTGACGAGCATTCTCATGGTATGATCTTGCATCTCCAGCCTAAAATTATCAGAGAGATCAAGGGAAACCAGCTTCGACAATAGTGAGATTTTGGTCGGTAGGATGCCTGAAATGTCCGAATTGGAGAGATTGAGGTATTCCAGTCGCGTGAACATGCCAATCTCTGGTGGGATGGCTGAGCCAAGGAGGTTATTTCCAGCAAGGTTGAGGTGACGAAGGTGGTGAAGAGAAAACAGAGGGCTGCTGGAATCGATGAAGCCACAAAGCCTGGCACAGTTCAAGTCGAGGCCGACGACGTCACCAGTGGAATTGTCGCAGGTGATGCCGTCCCAGGAGCAGCAATCCTTATCCTCCCTCCATGAGGCAACTTTAGGGTAGGAAGCATTCTGATGGTAACAATCGAAGGTAGAGAAGGGGTCCTCAAAGGAGCAGCTTGGATCATTGATAGAGAAGGGACGTATAAAACGAAGCAAGGCGTCTCTCTGGTCAGGATCACAGGAGGTGGAAGGGGAAGCCAAGAGGAGGAGGTGGTTGGGATGATAAATGAGTAAAAATAAGAAGCAGAGGATGATGATGGTGATGAAACCACCTGCATCTTCTCTCATTTTTGGGAAAATTTTGTTACTCAAAAGGGAGGGAGGAATTTGGCATTGTCATTTTTTAGTGCTCCTAGTAGGTATTTAAAAACAGACTAATTTTTGTTTTGAAGGAGGATGTAGAGAGGTCATCTCCCCCGACCTGCACCCACACGCAAAAACACTTGATATTTCTCAGAAAGCAGCAACTTCTGTCTCACGTTTGCCCACCAGAGTCAAAGTCTTCTTACCCTTGGGAGACGGCAGGCACCACGCTTAATTACTAATAATTGGCCCACAGCAACACTGGTGACCCCAGCTTTGATTTTGATTCTATTCTGGTCTTTGGTCTTTCTTATTAATTTATAAAAGTAAATCATGCAGATGGAATCAATCATCCCTTTTGGAAGAACAGGTATTTAGATAGAAAGATAGATAGATAGATAGGAGGAGGTCCCAAGTGATTGTTGCTCCCCACAAAGCAGATAGCACGCATGCAACAAAGAGGTTTCAGTTTTCGGGCTTTAGGTCCAATAAAAAGGACTGGGACTCTTGTGAAGGCAGTAACTGGAAGCTCCAAACGTCAAATAGAAACATATGATAATTGTCTTTATCTCTCCGCAGTCTACTCTGGTAAATAAAATATGTCATGCAGATGGAATCAATCATCCTTTTGGATGAACAGCCTATTCAGATAAATAGATAGAAGGTCCCAGTTGATTGTTGTTACCATGCACAACGCATGAGTTTCCCACAAAGCAGATAGCACGCGAGAAAGTCTCGAGAGTAACTGGGAGTTTGGGTACGGGGAGAGAGAGGCGTTGGGAATATCCTTGCTTCTTCCTTCACTTTAGGACATTGAGGAAGCATTCCCACTTTTCTGCGTGGCTTATCGGTAGTCTCTTGTGGCTCTGCTGTAGCTCTCACAAGGTGGTGGACTCCTACTGATTGAGGTGGTTGATAAACCACTGTTGGCAAGGCATTGCAGGACTCCGTTTTTAACCGTCGCGTGAAAGTAATATAGGCCACAATCATTTTGCCTGCCATCACCGGATGACTGGACCTGAGGGCCTTTACGAACAAGATAAATGACCAACCCCTAACTTTTAGCTCTTTACCTGATAGGAAATCAGAGTTGCAAGTTGATTAAGGTTGTCTGCACACTCAAAGGAAAGTATTAATTATTTTATGATACCATCCAAACAAGAAAAGTAATCAGAATGAGTATACTAAATTATTTTATGTGGGACTTTGAATAACATCAATGTAACTGCATACAAGTAACATATGATAATTAATCATTATTCGGTGTACATAATATTTTACTAAATGTGCATATAAGTGCGGACTGGACAAAGACTTTATGAAGGCTCTAGAGGTCATCCCCCCAACCACAACATTTTATTCTCAGAAAGCAACTCTGTCTCACGTTAGTCCAACAGAGACAAACAAAGTCTCCCTGTGTTTCCATCCGACATAAATGGCTGATGGCTAAGACGAGATCAAAGTCTTCTTACCCCGTCGGAGACGGTAACAACACTTAACTTGCCGTGAACGACGGGGTGTATGATGCTGTCAAGGTAAGGAGAATATTATTTCATGATAATTGACTATTCCAAGTTGTTCGTCTAAGTCGTTCGTGAACTATATATTTGAAGTTCTGGATATTTTTTTCTGTTAATTTGCAAAAAGACTCTCTTCCAAATTAACAGAAATTACAGAGATTCAATGGCTGTAAGTCACTAGTGACCTTGACCGACTTTATTTGTTTTTGGAATTCGTTGTTTATTCCTCGTTTAATCTTTTCCCGGAGACTACATCCTCGAACCTCTGTTTCGTTTGCCAAATATATTCTCAACGTGTTTGAATGTTCTACAAAGTTTTTTGAATTTAGGAAGATTAATCAACACGAACGCCTGATAGAACCAACCATAATCATTAGAAGAAGGGCTGACTTGATTCCCAATCGTAATGAGACATAGGCATTTAGGCAGAGATCCACATAACCCATAGACAATAACAGGGGGAGAGAATTCGACACCAAACTCAGACTCTATAATGGCAAAGAGGTGTTGCATCCATATCCGCATCACAGAGTCCTTCGTGGGTTGTAGTTATTTGTTGGTGTGGTCGATGGAGATTTGAGGTTCCAAGCTGGAGTATTTATATACGGACATAAGGATAATAGTCACGCGCTCTGTCCCTCACACGCTGGGCTTAAAAATGTGAAGCATTTGGGTTTCATCTTTCTCCAAATATTATACAAACCAAATCCATCGCACCACAGAAGAGCCGACGCCAAAAGAGAGTTAACAAACCAAGGAATCCGGAGACAAGGTGGACCATGAAGAGTTAGGGGGATTGGGCAAAATAAACATTGTTTTCCCTGTCCTCCGTGGGCAGATCTTTTGAAGGAGAAACTTAGGAGGAGTTTAGGCAGTGTTTGTACAGGGGGTTTAAAGAACAAGGCATCACACCGGTTAAGGCTAAAATTCCATGTCAGGTACTCCCGTGAGTTCGGACATGTAACCGCTGACATTGTCAACTATTCAGACATGTCAGCGATCTGTTCAGACATGTACACGCTTTTTTTTATACATATTGTTTTACTGTTATGATATGTGATGTTTTAGCCTCCACCCTATGACCCCCATTTTACCTCAAAACGTCACCTTCAGTTCACTAATTCCTCCTTCATGACACGAAGGGAGAAATTCAAACACAAGTAAATATAATAAGGAAGTTATAACCATGGAAAAGAGAACTCATCACTGGAAAGCAATAAATGAAAGGAAGAAGGGAAGCTCGGACAGACACATAGCAATGGAAATTGAGATGAGGCATGAGAAGGTAAGGATGCATCACGAATGCCCCAATCAAACCCCGCCACTAATATTTCCATTCCAATGCACATTGAGAATAGCTATACCTCCAAAGTTCAACATAACAGTCTAGTCAAGGTATGAATGACATGTCCATTCGGACTAGCCACAGCGGCATTCCCATTTGTAGATCCCAAATCACGATTGCATCTATTTGCGGATTAAGTGCTTTTGATTTTGGAAGAACTTCTCAAAAAGTGATTACACTATCCCATTGAAAGTCAAAAAGTGATAAGGTCTTCCGCTTCTTGTAGTGCAATGTTGGCGAATTTGTCTGCTTCTTCATTGCCATTCCTCCGCACATGGAGGATAGTTGCCTTTCCAAGGCTAGCCAAAAGCTAACCTACAATTAAGAGTCCTAAGTTCTGTGACGGCAGTAGGCCTTACTCTAAAGTGATTATTTGGAGTTCAGAAAGTATTCTTATTAGCAACTAGATGGACCAATACAGGCAGAGGAAAGGTTTGCTGCAATACGAAGTTTTAGTGGATGGTCAATCAATGATTTAGATATGCAGGATGATGAAAATTGTTCATTTGTGTTTTTAATATTCACAAGAGCCGGTGGAGTTGGCTTAAATCTTGCGGCTGCTGATACTGTTATTTTCTTTGAGCAAGACCAGAATCTTCTGCTGCAGAAACTAGCGGAAGAAGTCCAGGTGCAGCAGCGACCGCTGGTTCACCATTTCCTGATAATAGGACGGTCGCAGCTTCACCACAACTGGGTTTTTCCAGATCAAAGTCCTGCTGCATATCCATCAAATTCGGGGTACTTGGAGCAGTATGGTTCTGAGTTCTCCACGGTTCCTCTGTCGTTGACGGAAAGCACATCATGGACGTCTAGACCTCTTCCAAGATACTGAAGATGGCGGAGTCATAAACCAAAAGGATAGTGAGTTTTTCAAATATGCCCGAAGTTCCGTGATCTTCTCAAGCTTCGAAGATTCACCAGTGTCGTCGCTGTCCTTGTTTGCATCTGAACTTAAAAATGCCTCGAGTTCGCCCTTCAACTTCTCGACAACCGTTTTCTTCTCCTCCTCGAAATGTGCTTTGCTTCCGACGGCTTCACCAGGACTGTCTCAACTGTGAATGGAGGCCTCTATCGTCCTCGGTCGCTTCGAGGAGGAAGGATATGGATGACAATGATAGTGTTGAAAACGTAAACACATCATTTAACCAAACAAAAGGAGTCTGCAATATTCGACATTATGAATAGATCGATCTTAGCCTACATCCATGAGAGAAGACAATAGCAGAAAGCTCATTAAATCTTCTTACTTGGGGTAACATTTCACGTCGTGTGGTCGAACCGACGATGCCATCGAGGGGGGACCGTTTGGAGCAGCTCGGAATGAACTCGTGCTCAATGCTGGGACCAGCCGCATTGGGCCCATCTTCCAAGTTCAAGTCGGTATCCAACAGCAGCAGTTTCCAGTCGGCCTCACGTGGTTTTACCGCCAAAGGGATATGCTGTATCTGAAGGCCTAGCGACTCTTGTTTTTCATCAAGGAGTTTCTCCTTGGCTGTGACCGCTTCTGCAGGAGAAGAGTCCCCAACTGTTGAGCCAATCGCTGTCGCAGATGCGGCCCTCTGTTCTTGTATTGCCGCTGAGATCCATAAACCGTCATCAACAAACTATGGATAAAACGTTACATGCACCAACAAGTTTTCAAGCAATTGAAAATGAACAGCCACCTTTTAACCCATCGTTGGTTGCTATGAGATCAAGTTCGAGGAGATTGAGGAGGCGTCCAAGATCGATTCCACTAGTCCAGTTTTATGGAGGCTGGCCAATCTTGAGCTTCAACCGACCCCTACTAGCAGTCCCACCCCATATAATCCCAATTGGCCGAGGCTTCTCTCCATCTTCACCATTCAATATAATTAGACTTCCGCTGTCCCCTTCCAGATAAAAGTTTGCTGGTTTTCACCAACCACGAGAAAATCGGTCAAGAAGCAGATTCCTATTTCGTCGTTGTACTCAAGCGCATATGCCAAAACAGTTCCATTTGTCAGCCCTGAACTTCGTCCAACCTTCATCACCTGTTTTCCAATAAGGCTACAACTAGGAACTTGCAAGTCAATGACCTTAACATTGCCGATCTCCCAACACCCACAGGTAGCTCTTGACATTTCTATTCCTCACAAATGGCAGATTGCCCATGAAGGCACCGTCCTTCCACCATCTGCATGGAAGTCAACCATCGTAAACTCCGATAGCTATCCTAGAGAGGTTATAAAGCAGGTGTCTTCTCGAGAACGGGAGTTTTGTCATCCTTACCTCACGACATCGCAGATTTCCTTCTGGTTCAACTTCTAAATTCAACTTGGCCAAGGCGAGCACATTTTCGTTGACAGAAGCATCATCCTGGCAGATAGAGATGAAACGCCATGCCTCTAATCTCGGATATCCACGTCGGATGGGTTAGACCAAGGCATGCCGCGCAAGCTTCATGATAAAAAGGCTTCCTATTGTCTCATCGACGGAATTGAGGGTCCTTGAACTCTTCAAACACATCTACAATTTTGCAAGCCCAAGTTACAGAGAAAGAAGGGTCGCCGAAGATGTACGTCCAATATTATTTAACAGCAGCAAGATCACCATAACGCTTACGAACCACTAGAGGCGTAGTAACCGTGCTGATGGAGCAGCCGGAAGAGAAGGGAAACCATGTGGAGGTCATCGTTGCAATCTCTGCCCTCGATGAGGATGCAGTAGCTTCCGGACAACTAAGCTCTCAAAGAAACTCTTCCTTCCCGACCAAACTTCCCGGGAATCATGAAATCGACTATGAATTCATCGACATCGAGTCAGAGCCCTGATCACCCTGCCTGCAACAAACCTGTGAAAAGACAACATAAAGCAGAAAAATCGTGAACAAAAAAAAAAAACTCAGAGATTCTTGCAAACAAGCTCTCCTAAACTTTCGGTAACAAGAAACAACAAAAATCAGATCCCACGATCAGCCCCCTCAATTCCCACGATCCTCCCCGAGATTTCTGGGATCAAAAAAATCTTCCTAACAGAAAGGCTCAGAATAAAGACACGACAGGAGAAGAGAAAAAGGGGGCGACAGAGAGAAAGCAGAGGACTCACCTTCAGAGAACTGAACCATCCACAATCTTACCAGAAAGACCAGCAGTCTCGCCCCGGCCACATCCTCGCCATCCTCCAGCCAAGGTAGGTCCATGCCAAAGACATGGAGACCCCGTTCAGCCAACCCACACCACGGTGTTTGCTCAATCAACCTGCTGAAACATACGCGATCAGAAGGAGGTTACGCCAGCAATCTAAAGCGCAATCGGAGCCTTTAGTCACTCAACTCCAGCGTCCATCGTAGGCCAAGAAATTGAGAACCTTCAACCGTCACCCCCAGCAGCTCTTGGCTTCGCAAAGGGGGCTCCTTTCTGCTTGATGTTTTTGTTTGTTTATGCAGGTCTACGGAACAGTCGGCAAAATCTGAAAGCTCTCCCAAGATAGATCGAACAGCGACGTCTCCTCCAGCAACGGCCGTCCTCAAGTCTAGTTACGACGGTCCATAGATCCTCTCAGTCGTCCAGTAGTGGCGTCTCCAAGTCCTCCCGTTTCCACAGTCCCTAGGCGTCTTCAGAACCGGCGGCAACAACAACCATCCCCCTGGCCATCCCGGCAACAGACGCTTCTGTTCTCCCAAAGCAACAACAAATTTTGCATTGTGGCTAGCTCCAGAAAGAGGCGATTGTCTCCTCTGCTGCAGAGGACAAATTCTCCCAGGAGCCATCTCCCACTAGCCAAACCGCGGCAACAACTTGCCATGGCTTCAAATCTTTACTCACCAGCAACCGACCGTCTCGGCTACTCCCCAACTTCCAGCCGTGCTGCAGACCAAGCCCTAACACCGGCAGCAACAGACGCAAAGAGATCCTTCCTCTATCTTTCCTCGGCAATCTGCGGCCAGACGCCCCCAAATGTCAGATCCGTCTCATACTCACCCCGCCGAGGCCAAGGGCGCCCAACCTTAGACCCTAGGTCGAACCCCATCCGTCTTCAAGGAATCCAGGCTTCTGTCAATCTGCCTCCCTCCGACTGACCTGCCGATCAAGGATTCAAGGGCCAGATCGAGCGAATCTTGATCCCCCAAGTCGCCTCCTCTACGCTGGATGCATACTTTCTGCACAGCCGTCCTCTGACAACCACAGCCGGCACCACCATCTCTGCCGTCGTTCAGCGAATCCCCCTCTCTCCCAGGTGCGTTCGAACCCATGGAGCCCTTTCTTTTTTTCAATTTGTTCTGTTTGTTTTAATTTTTGTTGATCTGACCAGAAACTTTATTATTTTTTTTATTATTATTTTGTTTTCATTACCATCACCGTATGCCCACAATAGGACTAAAGGAATAATCATCATTTATGGTTTATTATCTTTCCGCGTGTGTAAAAACCGCGATGTCAAGATAATAAAACGGCCCCAACAATCATTTCAGGTACATGAGGGAGGTGCGGGCCTCTCGAAGTTTTGTTATTTCCACATGTAACGGATTGTGGGCCCAAGTGCATAGGCCCACGATCACCACGCTTCCCCGCTCTCTTTGATCTAAATACTTAATATATGTGGTTGCAGTGCATCATTTAGGCTTTCAGGATTTTATCGTCGCATGTTGTTTGTCAAACCAATACACATGAGTTCGGGCCCAAAAAGCCCGAATCGGGTCCGACGCCCGTAAAACATTGACATGAGTCCGGAGTCATACCCGGATCGAGTCTACACCCGTTAACAAAAAGCAAACTTTTGGAGCAAACGCCACCCTTTTCGCATGTTCAATGTAAGAGTTAATAATTAAGAATCCCCGAATCAACTATTTTTCCAACTTAACAGTTTTAAAATAAAAGTCGTGGCGACTCCGTAATTGTTTACTCAGGTTAAACAACAACACATTTTTACAAACGGAGCCATTTTTGGATGGGTAACGACAACTCGAGCCGCTCTTTGAATCCTCCCCGAATTTCCAAGCGAGGTCTCACGCAGCCTTTCGCCCGTCGCCTTCAATGACTGGAGGCGGTTGGCGAAACGCCCCGCAGATCTGTTCGAGAACCAAGGGAGGGATTAACCCGGTGTCCTTCCATAGCATCCGACGCTCGAGTCGTGATGCCGACTGGATTGGACCTCGGGGAGCGGGCCCGGATCCTCTTGTTGCCAGAGCCGCCGCGCGCGTGCTAGGCCGGAAGGCGCGCGTACACCATTTCCAGCACCATGTATCCCAACGATATTCCCATCCCCATCCCGGCTCCAAAACCCATCGCCACGAACTTCCACTCCAGCCGCCCTCCTCCCTCCTCCTGTCCACTGTCCTTTCCTTTCGACGGTGGTTGGGCTTCCTTGTTTCTCTGACCACATGATCTTGTCAACGAAATCCCACATAGTCCAGAATTTCCTTGGAATGAAATATTTGAAAAGGTGTCGATGTGTCATCCCGATGGTATAGGCCCCGTGAGGTTGTTCCTTGAGAGGTCCAAAAATCCTAGGGACGTTAGTTTCACCAATTCCTTAGGAATTTCTTCCATCAGATGGTTATATGAGAGATCAAGCGATTCCATATTTGTCAAATTCCCAATGGATGGAGTGATCGATCCCGTGAAGTCATTGTGAGATAAATTCAAGCCCTTGAGCGATTTAAGCACTCCGATGGTTTGAGGAATTTCTCCATTGAAGTGGTTACTCGTTATGCCCAGCATTACAAATTGCTCATTGATCATCTCCATCTCTATCTCGACCCCCTTTCGAGTCGATCATCAACGACTCACCAGTACCTCTATACACAATCCATGAAAGACCATGAGATATGTAAATCTCGTATCGTGTCATGCCAAGCAATCCTCCAATGAATTTGTCCATTAAGTTACCCTCAAAATTATTATTGGATAGGTCCAGGATGATACCCGGGCGAAGTTATGAGTTTCCTTGGAAATAATAACTTGGCCATGGAAATTGTTGGACCTTAAACTGAGGACCTTCAACGGAAGATTCCCCAGGGGAACGAATCCATTACATTGTTGTTGCTAACGTCCAAAGCTTCCGATTGTTAACAATGAGTTAGAGATCTCGGCAACGGGCCCTGATATAGATTTCCATTGAAATCAAGTGTCATCAACGGACTCCCTTCATAAAAAATCTCTTGAATATGACCGACAAACTCATTCTCACGTAGGTGCAAGTGCTTGAGATCGGGGGTGACGTTTTTTAAGCAGTCGGGCAAGGTGCCCGTGAGACTATTTTTGTGACAAGTCTAGCCACATGAGTTTGGTAGCATTACAAAATAGTGAAGAGATCTCTCCCGAAAAATAGTTATTGGAAACTGAATAGTAAATTTTCTTAGCGGACGGAGCTGGAAGTATTTCATGAGAGGTTTGCTCTTTAAACCCTCTATACAAATATAGCCTAAACTCCTCTCAAGTCTGTCTCTCCTTCAAAAATTCCGTTGTTAAACATGTTTCCGTAAGCAGCTTTTCTACATGTAACCCATGCCACCCTACTCTTCGTACTCCACCCCCCATCCATCTTTTTTGTGTGTGTTTTCCAGTGCTAAGTAACAAAAATTACAAACCCATAGTTTACGATCTCAAAAAAGCCACACCACCAAAATTCACTCTTCTAAGGGGTTGTTCAAAACAGCAAAATGAAAATTCACCCATGTGCCTATCAGGAACATAAAGATCAACGGTTAACCATCTATTGGAGTTCCCCCCTCCCCATCGATGTTCGGATTTTTTTAATTGGCAGCTACATCTTTATGTGGTAAGGAGTTCCTGCTTTCGGGAGATGAATAAGGAGAAATAAAGAGGGGTTGGCATCTTACATTTGTAATTTTTGTTTTTATCTTTAACATAAGAGAAGCTGCATGCTTTATTAATGTATATCATAACATCATCATGGTGAAGCAGCAAAACAAACAAAATTCTAGAAACATTCAACATTACATGTAAGTTGGATTCTCACAGTTTACCTTCGACCATTGCTCTGTTGGTCACCCTTCTTCCTCTTGGACATTTTCCAACTAGCTTCCAGTCCGATGACCACTCGGACTAGCCAGAGGGGCCTTCCCATTTCCAGTAAAAGATCTCGAATGCAGTAACGGTTTGTTTTTTGTTATCAATTGTTCCTTTTATTTTTAGTTTATATTCTAAAATATTTCAATAATGATGACGAGGGAGGACTGGAATAATGTAACTTTTACTATCCAAATTCCATGAAATACTGAAGAGAAAGAACAATATTTCTTCTTCTTCTTATGATCATAGACTTGGTCTTAATATCCCACCCTCCTATGGTCTTGGGTCTTTCTTAATTTTACATGATTCTGCTTATCTGTGGCGGGGATGCCCAGAATACAATGAGCTCACTGTGGTCGTCGAGGGAATTGGACTTCTCGTTGATCTCTCCAAACTTGCTGGAGAGAATCCCGAGGGTGACTCCAGCGATGGAGTCCGCATACATGGAAGCACATCAGATGACGACAATGATGGAGACCTTGGGGGATAACTTGCGAGGGTTGTTGAAGAACAAGAGTATGACTTGCAAGGCCAGGCTCGCCAGGACAATCTCTCTTTCACCCCTTTTAGTCAAAATTTAATTGATTTGTTCAAAAAGTTTTTTTTAATGAATTAAATTAAAACTAGTTAAAATGAAAAAAAGAAGTTTATAAAATATGTAAAAGAGTAATTAATAAAAGAATGAGTCATGGAGAATATATCAGGCTCCCATCAAGTCAAACAAAGTCTCCCGGTCGAAAATAAATGGCCGGTGATTGAGACGCCTTAACTTACTGTGAATGATGGGGATGGTGGATGATGATGCTGTCAATGTAAGAAGCACTTTATTTCGTTATCGGAATTGAATATTCCAACCCCCTCGATTCATACTTAATCCATTACGTGAATCACGCTTCCGATGTTTTTCTCTGTTAAAATTTACGAGAAGACACTCGTCTAGTCATAAGTTTTCTTTTGAAAGATAAAAATTTTTAAAAAATAGCAGTGACTAATTTATTAAAAAAAATAACTGAAGCACGATACAATCTTCCCTCATTTTTTCCAAATTTTGTGACCACAATAAAATGAGGAACTTAGAAGGGACATACAGACACTCTGCAAATACTCCGAGGGAGGAATTAGATGTTGCAAACTATTTCTTTATGAGCTAAACAAAAAATCATATCTTAATCTTAAATTTAGTTGTTAGGAATGCTCAAATATTTAGAAACAAGTATAATGATAACACGATGGAAATTAGTTTGTGGTAGAATTGATCATTTGGCATTAAAATTATAATCTACCGGAGGCCAACATGCTGGTAATATGGTACAGCACAATATATTTTAAAAAAATAATTTAAATTTTGATATAAGGGATTGCATCTTATTAGGAAGAGGACGACTGAACACGGATTCATCTATTGCCGTGTCTTTTAATCCTTCCAGGTGTCGCAACTCAGGTTAGAGGATGGCCATGCATGCAAACAAGGGCTGTCGGGATAAATCTCCCAGCGCATCCTTTGATACATGTTATACTTAGGCTTGTTGTAAATATCGTAATGGTGAAAGCTCCAGGGCCACCGGAAGCTACAGTAGAAAAGCGTGGTGAAAATCTAGCTCGGATGGAAGCAGAAACTCCATGTCTCTCTTGCCTTCACGTTGTGAAAGCCCAGGTTGTCGTCCTTAGATTTACAGTGGATGGTGAGCACCTGGTCGATACAGTTCTTCATCACCACCATCACTTTGAACCAGAAAGCATCTGAACCATTGAGCAAGAGGACAAAAGGCGCAGCCGATTCAATACTATGAACCGATGCCAGCATGGAGATGAAGAGCAGCTTCTTCCACAGCTTTGTCATCGTTCCCCTCCCCTTTAACAATCCAGAAATGTTGAGATGCAGTTTATGATGTCCTCCTCATATAGTAAATGGTCCATTTGGTTTTCCTTTCTTGCAATTAATTATGATAATCTGGCCAAACCGATCCACATGATCATTGTAATAACTATCCGGATCAATCAGATTCTGTCTTTTTCGTTTCTTTTACATACTTAATTATCTAAACCTGTACTTATTATATATATTTCATTTTGTTTCTTCCATCCAGACACAATCGATGGATTTACATTATTTGATGATGAGGTATCTACGTCACATCTGAATCAAATGGCTGGCTGCGACCCCCTCCTCCTTGATCCTTGGCGACTCCCGGTCGATTCGCAGCCATCTCATTCCTTTTTATGTTTTCCTGTTCAATCGGGTTGGTTCACGTTATGTTCTTATATTCATAGGCTTTTTGTGAGTACCAATGGAAGAGTTTCTTCTGTTTTGTCAATTCTTTCATATAGTGATTGTATTTATTCTTGTTTTGTTAATCATGGGCCTAACAAGTTCTTCTTTTCTCCTTCTTTGGTGTGTCATGTTTTGCCTGTTTTCTGCACTCTTTGTCCGCAAGAAGCCTGAAAGGGCCGAAATAGGCGGAGTCGGGCAGCATCCTTCGTGTTAAACCTTTAATAAAAAAAACTTAGGCTTAAGCGATACAAACATTTAGATATATGTTCTCGCTTGGCTGTTAATATTTGTTGCCTTTGTTCAGTAAGGATGATGGTATGTGCCTCCAGCGTGATTTCCATTGGTAAGCTTTGGATGCACGGTGCGTTGCCGTTACCTCAATTTTAATTAGTGATTGATTGTTTTCATTCCTCTCCTTAATTTAGTTTTTTTTTTCTATTCGAAAAGGAATAATGGATTTGGTTTCTTTTGCAATGCTTCTTTTCATTCCTCAGTTTCAGGTTTTACTGCATGCCTTCATTTTAGTTTACTGGTATGGTTAGATGAGAATATGTAGTAGTAGGAGAGGTTTAAGAAATTCTTATAAGCCCAGAGACGGAGATCCCAAACAGACCGAGGAAGTGGAGATCCTCCATGGTTGAAAATATACCCAAGTCAAACTCACCGGCGAAATTGTTATATGATAAGACCAGGTAAGTCAATCACGAGAGGTTTCCCATTGAGTTGGGAACTAAACCGTTGAAAGAGCAACCCCATAGGGACAAGTACTCAAGACTGGGAATCCACTTGGACTCGGGAAGGGTGCCGGTGAGATCGTAATTCAACCATAAGTCAATAACTTGAAGATTTGGCAGCCCGAAGATAAATTCCACAAACTTCCCTCTCAACGAACAATATGAAAGCTTGAGGGAAATCAAAGAACAGAAATTCATAAAGGATGCAAGAGTGACGATGGACATATTGACATAGCCAAGATTGAGTTCCTCCATCTGAGTTAGGGTTCTGGATGCTCATGGTATGATCTTGCCTCACCAGCCCATGAAGATTATCAGAGAGATCGAGGGAAATCAGCTTTGACAAATGTGAGATTTCGGTCAGAAGGTTGCCCAAAGTATTCGAATGAGAGAGATCAAGGTGTAATACCTCAAATAATATCTTAGCACAAAATGCTTGCAAAGATCCATGCTCCAACCATCCCCGTGAGTCGTCGGTTCCTCGGCCAAGACGCACTCCGCATGCCTGCAACAATCCTAGCTTTTGATCCCTGAGATCAACAAAAGATGAGAAGGAAGAAACAGAGGCAAGAAATGCCAATATTTTTGGCTGAGCCAATGAGGGCATCTAAGAGCCTGAACTCAAAACACCAACCAAACAAATCGTCATTTAAACCAATTGTCAACAATACATCGTTCGACGCTGTGCAGACAACATAAAATGCACAATAGCAACAACAACAACGGCCACGTTACAACCACCTCAGCAGCAGAACAACAACATTGACCAGCTGCAAGCTTCCCGCATTCAACGCAGGAGTCATGTCTGCGAACACCAACAGCAACCTCTACTTGAGATGTGGACTCTCCTTGGACAAATCAAAGGCGAACAAAGGCTGTCCGAACACAGCCCCTTCTCGCAGCCTCACCCGGCTCAATCCAGCATTAGCCATTCGACATAATGGCGGAGTACCTCGGCTAAATCCAGCGGTGCTCCCTTTTGATCCTGACGAACCTGTGTAAGATGCGATGATGACCAATCCTCAACCTCAAATCTGGTCATCTGGACCTCCAGCAACTGTACCACCTGACCTGGAACCCAAAGCGTTCTCGGCTTCAACCGTGACTGATGGCTCTCTACTGTACCTCCACGTCCCGCGACAGCCTCTCAACTGCAGGAGAAGCAGCAGTAACCTACTGTCGCTGCGGCGGCTGCTCGAAGCGAGACTCCACCAAGCCGGCTGCTTCTTCAATACCATCGGTCCCCTGTAGTTGCATCGAAAAATGGTCAATTGGTGAAGAAGCCTCGTTGAGACATCAAGTAAGAAGCAGCAGCAGAAGAGAATGAGACAGCAGCAGCAGGATTTGCAGTCGACACCACACATGCAAACCTGGCACAGTTGTAAGCAACCACGACTACAGCCACAACAAAAGCAATCGCAATAACAGTAACCATCTGTGCAGCACCGGAATGGGTCTCACCTCGCAGACAGAAATGCGGATGGGACTGAGGGAAGTGATCCCCTTGTAAGACAGAACCCCAGAACCTTCCCATACCTTCCCGAAGTCTGAGTTCATCAAGGATCAGAGCTCGTTGCGTTTCGGATCGACTTCCGCTGTCCGGTGCATCCCTAACGTGTCCGGTTCCTCCCTTGTTGTTAAGAACTCCAATGCCGATCAGCTCGTCAAGACTACAGAAAAAGAAACCATTACATCTCCGGGCCGTGGAATATCACCCATGAACTAATTTAATGCGACCTGCGGGAAGCGTTTTACCGTGGTCAGACTCGAATATGCCGAGACCAACCACCAAGCTTATGAAACTCTGACTGTGACTCGGCCAGTACGTCTCTGGTCCCATCTTCTTCGAAGAGTCTCTCAACCAGTCCGCCGTGGACAGGGTCAGGTAGCCGATATGCTCATTGAGCAGAATATTGTCCCCAGGATCAATCGACAAAGGCATGATGCTTCTTTTTGGTTCGAACAACAAGTCATCGTGCCAGGGAGTCGATAGCCTTGCATCTCACTCTCTGATGCTTCACGAAGAGTGGGGAGAGGTCCTGAGAAATACAAAATTCATTAGCCCACCATTGCCACTAGGAAGCCTCCCTAAAGTCCCATACCCCAAGATTCAATTTCATTGTGGCTAAACCCAGCCCAAAATAAGAGAACCAAAACAAACCTCAGCCCGACCCAAAGAAAAACCAAGTAAAGCCTGCAGGAACTGATGCCAAGCCCAAGCCCAAACACATTTTGTCTTCCCCGACAAAGTCTTACCAAAGGACGATCTTCTCCCCCTCTGACGGTTGCCAATTCAGGCTGAAGACCCCAAATTCTCAGCCACTGACCACCACCTGCAGGAAACAGATTTGGACAACGTCCAAGGGCGATTGTGTCCCCTAACAACCTTACTTCCCTAACTAAAATTCTAACTAAATGACATCCCAACAAAACTAGAAAGAAAAGGAGAGGAATTGGATGAACTTGATAGGAGAAAACCAGCGGGGATCGGTGAGGTTTAAGGGGGGGGGGGGTTTCTGAAAGAAAGGGGACTAACCGGAGAGGAGGGGGATTCTCTTGGCGAAAAAAAAAGGGGAACCAAAGCCATTCTTCTTTCTTTCACTGGTTCCCCATCAACAGGAGCAGAGGATTTTCTTGAATTTCCTTCTTCTCCACTTCTCGACCTTCGTCACAGCAACCGTCTTTCATCTGTTCTGAGCCAAGGTACATACCTTGAAGATGGTGATCTTCCAATCTCGCAGCCACCTCTTCGAGAAGGACGTCCAGCCATCGCGTACACCCCGTGATAGCCCGTGGTCAGACATTTTCAAGGAGCTGTCCTCCCACGCCTTCCCGACATCATTAACAACAACAGAGATGACCAGACGACTCCCGAAGCTGCTCCTCTGTCACCTCTCATCTCAGCTACCCTGTTCTCCCGAAGCCAGCGCCAACAACCAGCTTCTCACCGACGTCCC
This sequence comes from Melastoma candidum, assembly GCA_023653495.1. Lineage (NCBI taxonomy): Eukaryota > Viridiplantae > Streptophyta > Magnoliopsida > Myrtales > Melastomataceae > Melastoma > Melastoma candidum. The sequence continues at coordinate 20,052,896 of CM042889.1, forward strand.
TATTCCAACGATAGCATCCTCCTGAACGTTCAGACCGACCCCTGTTCTTCCTGATCACGCCTACAGCAGATAACCAGTCCTTCCGCACCAACACATCCATAACCCAGCAACACCAGGCTCGGCCCCAGAAGCAGGGCTGGCCGCAGCAAGCCTGTCCCTCAGGCATCTCCTGGAAGCAGACCCTTCTCCTCCTTATGTCTCCAGAACAATGGCAGCGACTGACCCAACAACCAGCCTGTACGGCAGCGACTGACTCAACAACGAGCACCCCAAAGCGGTCTTCCCACTTTGCCGATTCCAGCGACCCAGCTCAGCTCCCGACACCACAGAGCCCGGAGAACAGCAACCCAATCTTCCAGCGCATCCAGGCTCAGCACAGCGGCGACGGATTTCACGCCCCGGCTCGACATTCCCGACCGCCTCAGCTTCGGTCTCGCCCTAGGTGTCCCCACAGGAGCCCAGAACCGCAGTCCTTCTCGGCGAAGCCTCCCCTCCTCAAGCCCCCTCCGGACCTTCCAAGCACCACAACCTGGCGCTTCCACTCGCCCTCGTCCCAGCAGCCTTCCTGTCTCGTCGCCGTGACTATGCCGCCCCGAGGAGGATTCCCACCTCAAACCCCCGCCATCTCTAGAACCTGCAGCGGAGGGTGCGCCTCCCCAGAGTCCCGCATAGATAGCCTGTCTTAGTCCCGATGCCCTGGAGACCCAGCCCGCCGACCACGTAGCCTTGACAAACCAGAACACTCCCCGGCGAACCCACAGCAAGTCCAGGTGGCTACGACCGTTGGAAGCTCGTGCTATCAGCAGATCTAGAACTCTGAGGTGTATCCCCCACTCCAGTGACACCGCGGCAGCCTTGGGAGCCCTCATCTCCGGCGACATCCAACCAAGACAGCCCCGATTCCTCTGACTTCCCGCGGCGTCAACTCCCACTATCAATGGCGACAAGGCATCTCCTAGATCCAGCTCCGACGGATCCCACCCCCTGTGATGCGGTCGACGACACTGGTGCCTCTTCCATCAGGCAATCGCTCCGGCTCCGCATCTGAGTCGTGCTGAAGAATCTTCACCTTGGTCGAGCTGAGGGACCCTCCAGACGGTTTGTGAAGGCTTCAGAAAGGTGAAGTCACTTTTTCCTCTTTACAGAGGAAAGTACTAGACAGTGTACTGGGAAAATATCTAGGAAGTAAAGTAAATAGTTTCGAAGTAACTGGAATAATACATTCTCGCCTTTGCCCACCAGAATCAAAGTCTCCCGGTTGGAAATAAATGGCCCATGTCTCCTGGTCGGAAATAAATGGCCGATGGTTAACAGGAGATGAGATGTAGACTCCCTAAAGTCTTCTTACCTGTCGGAGACAGCAACATGCTTGACTTGCCGTGAATGATGGGGTGGTGTTAGATGCTGTCAATGTAAATGTATTTCATGAAAATTAACTATTCCAAGCAGTTCGTCCAAATTTAATTTGTTTGTGAATTACTTCGATGTTTCCTAAGATTCTTTCTGTTAGGAATGGTGATTCAGTAGTTTTGGCAGTTCAAGTGGGTGAGGTGATGATCTTGTCTTGACCAGTGGACAATTATAGAACCCTGCAAAACAAAAGTTAGGACATCAATTGTCATAAAGGGGGTGTGCGAAGTGTTTCGTTTAGCTTCTAAAGGAGTTTTGTAATGTAACTCAGTGATTTGCACTAACATAATCTTGTTGGGTAAAATCATCATGCTTTTGTAGGATGACACTGCAGTAAAAAGCTCGGTATAAGCCCTAAGCTCATGTTACAAATGCTTTGTGGGGTCATCTCTGTTTGCTACCACAAGGGACTGCTACTGATGCTTTGTTTACAATCCTTGGTGCAGTAATCTTTTGAAGGAAGGAGACATGCCGGGTCTCAGGGAGTTAATCAGACACCCATGGGACGAGTCTGTCCTTATCAGATACATAAAAGATTCGTTAACCATATATCAGGGGGAGTTAAATCAATGTTCAGATTGTTTTAAATTGGCAGCTAAAATCTTCATGGTGGTAAGGAATTACTGCTCCCGGGAGATGCAAGAGCAAAGAGAGCACTAACCTTGTAGCTTTTTCGGATAAGGAGAAATAAATAGGGGTTGGGATAAAGCTCTCTTTCATTTGTAATTTTTTAACATACGAGAGGCTGCACGCTTTATTAATACATAGCATATCATCATCATGTTGAAGCAAAATCCAGAAACATTCAACATTACATATAAGTTGGATTCTCACGGTTTACCTTCGACCATTCCTCCGTTGGTCACCCTTCCTTTTGGACACTTTCCTGTAACTAGCTTCCACTCTGATGACCACTCGGACTAGCCAGAGAGGCCTTCCCATTTCCAGCACCATGTATCCCAACGATATCCCCATCCCCATCCCGCTTCCGAAACCCAACACCACGTACTTCCACTCCAGCCACCCTCCGCCCTCCTGTCCACCGTCCATTCCTTCCGATGGTGGCTGTACTCCCTGACCGCACGATCTCGTGAGCGGAATACCACAGAGTCCACGATTTCCTTGGCACGAATTGTTCGGGAATGTGTTGAAGTGTCCTGTAAGCGCGTCTTCCGGCCTAGCACGCGCGTGGCGGTTCGGACGACCCGAGGATCCGGGCCCGCTCCCCTAGAGTCTTCCGGTCGGCGTCGCGACTCGAGCGTCGAACGCTGCGGAAGAGACCAGGGCGGTCCCTCCTTCGATTCCTGACCGGGTCTGCCCAGACTCTTCGCCGATCGTCTCCATGCTCCTTAAGAGGCGACGGGCGAAAAGAAGCGCATGGCCCGAGGAGGAAGCTTCAGGAGGTTCCAAGAGCGACTCGTGTCGTCAGTACCTCATCCAAAATGACTTCGTAAAAAAATGTGTTGTTGTTTAACCTAGGTAAACTATTACGGAGTCGCCACCGACTTAATTATAAAAGCTTGGTTTAAGTCGGAAAACCAGAGTAGATTCGGGGATTCCTAATTACTGACTCTTACATCTAAACATGCGAAAAGGTGGCGTTTGCTCCAAAAGGTTTGCTTTTGGTTAACGGGCGTTGGACCCAATTCAGGCGTTGGACCCGAATTCATGTGTATCTGTTCAACAATCACATGCGACAATAAACCTATGGACCTAAGACATGCGGACATGCACAGACAATTATTGAGATTAAAGGGAGCGGGGAAGGGCGGTGATTGCGGGTCTATGCCCTTGGGCTCGCAATCCGTTACATGTGGAAATAAAATAAAAATTCGGGGAGGCCCGCACCTCCCCTTTGTACCTTTGATTGAAGGTTGGGGCCGCTTTAACCTTCGAGCCCACAGGCTGGGTTAGATCCGCGCGCCTTCGAGTTAATCTTGAAATTCCGAGTTTGAACTTCCGAGATTAAGCGCTCAATGTACAAGAAAAATGTAAATGTGGTTAGTATTGTTAAACTCAAGTGAAACTTGACAAATTTTAAAAGAAATATTAGTAAGGCATGTCTTACCGTTCTTGGCCGAAGATGTCCACTTAATGTGTATTGTCAAAGATATCCGGTAAATTTCTCCAGATTTTTCATGCAAAACAAGGGAGATGGATATTAGTAATGCACCCTGTGATAAAAATATTAATTTGTAAATAGACTTCAAGAATAACATCACTTGGATTTCATGAGAATTTTGGAACATTTCAACAACAATAATAATAATAATAATAATATTAAAAAAGAGCAAAGCCGACATGGACATCTAACTTAAAAAAAAGAAAAAAAAAAGAGTTAATTAAAGACAGTTAGAATGTGAAAGCCAAAAGCGAAATTCACTTTTTTTTTTACTACTAAAAAAAAATTTAAAGAGTAACGGAAACACAAAAAAAAAACAAAAAAGACGTGTTTTGATCATACTTAATCGAAATCCTAAAATTTTTCAACCGTTGATTTAAGATTCCAAATGCCGAATGTGAGCAATTGCCACGACAATAAGACAGACTAAAAAAATGGGAATAGACATATATGGCCATTCGAATCGAACAAAAATAACGAAAGGGAAGGATTTTACCTTTTCTAAAGAAAAAGGTCTTACCTCCCGAAATCCCTTCCGCGAGATCACGTTCTTTCTCCACGCGAGATCCAGGTGAAGCTTGAAGGAACGGCAACGGAGAGCGGCTCCGAGTGGGTTGTCGCCGCCGTCATGGGATCGCCGAGGAAAGGGGATATGGTCGCTGCTCGGGGATGCCCGAGAGAAATGGGTCTGTCACCAACGGCTGAAGGCGCCGGGGAGGACGACCTGCCGCTACTGGGTCTTAGGGATGCAAGGGGGAGGTGGTCCTGCCACCGTTGCTGGTTCCGTGAGCGCCGGGAAGTGGTGTCGTCGGTCGATTTGGGAGCTCGCCATCGTGGGACACCAGGGAGATCGGGGCTGACGTGTTCGTCGCCGGACTCGGAGGAGGGGATCGGAGATGGGTCGCCGCTGTAAGTTCTCGCCCGGGGTTGGATCCCGCCGCTGGGTCTGGGCACGTCGGGAAGGTAGAGGGGGGCCGCTTTGGGGCGCCATTACTGGAGGAGGTCGGGACTGCCGCCGTCAGTTCTGCCGCCGATGGGTTCGCCGTTCGGGAGGATGCGGGAGGGCTTCTCTTTGGGAATACCTGGCCACGGGTTGTCGAGGCAGCTATGGGAGGCGCCGGGAAGACATGGTAGTCATCATTGTCGGAGAGAAACGCCGGAGAAGACGTTGGTCGTCGTTGCCGCTGTACTTTGGAGATGGCTAGGAGTGCTGAGCGGATGTCGCTGTTGGGGAGGACACCGCTGATGGGAGGGACGTTGCTGCTAGAGGGTTGTCGGGACCGGACGTCGCCGGGGACGAAGAGGGCAGCCGCTTTGGGGAGCTCCGGGAGGTGGGTTCGCCGCTGCAAGGTCCGGGAACGCCGGGGGAAGCGTGGAAGGCCGCCGTGGAGGATTCCGTGCGGCTTCATCGACGCTAAAGGGGTAGACGCCGGGGGCGGGTTGTCGCCGTTGGGAGGGGCCGGAGGTGAGGAGGGAATCTGCAAGGCCGAGAAGGAAATGGATTGCTGTGGCCGCTACTGATCCCATGAGTGTCGAGAAACTGAGGTGCGGGAGCCGCCTTGGGGCTGAAGATGCGCCGAGACAGGGGCGATTGTGTCGTCGTCCTGGAGCTGGTGAAACGTTGCGCTGGAAGGGATATCGGGGCAGGGAGTTGGTTGCCCGTGTTACATCCAGGAGGGCGAGGCCTGTCACCGCTTGAGGTATGGCCGTCCTGCTTCGGTTGATCATCCAAAGGGGGTTTCCTGCAACTGACGTTTTCATTCTTACCTTGGCGAATGGACAGGCCAGGAGATGGGCTCCTCTGCGGCTGTTGAGGTCCTTTGGCTGTTTATAGGAGTGAGGAAGGAAGCTAGAAAGACCATCTTCCTCCATCTCCTCCTCTCCCTCTGGAAGAAAAGATTCAACCCCCGAGAATTTGGTAAGTCCCTTTTGTAACTGTTCTCCCCTCCGCTTTGTTTTAGGCTGCCTTTTAACCAGGCTTGGGTGTGGGCTTGTTGATGGCATTAGGCCATCAGGTTTGATTTGAGCTTCCCTTTGTTTGGATGTGAGTCTGGCCAATTTTTGTGGATTGAGAGCTGCCTTGGGCTCTTTGGGGAAAGGGTTGGGGTTTGCATTAAAAGTTTGGGTTTGCTTCACCCTTTTCTTTGGATCAAGCTGCTTTTAACAGGGCTTGGATTTGGGCTTGCTTCAGCCCCCCCTCCCCTCAAGTTTCCTGCTCTGATCTTTGTGCCTTGTCCTTTGTTACAGCATCCATAGTAATTCTGAAAGTTAAAAGTGCCTGGCCGTAGATCCTTTGAAAATTTCGAGACCAACATGCTGGCCTGAAGGTGTCATCACTATGGTAAGCAGTGTTCTAAGTCCAATATCCTTGGCTTTACTGGAATTATCTTGCTTAAGTAGTTCTAACAACATGTGGTTCATGGCAGAACCAAGGCTGTGCTCGGCATAAAACTCTACGAGTCTATCATGCTGCGCATCCTGGGCGAGCATCTCCTCCATGAACCGATGAGGTTTATCCTAGGGGTAGCCCACTGCAATGTGTTTGCTTTGTTTGTCTATCCATTGCATGAGTTGACCCTGCGATTGTTGACGGTTATAGTGTAATCATGGATTCCACTTTGGTTTGCACAATTCCTCGCAGCTAATCATCTAGATAGAAATTTTCTGGATTCGTTCGCCTCTAGTTGGCTTGTGCAAGCTCTGTTGTTGTTGTGATCGCGAACTGTAGATGCTGCTGCTATCGTCTCTGAAATGAACGTTGTTGTACCTGTAACTGATGACGCGTTTGTGCTGTAACTGTCATGGCGTTTGTGCTGTTTAATCTGCTATTGCTGCCGTACCGCAGCAAGTTGATGCTGTCTTTGGAGTCTGATGTTCGCCAATGATTTTGCTGAAGCTGCTGCAGGTGTCTCTAGCGCCATTGATGCTGTGCATTCTGCATTCCGGCGGGTTGACCTGGAGGAACGTCCGCAATCACCAGTTGGGGTGACAGACAGGTAAGTACGCTGCCCTCGGCATGGTTTCAAATAATGGCTGGGGGTTTTGTTGTTGCTGCGACTGCTGTAATTACTGCTGTTATGGCTTATGCGCCTGCTGTAGCGTTTGCGTTTGAAACCGCATCTGTTGTTGCTGCTGTATTGCTGTTGTTGATGTGGCTGCTGCAACATGAATTGTGCAGGCTTGTAGACCGAAGTTTGCTTACTTCGTTGGGGATTGGAGACGGCAGCCGACTGGACTGCCACCAGTTGCATGACAGAAGAAGCTTGGAGAGCAGATTGCTGCAGATTGCGGCGAGATTGGTGTAGCGAATGATAAAGCCTTTGTTGTTTTAGGAGATAGTGTGTGTGGGGAAAGGAAATTTATTATTTGTGTAAAAAAAACAGATTCCAAAGTTGTATGGATTTGGGCGTTGGCCATTTTGGGAGAATGAACATCGGGTTTATTATTGTTTGTGAACCATTGCTTGTGGCCCACATGTAAATTTGAGGTATTACATGTCCTCCGGGAGGTATAAGTCCGGTGAGGTTGTTACTTGAGAGATCCAAAAATTCAAGGAATGTCAGTTTCACCAATTCCTTTGGAATTTCTCCTATCAAATGATTAGAAGAAAGGTCCAGCGATTCTAGATATGTCAAGTTCCCAATAGATGAAGGGATCATTCCCGTGAAGCTGTTGTGAGAGAAATTTAGGCCATTGAGCGATTTAAGTAATCCAGCACTTTTGGGAATCTCTCCCCAGAATTGGTTACTCGATAAGTCGAGCATTGCAAATCGGACATTGATCTTCGTCATCTCCGTCTCGACCCCTTTCAAGTCGATCATCGCCGAGTAATATGTCAAACTTCCATTATATGAACCCATATATTGACCGAAAGTATTGAAATGATAGTATCGTGTCATGCCAAGCAATTGACCGATGAACTCGTCCGATACATTACCCTCGAAGTTATTGTTGGAAAGGTCCAGGATGCATACTTGAGAGAAGCTATGAGTTTCCTTGGAAATAATGACTTGGCCATGGAAATTATTAGATCTTAGACTGAGGACCTTCAGTGGAAGATCTCCCAACCAATTGGGGAACAAATCCGCTATATTATTGTTGCCAACATCCAAAGCTCCCAATTGTTTACAATTCGATAGTGATCTCGGCAATGGGCCCTCGAAATAATTTCTGCTGAAATCAAGTGACATCAACCTACTTCCTTTATAAAATATCTCCGGAATTTGACCGCCAACCTCATTGGCATGCAGGTTCAAATAACGAAGACCGACGGTGATGCTCTTTAAGCAGTCGGGCAAGGTGCCCATGATACCATTATTTGACAAGTCAAGGACCCGGAGATTGGTCGCGTTACACATTAGTGAAGACATTTCTGCAAAATGATTATTGGAGGCCAAATACTAGAAAGTTGTGGCGGATGGAATTGGAAGTGGGCCTTCAAATATATTGTCCGACAGATCAATAGAATATAACAAAGTTGAATGGAGAAAGATGTTCATGGGCCACCTACCAACAAAATTATTATCCTGCAAATTAATATCATAAATGGATGAGGTGGACAACCAAGTGGGAGGAGCACCACTGATGTTGTTGTAGCTCACATCAAGAATCCTCAAAGATGTGAAATTGGCCAAGGACGTGGGCAACGGCCCGCTCAATAAATTGTCCCTCAAGTATAACCCTTGTAATTTCGTAAGATTGCTGAGACACTGAGGAATAACACCCCTCAAATTATTCCAACTCAAGGCTAATATGGACAGAGAAGGTAGTCGGCATATGGATGGAGGGATGCTTCTGATAATATTATGGTAAAGATGCAATTCCTCTAGTGTATCAATTTCGATGCTCCAGAGCCAGCTGGGTATATCTTGAATCATGTTTCTCGAGAAGTCTAGGCTTCTCAGTTGCTTTGAGCGAGACAAGAAGGAAGGGAACTTGCTCAAATTGCAGCTTTCCATATGCAATTCTTGGAGCTGCGGGAATGAAAACCTGTGGTTTGCATCGTTCCCCAAAACGGAGATCCCAGACAGACCCAGGAAATGCAGATTCTCGATGGTTGACAATATTCCCAAGTCAAATTCACTGGTGAAATTGTTATATGATATATCCAAGTAAGTCAATCGCGAGAGGTTTCCCATTGAGTTGGGAACTAAACCGGTGAAAGAGCAACCCCAGAGGGACAAGTAATCAATTTTGGGGCTCCAGTTGGATTCGGGAAGGGTGCCGGTGAGATTGTAATTCACGTTTAAATCAATCTCTAGAAGATTTGGGAGTCCAAAGATAAATTCAGGAAATTTCCCTCTCAATGAACAATGCATGCATTTTAGGGAAATCAAAAAAGAAGATAAGTTCATGAGGATGCAGGAACGACCATGGACATATCGACATACCCAAGATTGAGTTCAACCATCCGAGTCAGGTTGCTGACGAGCATTTTGATGGTTTGATCTTGCACCACTAGCCCATCATTATAGGAGAGATCGAGGGAAATCAGCTTTGACAACTGTGAGATTTCCATGGGTAAGATGCCCGAAAGGCACAATGAAGAGAGATCAAGGTATTCCAACTGCGTGAACATGCCGATCTCTGGTGGGATGGCTGAGCCAAGGAGGTTGTTTCCAACAAGGTTGAGGCTATGGAGGTGGCGAAGAGAAAACAGGGGGCTGCTAGAACTGATGGAGCCATGAAGCCCGGCACAGGTCAAGTCGAGGCCGATGACGTCGCCAGTGGAATTGTCGCAGGTGACGCCCTCCCAGGAGCAGCAATCCTCGTCCTCCCTCCACGAGTTAACTTTAGGGTAGGAAGCATTCTGACAGTAATTATCAGTGATAGAGAAGGAGCGTATAAAACGGAGCAGGGCGTGTCTCTGGTCAGGAGGACAGGAGACTGAAGGTGAGGCCAGGGGGAGGAGGTGGTTGGGAAGGCAAATGGAAACCAGTAAAAATAACAAGCATGGGATGATGAAACCATCTGGCATCTTGTCTCTTTTCTGGGCAAATTTTGTTACTCAAAAGGGAGGGAGGAATTTGGGATTGTCATTAGATGAGTAAACAACGCTCTACACTACTACTGTTTTTTAGTCCAATATATAAAAAAAAGACTGTTTTAAAGGATATGGAGAGGTCATCATCGCCCCCGACCTGCACCCACACGCAAAACACTTGATATTTCTCAGAAAGCAGCAACCTTTGTCTCGCGGTTTGCGCACCAGAGTCGAAGTCTTCTTACCCTTGGGAGACGGCAGGCAACACGCTTAATTACTATAATTGGTGGCTACCCACAGAAACACTGGAAAAGTATCCGGTGGCCCACAGCTTTGATTCGGGGGAGGAGGACATCTCTGGACTCGCAAAATACAAAAAAAACTGATAAATAAAATATATCATGGGATGGAATCATTCCTTTTTGGAAAAACAGACTATTTCTATAGATAGATAGATAGATAGAAGGTCCCAAGTGATTGATTGTTTCCATGCACCCCACACGAGTTTCCCACAAAGCAGATGGCATGAAAGAAAGAGGAACTACAAAGTAGCAATCCACTCCTAAAGTCAAGGGTGAAAAGCTATTAAGGTCATCCCCCCTTCCTGCCCCCACACGCACAAGATTGAATAATATTGCCTAATATTGATTAGCAAACACATCGGGAGTATTTGACCTACGAATACGGGGTTCAATATTTAATTTGATAATGTTGTCGTCGTGAATAAAGATTAAAGAAAAATACGATGCTTAAGCAAGAACAACTGCTTACAGAGTAAACTCAAAGAAAACGCAATAGAGAACAAGAATGCATGAAGACTAAGGGCTAAGTGGCATATATAAATAGTTATCCCACCATCCTTTTAATGTGCCAGTAAAACCAACAATTAAGAAGTATGCAACTTGTTGGTCCGAAAATTCAGAATTTGTTCGATAAGTTGTGGCACACATGGCCATTTGTGAGAGAATTTGTATCAGATTATGTTCAGAAACTCCATCAATATTCCATTCGTAAATGGCTTCATAAGTATATTTATTTTGAAATTTTACATGTGATTCCTCTGTTATTACAGAATGGTAAATTGTGAGAAAAACGGATGTTTTCAAAGAAGATGAGCCAAGTATGGGAATGATTTGGGTTTTGTCGATAAAATGCATTCCACCTTGCTTGGGTGTAATCAAAATAAGTAAAAGATGGTGGGTAGGAAGAGGTTTGTAAAGGAGTGACTAGTATAATTTTTGGGGTTCTTTCCAAGAAAGTTTGTTTAAAATAGGATCTTTTTCTTCAGTCTCAGATAGAGAGATTTGATTTAAAACAGAAACAGAAGGTTCATCAATTTTTAAAGGTCCGGGCACTCTTGGGGTATCAAAAACTAGTTTTTTCGATTTTTCAGCTAGAAGTTTGTCTCTCTTTATTTTAGCAGGATTAAGAAATTCTTTGCTAAAATGTTGCGGCAGTTCAAAAGTTTTAAACAAAGGAGATTTTAATGGCTTAGATATATTTGAATTTTGGGGTAGAGTAGATTTGGGTTGAGAATGATGTATTAGGGTTTCTATTTTATTTAATTGAATTCCTAAAGTATGAACATATTGATTTGCTCAATTATTTTGTTAAACTCTTTATGACTTTCTTCAGGGGAGAGAATTTTAAATGGAGTAGCCGATATTTCTAACCCATTATGAGCTATTTTTAGTTTCCTTAATGGGGGATGGTTGGATTCAATAATCTCACCATTATCAAGTTTCCATTGAATTGTTTTATCTATCACATTTATTTCTTTAGGATTTAAATAATATTCTTCTAACCATTGAAAGAAAAACATATGTTCTCCGATTTCTTCAAGGAATTCATAAAATTGACCTTTAATAATAGTTCTTTGTTCATTACTAAATGTTTTGAAAAACCAATTTTTAAATTCTGCATTTTTCTCGTGATTAAATCTTGGCTTAGGAACTTTCGGTCTGGTTTAAAAATTTTGCTTAAAATCCATTTGAGATGGAGTTGGTTCTGGTGATCCTGGATCTAAATTAGTAGTTTGATGAACTGGTTGTGTAATTCCCGAATTTATTTCCGATCCACGGAGACTGGGTGGGGCAGACGGGATTGTCCTACTGAAATCATTTCTAATGAAAGTTGGTTTTAAATCGACAGAAGGTCTGGAGGTAGATCCTTGGAATGAAGATCTTGCTGTAGCAAGTGAGGAAGAATCAAAAGACATTCTTGAGAATTGAATAGTTACTTTTCCTTCTGGATGTTGGATCACACTAGTTGCATTGGAGTTTTGTATAGATTGTTGGGGAATGGGATTATCTAATTCTCATGCTTCAGGAAGGGTAACATCCTTTCAATGAATAGTTTTTGGAACAACATAATTGGACCTTTGAAGATCTGTTTGTAAAAGTAAAGTTTCTCCTTTTGGGGCTGATTTTAAAGAGTTTATGTGGAAAGTGGATGCCATAGCTTTATAATGAAGTCTAAAAATTAGTGCTATGGGAACTGATCCTTCTTCTAAGAAATAATTAAAAGTTTTAATTTGAAGTGTTAAACATTTCATGATATTTGGTTCTCTAAGATAAACTGTTAGGTTTGGGAAACAATCAAAATTGATTGGTCTATTACACAGACTTGTCTCAACTGTGGCTAAAATAAAGTCTTCATAACGAAGATGCCTAGCATCTCGCAAAACTAGTAGAAGAGAAGTGTTTAATCCTTCTTTTACCAAAGGTTTAATACCTATTTGGACCATTCCAAAATGAAGATAGTTAAATTTTTTAGCATGCTTCTTAACAGATTCAGGAATTAGTAAAGAAATGGTGGAATAGGTTTGTGTTAGAGGAATTTGTCTTTCCTCTGTGTTAATTATATAATCATTTGTTTTAAAAAGTTTTTTAAATATTGATTGTTGATAGATTTCTTCATATTTTACTTTTGGTATACTCCATTTATTTATAGATTTGTTGAAATCTGCTATTGTAATTTCTTCACTATTCAAAGGGGTTTCATTCCGAGAAAATTCAGAAAGGGAATTGGTTGAGGAGGAATTTGTCCTTCGTAATAGATTCATTTTTGTTTGAAAACTTTCTTTGAAGATCTCTAGGATGGATATATCTCAGTTTTTCAGGTGTGCTATCCTAACGGTCTTATGCTCACTTCTGCCGTAAAAGCACCAAGAACCTTAGAGGCTAGATCTATCGCAAGGATCTTAAAAGATTAATATTATATATATATATATATATATATATATATATATAATATTATGAATCTCAACTGCTTTCTAAAATATCAGACTAGTCTTCGTGATGAGTCACCTCTTCTTCTTCAGCGTCATATCTCAACTGTCTTTTTAATCTCGTGACACGTGTCCTTAGGCGGTACCCATATCATTCGCCTAGATGGATTGAAACCTGCTACTCTTTTCTGGGCAAATGATGGGACCCAGGCGATACGCAAAACTAAACAAATGATGGAAATAGATTGTGGTCTAAACTAACCGAAGGTTGGAACCTGCTAATTTCTGAGAATTATGGAATTCAAGCAATACTCAAGATCAAGTGACTGATGAAATTATGTTATGGTCTTAACTAAGCGAAGATTAAAACTTGCTACTTTTTGGGCGAATAATGTAGACTCCCACCAGAGTCAAAGTCTTCTTACCCCGTCAGAGAAGGCAACAACGCTTAACTTGTTGCAAACGACGAGGTGTATGATGCTGTCAAAGTAAGCAGAATATTGTTTCATGATTTGTGATTATTCCTAATTGTTTGTCCAAATTCAAGTCAATCGTGAATTATATTTGGAGTTTCGGACGTTTCTCTTGAAGACTCTTCAATAAAACTGAAAAGATAAAAACAGAAAGAAAGAAGAAGCTACGGAAGAAGAATAGCAGCAGAGGAAGAAGAAGGAAGAAGATGAAAGAACAAGAAGAAGAAGAAAAAGAAAGGAGAAAAGGCCAGAGAATCTCTTATTTCAAAACAATTTGTCCTTTTTTACAGTCTTATAGACAACCAATGAACATTCTCCTGCCAATTCTGTTGGGGAAGAGTGTGCGCCGTGTCGTACGAGTCGTTATCCTACGTCTGTTGTTTTGTTCTTATCTTCAGTCAGCAACAGCATGTTGGGCTTTGTTAATCCCATGTGTTTTGATCCTTTAGCCTATCACAGTTTTGTGTTTGGGCTGTTCCTGGGCTGCTCAATCATCTTGCCCATTTGTCCATCACTTTCTCGTAGACCAAACTCCCTTCACCTCTAACAACTTTCTTCCATAATAGCTTTCTCCACTCCCTTCTTTATTTACCTTTAGACACCATAATATTTGCAATATCCACAGTTGCTTTTTCTGTCACATCTTCCCTATACACCAAACTCCCTTCACTTCTTTCTCTGTCATCCTCTGTAGAAGCTTCAATAGTTCTGCTTTGAATTCCTAGTTTGCTGAAAACATTCAATCTACTCCGAGTGCTGATGTACTTTTGAATTGGAACAACTTTTGTCGAAGGACCAACCAATTGATCCTCAGATCAGACATGTTGTACTTGTAGTATACCATCCATTACTTTCTCTCTAACAAAATGAAAATCAATCTCAACATGCTTTGTCCGCGCATGAAGAATTGGATTCGCTGCCAGTTAAATAGTACTCACATTATCGCAGTAAATCATTGGAGCTTGTTTTTCGGGTACCTAGAGTTCTTTTAGTAAACCTTGTATCCATACTACTTCAGCAACTCCATCAGCAAGGGCCCGGAATTCAACTTTAGTGCTTGAGCGAGATACCACCCGCTATTTATGTGATGCCCATTAAATCAAATTCGTACCCAAAAAAGTGCAGTACCCTCATGTGCTCTTCCTATCATCTTGGCAACTTGCCCAATCAGCATATGTAAAGCAAGTAATATCTAAAGAATCAGCAGTTGTCAATGTAAGTCCATGAGAGATAGTTCCTTTGAGATATCTCAGAATTCGTTTTACTGCTTGTAGATGAACGTAGTAGGTTGGCTCATAAATTGACATGTTTTATTGACTGCAAAACTCACATCAGGTCTTGTATTTGTGCAGTACTGCAGAGCACCAACCAAGCTACGATTTACTGTGGGATCAGCTAACACTTCCCCTTCATACTTAGACAGTGGACCTATTGTTGCCATTGGTGTGACCACTGGTTTCCAATCCAGCATACCAGCCTTCTCTAACAGTTCTCTAATGTACTTTTCCTGGCATAAATGTACAATACCAAGTTTGCTTATGACTTGAAATCCAAAAAAATAGGACAGATCACCAAGATCTTTTAAAGCTAACACACTATGCAGTTGCGGAAGTAAGTTTGTAATCCCATAGCTGTTAGAACCGGTAACGATAATATCATCAATATGCACTAGAATTATTATCACTCCTTTAGTCGGATGCTGGTAAAACAAAGAGGCATCAGCCTTTGAATTTTGAAAACCCCACTGAAGCAAACAATTTCTCAGTTTCATATACCAAGCTCGAGGGTTTTGCTTTAAGCCATATATAGCTTTCTTCAAACAACAGACATGAGATGGATACCCTACATCCTCAAACCCTGGTGGTTGTTGCATATACACTATTTCCAGAAGGTCCCCATTTAAGAACGCATTAATAGAACTTACAGAGATTCAATGGCCGTAAAAATAACAAGCATGGGATGATGATGATGAAACTATAAGAAAATCAATTCAATCCAAGATCAACATAATCGAATTTAGGACACGAAAGTGCGGAAAGCATAGTGGCATTAACATATCTCTACAATAACCCGATTATCAAGCATTTAGTGCAATCTCTATTTAAGAACCGTTGACCGACAAGATCTGCAAAACATAGGTCGAAGTCGGTAATTTGGGTCTTCTTCTCCCTGACTTGCCGACGATCGATGGAGCACCACTGTTAGGGTTAGAGCAAGCAGAAGAGGGGACCTAGCACCTATTAATAAAAAAGTGTGACGCGTCCTTCCATCACGGGCTTAAGTCAAAACGTAGGCCTACACCGAATGTCTTACAGCCCACATCAATTAGATTGTGCAAAAGCTCAAATAAAAGATCACCTAAACTGAACGAGCTATTATGCATTGTCTCGCATACAGCCTGTTTTATAAAAACTGAAATCTAGAAATTTTATAAAAACAAACTAAAATAATAAAGGTAAAAATAAAATTCCAACAGAAACACAGGCATCTTCTCTCATTTTTGGGCAAATTTTGTTACTCAAAGTATTAAACCGAAGAGACATCATTTTAAAGGGGGATCAAACATAATCGACATCCAACTAATTATTATTAACAATCCCTTCCCTCTGAAGTCCCGGGTGTAAGACTATTCTCAGAGAGCAGCATTGTCTGACGTTTGCACACCAACTGAGATTAATTGGGTGATGGTGTTAAAGACTGAGATGTAGACGCCAGGAGTCTTCCTACCCGTCGGAGACGGCTGATAAGTCAAACATGCTTGACTCCTTTTTCATTTCTTTCTTCTTCTGAAAAAATAATGGTAAAATCAGTCAGACTTGTTGGTCTTTGTCAGATGTAAGTTCATCTCTCGACCTGCAAAACATTCCCCATTTTGTCTTTATCTCTCCGCAATCTACTCTGGTAAATAAAATATGTCATGCAGATCGAATCATTCATCCTTGGATGAACAGTGCCCATTCAGATAGATAGGTAGATAGAACTGCATAAAAGTAACATATGATAATTAATCATTATTCGGTGTACATAATATTTTACTAAATCTGCATATAAGTGCGGACTGGACAAAGACTTTATGAAGGCTCTAGAGGTCATCCCCCCAACCACAACATTTTATTCTCAGAAAGCAACTCTGTCTCACGTTTGTCCACCAGAGACAAACAAAGTCTCCCTGTGTTTCCATCCGATATAAATGGCTGATGGCTAAGACGAGTTGTAGACGCCCGCCCACCAGAGCCAAAGTCTTCTTACCCTGTCGGAGACGGTAACGGCACTTAACTTGCCGTGCACGACGGGGTGTATGATGCTGTCAAGGTAAGAAGAATATTATTCCATGATAATTGACTATTCCAAGTTGTTCGTCTAAGTCATTCTTGAACTATATATTTGAAGTTCTGGATGTTTTTTTCTGTTAATTTGAGAAAAGACTCTGTTCCAAATTAATAGAAATTACATAGATTCAATGGCCGTAAGTCACTAGTGACCTTGATCGACTTTATTTGTTTTTGGAATTCGTTGTTTATTCCTCGTTTAATCTTTTCCCGGAGACTACATCCTCGAACCTCTGTTTCGTTTGCCAAATATATTCTCGACGTGTTTGAATGTTCTATAAAGTTTTTTGAATTTAGGAAGATTAATCAACACGAACCCCTGATAGAACCAACCATAATCGCTAGAAGAAGGGCTGACTTGATGTTCCCAATCGTAATGAGACATAGGCATTTAGGCAGAGATCCACATAACCCACATAAAATAACAGGGGGAGAGAATTACTCGACACCAAACTCAGACTCTATAAAGGCAAAACCTGAAGCTCCAGAAAGTGGAGAGGTGTTGCATCCATATCCGCATCACATGTGTGGTGTAAAACCATCAAATAGAAACACGCACTTAATCTCGACTTGCGTTTGTTAGGAGCTCCCTTACGACCTCGAAGTCTTTGCATGTAATAATGGATTCAAGCCCCCGAGATGAGTCCTTCGTGGGTTGTAGTTATTTGTTGGTGTGGTCGATGGAGATTTGGGGTTCCAAGCTGGAGTATTTATATACGGACATAAGGATAATAGTCACGCGCTCTGTCCCTCACACGCTGGGCTTAAAAATGTGAAGCATTCGGGTTTCATCCTTGTCCAAATATTATACAAACCAAATCCATCGCACAACAGAAGAGCGGAAGCCAAAAGAGAGTTAACAAACCAAGGAATCCAGAGACGAGGTGGACCACGAAGAGTTAGGGGGATTGGGCAAAATAAACATTCTTTTCCCTATGCTCCTTGGGCAGATCTTTTGAAGGAGAAACTTAGGAGGAGTTTAGGCTGTGTTTGTACAGGGGGTTTAAAGAACAAGGCATCACCCTGGTTTAAGGCTAAAATTTCATGTCAGGTACTCCCGTGAGTTTGGACATGTAACCGTTGACATTGTTTCAGACATGTCAGTGATCTGTTCAGACATGTACACGCTTTTTTCTATACGTATTGTTTTACTGTTATGATATGTGATGTTTTAGCCTCCACCCTATGACCCCCATTTTAGCACAAAACGTCACCTTCAGTTCACTAATTCCTCCTTCATGACACGAAGGGAGAAATTCAAACAGGAAGTTATAACCATGGAAAAGAGAACTCATCACTGGAAAGCAATAAATGAAAGGAAGAAGGGAAGCTCGGACAGACACATAGCAATGGAAATTGAGATGAGGCATGAGAAGGTAAGGATGCATCACGAATGCCCCAATCAAACCCCGCCACTAATATTTCCATTCCAATGCACATTGAGAATAGCTATACCTCCAAAGTTCAACATAACAGTCTAGTCAAGTTATGAATGACATGTCCATTCGGACTAGCCACAGCGGCATTCCCATTTGTAGATCACAAATCACGATTGCATCTATTTGCGGATTAAGTGCTTTTGATTTTGGAAGAACTTCTCAAAAAGTGATTACACTATCCCATTGAAAGTCAAAAAGTGATAAGGTCTTCCGCTTCTTGTAGTGCAATGTTGGCGAATTTGTCTGCTTCTTCATTGCCATTCCTCCGCACATGGAGGATAGTTGCCTTTCCAAGGCTAGCCAAAAGCTAACCTAAAATTAAGAGTCCTAAGTTCTGTGACGTCAGTAGGCCTTACTCTAAAGTGATTATTTGGAGTTCAGAAAGTATTCTTATGAGCAACTAGATGGACCAATACAGGCAGAGGAAAGGTTTGCTGCAATACGAAGTTTTAGTGGATGGTCAATCAATGATTTAGATATGCAGGATAATGAAAATTGTTCATTGTGTTTTTAATATTCACAAGAGCCGGTGGAGTTGGCTTAAATCTTGCGGCTGCTGATACTGTTATTTTCTTTGAGCAAGACCAGAATCTTCTGCTGCAGAAACTAGCGGAAGAAGTCCAGGTGCAGCAGCGACCGCTGGTTCACCATTTCCTGATAATAGGACGGTCGCAGCTTCACCACAACTGGGTTTTTCCAGATCAAAGTCCTGCTGCATATCCATCAAATTCGGGGTACTTGGAGCAGTATGGTTCTGAGTTCTCCACGGTTCCTCTGTCGTTGACGGAAAGCACATCATGGACGTCTAGACCTCTTCCAAGATACTGAAGATGGCGGAGTCATAAACCAAAAGGATAGTGAGTTTTTCAAATATGCCCAAAGTTCCGTGATCTTCTCAAGCTTCGAAGATTCACCAGTGTCGTCGCTGTCCTTGTTTGCATCTGAACTTAAAAATGCCTCGAGTTCGCCCTTCAACTTCTCGACAACCGTTTTCTTCTCCTCCTTGAAATGTACTTTGCTTCCGACGGCTTCACCTGGACTGTCTCAACTGTGAATGGAGGCCTCTATCGTCCTCGGTCGCTTCGAGGAGGAAGGATATGGATGACAATGATAGTGTTGAAAACGTAAACACATCATTTAACCAAACAAAAGGAGTCTGCAATATTCGACATTATGAATAGATCGATCTTAGACTACATCCATGAGAGAAGACAATAGCAGAAAGCTCATTAAATCTTCTTACTTGGGGTAACATTTCACGTCGTGTGGTCGAACCGACGATGCCATCGAGGGGGGACCGTTTGGAGCAGCTCGGAATGAACTCGTGCTCAATGCTGGGACCAGCCGCATTGGGCCCATCTTCCAAGTTCAAGTCGGTATCCAACAGCAGCAGTTTCCAGTCGGCCTCACGTGGTTTTACCGCCAAAGGGATATGCTGTATCTGAAGGCCTAGCGACTCTTGTTTTTCATCAAGGAGTTTCTCCTTGGCTGTGACCGCTTCTGCAGGAGAAGAGTCCCCAACTGTTGAGCCAATCGCTGTCGCAGATGCGGCCCTCTGTTCTTGTATTGCTGCTGAGATCCATAAACCGTCATCAACAAACTATGGATAAAACGTTACATGCACCAACAAGTTTTCAAGCAATTGAAAATGAACAGCCACCTTTTAACCCATCGTTGGTCGCTATGAGATCAAGTTCGAGGAGATTGAGGAGGCGTCCAAGATCGATTCCACTAGTCCAGTTTTATGGAGGCTGGCCAATCTTGAGCTTCAACCGACCCCTATTAGCAGTCCCACCCCATATAATCCCAATTGGCCGAGGCTTCTCTCCATCTTCACCATTCAATATAATTAGACTTCCGCTGTCCCCTTCCAGATAAAAGTTTGCTGGTTTTCACCAACCACGAGAAAATCGGTCAAGAAGCAGATTCCTATTTCGTCGTTGTACTCAAGCGCATATGCCAAAACAGTTCCATTTGTCAGCCCTGAACTTCGTCCAACCTTCATCACCTGTTTTCCAATAAGGCTACTGTACGCGCGCTTTCCGGCCTAGCACGCGCGAGGCGGTTCGGACGACCCGAGGATCCGGGCCCGCTCCCTAAGGCCCAACCGGTCGGTGTCGCGACTAGAGCGTCGGACGCTGCGGAAGGGAATTGGGTCGAACCCTCCCTTGGTTCCTGAATGGACCTGCGAGGCGTTTCGCCAACCGTCTTCAGTCATGAAGGCGACGGGCGAAAGGCTGCACGTAGGCCTCACAAAGGAACGTTCAGGAGGACTCGAGGAGCGGCTCGTGTCGCCAGTCCCTCATCCAAAATGACTTCGTAAAAAAAAAATGTTGTTTAACCTAGGTAAACGGTTACGGAGTCGCCACCGACTTATTTTTGAAAACTGGTCTAAGTCGGAAAACCAGAGTAGGGTTCGGGGATCCCTAATTACTAACTCTTACACTTAAACATGCGAAAAGGTGACGTTTGCTCCAAAAGTTTGCTTTTGGTTAACGGGTGTTGGACCCGATCCGGGCATGACTCCGGACTCATGTCAATGTTTTACGGGCGTTGGACCCGATTCAGGCTTTTTGAGCCCGAACTCATGTGTATTGGTTTGGCAAACAACATGCGACGATAAAATCCTGAAAGCCTAATAGCATGCACAGCAATCACATATCAAGTATTTAGATCAAAGAGAGCGGGGAAGGGTGGTGATCGTGGGCCTATGCACTTGGGCCCACGACCCGTTACATGTGGAAATAACAAAATGTCGGGAGGCCCGCACCTCCCTCATGTACCTGAAATGACGGTTGGGGCCGCTTTATAATCTTGACATCGCGGTTTTTACACACGCGGAGAGATCCACGCGGTTTGATACACGCGCCTTCAAGTAATCTTTGAATGCGCCTTTGAGTAGTCTTCGAGAATTTGGCGTCGATCTTCCGAAGTCGCATGCTCAGTGTACATGCGAAAATAAAATAAAAGCATGCATGATTAGTATTGTTAAACTTAATGAAATTCGATCAAATTAAGAAAAGTAAGGCATGTCTTACCGCTTTGATCGACGACGTTCGATTAAAATGTATAGTCGGGAATATTGACGAAGTCCCACCGTGTTTTACATGCAAAACAGAAGGAAGATGGAGGTTAATAAAGTAATATGCAAGAAGACATAAATTCTACTAAATCACCTGGAGAATTACACGAAAATATGTATTATATGAAATCATTTGACAAATCAAAATAGCAAATATCATACGAATTTTAGTGATTTTGAAATCTAAAAGAAAGAATCATTTTAACACATGTTCAGACAATAGTAAAAGTAAATAGCGAATAAACATTAAACATTTAAAATTACTTTACCTCTTTGTCGGTACTTCAGATTCTTCCACTCCATCTCCACTTGAGGAAATTCCAATCGTGATCAGAGGGAGGCACACCTTGTTGAGCGCTTGGAGGGTGGCAGCTTCAGGGGATGAGAGGCAGTGGAGCTCTCAGGTTTGGAAAGTCTAAGACGATGGGTTTCGTGTTTGGGGAACCCACCATGGGTCCCCGCTAGATGAAGAAGAAGGCGAGGCTGATTTAGTGGCAGCCAAGTGAGAACGCCGCGACTGAAGATGGAACGGGACGGCTGGCTGCTGCACGGTAGTCGGAGGTGGGTCGCCCCCTGGAAGATGGAGCTCATTGGAATCGAAGATCCGGCGTTGGGCGAGCCAGATCTAGGTCTCTGGGGGGTTGCTCGAAGCTGTCGCACCACTCCTCGTGAAGAACAGCCATGGGGAAGGGGTTTCGCCGCTGCTGGTTCTCGATCTGGGGACACCGGAGAAGGCGTGGTTGCCGTTGCAGGTTCTCGGGACACCCGGGGAAGGTGGGTTTGCCGCCTCTGGATCTGGAGGGTTTAGAGTTGCCTCCGGCATGTCGAGGTTGAGAATGGAGTGGTCGTCCGCCGCATGAGGAGACGCTGGGAGGTGAGGTCCGTTGTCCTTTGGTGTGAAGGTCGGCTGGGTGTTCCTCTATGGTTAATGAGGAGCTTGGGGTTCGCTGACGGAGATGGATGGAGCAAGACCACTGGGAATCGCTATCATCGGCAGCCTCAAGTGTCGGAAGCATTGCCGGTAACTGGACGCCCTTCTGAGAGCTGCTGGTTGTTGCGGCTGAGAAATTGAAAGGGTCATCGTCTCCATGACACATACCTGCACGTAAAAAGGAGACAAGTCAAAGTAAAACGAGAGCTCCCCGCGACGCTAACGTGCGTTCACGAGGAGCTTGAACACGGTCCTCCACTGAAGGCGAGGGATAGGAATTGGTCGGGTTATCTAAGGGAAGCTTGTTTCCATCGCTGGTGCGGAGAGATGCCAAACGTCACTGGTCACAGCCTAATGGAGCCGAAGAGGAGTGTCATGTTGCTGCGTGAAGTCTGCCGCAACCAGAGGTATGACATCCTTCTCATTGTTGTTGTCGAGTACTCCGCTTGGGTTGGTGACACGGGGTTTCTCCATTCATGTTGCTAGACCTACCTTGGGGTCGCTCGTTGCAGGGAAGGGCGGAAGGAACCTCTCAAAGGTTGAAGCTCCCTCTCTGTCTCCTCTGTTTTTTCTTTTTTGTCCGAGCCTGTGGGGAATAAGAAGGGACTCCCCAACAGGGATCGTGTCCAGATTTTTTTGTTCCAAAAATCTCGGGGAGGAGAGGTGAGTGGGGAAGCCGTTGAGCGTCCAAAAATCTCGGGTGTGAGGGGTGAGTGGGGGTCTGCAGGACTAACCAGAGAATCCTAACAAGAACCTTTCGACAGAATGTGTCTTCTTCTTTTTCTTTTTTTTTTTAAAATGTTGATATAGAATTCATGCTAATACGGATGTCCAATGAAATGCATACACCTAATCTCTTGTTGAATGATACTCTTAAGTCAATTTCGAAGCAAAAGATTTTTTTCTGTTGTTTTCTGCATGTTCTTCATAATGTCTGATGTTCTTTCCCATTTTGCAATCAACTGTGATGAACATGAATAGATATACGGCAGCAAAAAGTTATCATGTGGTTATTTCATTTTTGTGATGCCCATATGTTCCATTTCTAAAATGAACACTACTGGATGTTTTGCTTGTCTGAAGGACAAAAAGTTCAAGAGTTGTCAAACACTGTTGCAACACGCCATCATGGTCTCAAAGATGGCTCGGAAGAGAGCACACAAAGCCTTAGCATTGGTGGTTCATCAGGTTCTAGGTTGGGATTTTGAAGGGCTGCTAGTCCTCGAGAGGAAAGGACAGTCGTTGAGCCAGTCCTTATCGGTGCCAGTGAGCATGACTAATACATTGCGGTGGTTTGAGTTGGAGATACTGCACTGTGTATACAGCAATGACTTTGCTTCTCTCGTCTGTGCTGATTACTGGTCTCTGCGTTTCAAACTTGGTGCCGAATCAGACAAGAGTCCTGTGGCATCATCCATAGCTCGAGTTCTCTGTAATATTTGGCTTCATGCAGTGGGTAATATTTGTAGCATTTTCTTCAAGTTGCTGGGTGATGCTGGTGTTGAAAAAGAAGAATGTATTTGTTGTTCCTTCTATCTGAGATTTTTCTGGTCATCGCCCAAACAGGCAACGTCGTCGTTCCTCTCGGAAGGCCCATCTTCCTCGACACTATTATTGTCTATCAGAGATCGACGAAGCTTCTCGAATAATGGTGGAGATGTTGTACGATTATGTTTGTTGTCTAGTTGCTTTTCCCAAAGATCCCTAAATTCTGGGCTTATGGTGAAATGTTTGCTAAAGATAATAATTTAATTTTTTGTTGTGAGCTTTCCCAAATCCTTTCACTCTTTTAAAAGGTTTCGCTCTCAATATCCCAGGCTCATGGGGGTTCAAAAGCTTTCAAGGATCATCGCCCTCGTCACTATCATCATCATCCCTGCTTGCATGATCAGCATTACTCCCATTATTGAACTCGAAATTCTCAAAACCAAGCGGGACAATTCGGGCCTGCATCATCAACACCAGCATGTGATCGGCAAGATGCAAAGACAAATACACGAGGCTTCCCTGGAGTAGACGGACACCCCCCCTGAAGAGAAAGCTGAACGAGTTCGGAGGTAGGCTTATAATAGTGATCGGGGTTGTTTGCCTGGTTGTTTGGGTTACGAACTACAAGAACTTCCTGTCATGGGAGATCGTGGACGGATGGTGGGCAAACATCCAGTTCTCCTTCCAGAAGTGCACCTGTTATTTTGAGATTGCCGTCACGCTTGCCGCGGCGGCGATTCCCGGAGGGCTTCCAGCTGTCATCACTACTTGGCCTTGGGCATGAGGGAAAATGGCACAAAAGAATGCGATAGTTCGCAGGTTCCCTAGTGTAGAAACTCTGGGGTGCATGACCGTGATTTGTTCGGGCAAGACAGGACTTTGACGACAAATCAAATGTCCGTGGCAGAATTCTTTACCTTGGGTGGTAAACCGGCATTGCTAGGAATCTTCCTTGTTCAAGGCATGACCTACGATCCGAGGGATCGCATGATATCCGAATGGAATTGTTATAATATGGATGCTAGCCTATAATTTGTAGTAGAAATCTGTGCGGCGCTGATGTATATAATGATGGGCGTCTTTTCCATCGGTAGACCCGTTAGCCACTGAATTCATTTCATCCTTCAATGGCGAGCTCGACATTTTTTAATTGTAATAATCCCTTTTGTGTGGAGAAATTCCGTGGATGAACCGGATGTTTCTCCCTTCTCTGTGAAATGGAGCCGATTGTTATCCCCATTGCTTGTCATTCTTACAGTAGCTATTTCGAGATCTCTATTACCCAGCACAATGTCCTGAGGGATTCAAGAACATCCTCCGTGCGTGAACCTGACATGCTTCCTGAAGGGATCTCCAGGACGACGAGTCTGGAAAAGATAAGCATGAGGGAGCACGCACAGTTAATGCACCTACCGATGTCTTTCAACGCGATGTCCTGGCGATGTCTTTCAGAGGTGGCCAAGGCTGGTGCCTGGTCTCATCATCAAGATAACAGAGATATTAATGTTAAATATCACGCTCAACATGTAAAGAAATCTAAAAAGATTAATTTGGGGTATTTACAGCTACAACTAGGAACTTGCAAGTCAATGACCTTAACATTGCCGATCTCCCAACACCCACAGGTAGCTCTTGACATTTCTATTCCTCACAAATGGCAGATTGCCCATGAAGGCACCGTCCTTCCACCATCTGCATGGAAGTCAACCATCGTAAACTCCGATAGCTATCCTAGAGAGGTTATAAAGCAGGTGTCTTCTCGAGAACGGGAGTTTTGTCATCCTTACCTCACGACATCGCAGATTTCCTTCTGGTTCAACTTCTAAATTCAACTTGGCCAAGGCGAGCACATTTTCGTTGACAGAAGCATCATCCTGGCAGATAGAGATGAAACGCCATGCCTCTAATCTCGGATATCCACGTCGGATGGGTTAGACCAAGGCATGCCTCCCAAGCTTCATGATAAAAAGGCTTCCTATTGTCTCATCGACGGAATTGAGGGTCCTTGAACTCTTCAAACACATCTACAATTTTGCAAGCCCAAGTTACAGAGAAAGAAGGGTCGCCGATGATGTACGTCCAATATTATTTAACAGCAGCAAGATCACCATAACGCTTACGAACCGCTAGAGGCGTAGTAACCGTGCTGATGGAGCAGCCGGAAGAGAAGGGAAACCATGTGGAGGTCATCGTTGCAATCTCTGCCCTCGATGAGGATGCAGTAGCTTCCGGACAACTAAGCTCTCAAAGAAACTCTTCCTTCCCGACCAAACTTCCCGGGAATCATGAAATCGACTATGAATTCATCGACATCGAGTCAGAGCCCTGATCACCCTGCCTGCAACAAACCTGTGAAAAGACAACATAAAGCAGAAAAATCGTGAACAAAAAAAAAAAACTCAGAGATTCTTGCAAACAAGCTCTCCTAAACTTTCGGTAACAAGAAACAACAAAAATCAGATCCCACGATCAGCCCCCTCAATTCCCACGATCCTCCCCGAGATTTCTGGGATCAAAAAAATCTTCCTAACAGAAAGGCTCAGAATAAAGACACGACAGGAGAAGAGAAAAAGGGGGCGACAGAGAGAAAGCAGAGGACTCACCTTCAGAGAACTGAACCATCCACAATCTTACCAGAAAGACCAGCAGTCTCGCCCCGGCCACATCCTCGCCATCCTCCAGCCAAGGTAGGTCCATGCCAAAGACATGGAGACCCCGTTCAGCCAACCCACACCACGGTGTTTGCTCAATCAACCTGCTGAAACATACGCGATCAGAAGGAGGTTACGCCAGCAATCTAAAGCGCAATCGGAGCCTTTTAGTCACTCAACTCCAGCGTCTATCGTAGGCCAAGAAATTGAGAACCTTCAACCGTCACCCCCAGCAGCTCTTGGCTTCGCAAAGGGGGCTCCTTTCTGCTTGATGTTTTTGTTTGTTTATGCAGGTCTACGGAACAGTCGGTAAAATCTGAAAGCTCTCCCAAGATAGATCGAACAGCGACGTCTCCTCCAGCAACGGCCGTCCTCAAGTCTAGTTACGACGGTCCATAGATCCTCTCAGTCGTCCAGTAGTGGCGTCTCCAAGTCCTCCCGTTTCCACAGTCCCTAGGCGTCTTCAGAACCGGCGGCAACAACAACCATCCCCCTGGCCATCCCGGCAATAGACGCTTCTGTTCTCCCAAAGCAACAACAAATTTTGCATTGTGGCTAGCTCCAGAAAGAGGCGATTGTCTCCTCTGCTGCAGAGGACAAATTCTCCCAGGAGCCATCTCCCACTAGCCAAACTGCGGCAACAACTTGCCATGGCTTCAAATCTTTACTCACCAGCAACCGACCGTCTCGGCTACTCCCCAACTTCCAGCCGTGCTGCAGACCAAGCCCTAACACCGGCAGCAACAGACGCAAAGAGATCCTTCCTCTATCTTTCCTCGGCAATCTGCGGCCAGACGCCCCCAAATGTCAGATCCGTCTCATACTCACCCCGCCGAGGCCAAGGGCGCCCAACCTTAGACCCTAGGTCGAACCCCATCCGTCTTCAAGGAATCCAGGCTTCTGTCAATCTGCCTCCCTCCGACTGACCTGCCGATCAAGGATTCAAGGGCCAGATCGAGCGAATCTTGATCCCCCAAGTCGCCTCCTCTACGCTGGATGCATACTTTCTGCACAGCCGTCCTCTGACAACCACAGCCGGCGCCACCATCTCTGCCGTCATTCAGCGAATCCCCCTCTCTCCCAGGTGCGTTCGAACCCATGGAGCCCTTTCTTTTTTTCAATTTGTTCTGTTCGTTTTAATTTTTGTTGATCTGACCAGAAACTTCATTATTTTTTTTATTATTATTTTGTTTTCATTACCATCACCGTATGCCCACAATAGGACTATGCCCACAATAGGACTAAAGGAATAATCATCATTTATCGTTTATTATCTTTCCGCATGCGTAAAAACCGCGATGTCAAGATAATAAAACGGCCCCAACAATCATTTCAGGTACATGAGAGAGTTGCGGGCCTCTCGAAGTTTTGTTATTTCCACATGTAACGGATCGTGGGCCTACCACGCTTCCCCGCTCTCTTTGATCTAAATACTTAATATGTGGTTGCAGTGCATCCTTTAGGCTTTTAGGATTTTATCGTCGCATGTTTTTTGTCAAACCAATACACATGAGTTCGGGCCCAAAAAGTCCGAATCGGGTCCGACACCCGTAAAACATTGACATAAGTCCGGAGTCATACCCGGATCGGGTCCAACACCCGTTAACCAAAAGCAAACTTTTGGAGCAAACGCCACCCTTTTCGCAACTTCAATGTAAGAGTTAGTAATTAAGAATCCCCGAACCAATTGTTTTTCCAACTTAACAGTTTTAAAATAAAAGTCGGTGGCGACTCCGTAATTGTTTACCCAGGTTAAACAACAACACATTTTTACAAACGGAGCCATTTTTGGATGGGTAACGACAACTCGAGCCGCTCTTTGGATCCTCCCCGAATTTCCAAGCGAGGTCTCACGCAGCCTTTCGCCCGTCGCCTTTAATGACTGGAGGCGGTTGGCGAAACGCCCCGCAGATCTGTTCGGGAACCAAGGGAGGGATTAACCCGGTGTCCTTCCATAGCATCCGACGCTCGAGTCGTGATGCCGACTGGATTGGACCTCGGGGAGCGGGCCCGGATCCTCTTGTTGCCGGAGCCGCCGCGCGCGTGCTAGGCCGGAAGGCGCGCGTACACCATTTCCAGCACCATGTATCCCAACGATATTCCCATCCCCATCCCGGCTCCAAAACCCATCGCCACGAACTTCCACTCCAGCCGCCCTCCTCCCTCCTCCTGTCCACTGTCCTTTCCTTTCGACGGTGGTTGGGTTTCCTTGTTTCCCTGACCACATGATCTTGTCAACGAAATCCCACATAGTCCAGAATTTCCTTGGAACGAAATATTTGAAAAGGTGTCGATGTGTCCTCCCGATGGTATAGGCCCCGTGAGGTTGTTCCTTGAGAGGTCCAAAAATCCTAGGGACGTTAGTTTCACCAATTCCTTAGGAATTTCTTCCATCAGATGGTTATAAGAGAGATCAAGCGATTCCATATTTGTCAAATTCCCAATGGATGGAGTGATCGATCCCGTGAAGTCATTGTGAGATAAATTCAAGCCCTTGAGCGATTTAAGCACTCCGATGGTTTGAGGAATTTCTCCATTGAAGTGGTTACTCGTTATGCCCAGCATTACAAATTGCTCATTGATCATCTCCATCTCTATCTCGACCCCTTTCCAGTCGATCATCAACGACTCACCAGTACCTCTATACACAATCCACGAAAGACCATGAGCTATGTAAATCTCGTATCGTGTCATGCCAAGCAATCCTCCATTGTCCATTAAGTTACCCTCAAAATTATTATTGGATAGGTCCAGGATAATACCCGGGCGAAGTTATGAGTTTCCTTGGAAATAATAACTTGGCCATGGAAATTGTTGGACCTTAAACTGAGGACCTTCAACGGAAGATTCCCCAGGGGAACGAATCCATTACATTGTTGTTGCTAACGTCCAAAGCTTCCGATTGTTAACAATGAGTTAGAGATCTCGGCAACGGGCCCTGATATAGATTTCCATTGAAATCAAGTGTCATCAACGGACTCCCTTCATAAAAAATCTCTTGAATATGACCGACAAACTCATTCTCACGTAGGTGCAAGTGCTTGAGATCGGGGGTGACGTTTTTTAAGCAGTCGGGCAAGGTGCCCGTGAGACTATTTTGTGACAAGTCTAGCCACATGAGTTTGGTAGCATTACAAAATAGTGAAGTGATCTCTCCCGAAAAATAGTTATTGGAAACTGAATAGTAAATTTTCTTAGCGGACGGAGCTGGAAGTATTTCATGAGAGGTTTGCTCTTTAAACCCTCTATACAAATATAGCCTAAACTCCTCTTAAGTCTCTGTCTCTCCTTCAAAAATTCTGTTGTTAAACATGTTTCCGTAAGCAGCTTTTCTACATGTAACCCATGCCACCCTACTTTTCGTACTCCACCCCCCATTCATCTTTTTTGTGTGTGTTTTCCAGTGCTAAGTAACAAAATCTACAAACCCATAATTTACGATCTCAAAAAAGCCACACCACCAAAATTCACTCTTTTAAGGGGTTTTTCAAAACAGCAAAATGAAAATTCACCCATGTGCATATCAGGAACATAAAGATCAACTGTTAACCATCTATTGGAGTTCCCCCCTCCCCATCGATGTTCGTATTTTTTTAATTGGCAGCTACATCTTAATGTGGTAAGGAGTTCCTGCTTTCGGGAGATGAATAAGGAGAAATAAAGAGGGGTTGGCATGAAGCTCTCTTACATTTGTAATTTTTGTTCTTATCTTTAACATAAGAGAAGCTGCATGCTTTATTAATGTATATCATAACATCATCATGGTGAAGCAGCAAAACAAACAAAATTCTAGAAACATTCAACATTACATGTAAGTTGGATTCTCACAGTTTACCTTCGACCATTGCTCTGTTGGTCACCCTTCTAGAAGCACATCAGACGAAGACAATGATGGAGACCTTGGGGGATAACTTGCGAGGGTTGTTGAAGCACAAGAGTATGACTTGCAAGGCCAGGCTCGCCAGGACAATCTCTCTTTCACCCCTTTTAGTCAAAATTTAATTGATTTGTTCAAAAAGTTTTTTTTAATGAATTAAATTAAAACTAGTTAAAATGAAAAAAAGAAGTTTATAAAATATGTAAAAGAGTAATTAATAAAAGAATGAGTCATGGAGAATATATCAGGCTCCCATCAAGTCAAACAAAGTCTCCCGGTCGAAAATAAATGGCCGATGATTGAGACGCCTTAACTTACCGTGAATGATGGGGATGGTGGATGATGATGCTGTCAATGTAAGAAGCACTTTATTTCATTATCGGAATTGAATAATCCAACCCCCTCGATTCATACTTAATACATTACGTGAATCACGCTTCCGATGTTTTTCTCTGTTAAAATTTACGAGAAGACACTCGTCTAGTCATAAGTTTTCTTTTGAAAGATAAACATTTTTAAAAAATAGCAGTGACTAATTTATTAAAAAAAATAACTGAAGCACGATACAATCTTCCCTCATTTTTTTCAAATTTTGTGACCACAATAAAATGAGGAACTTAGAAGGGACATACAGACACTCTGCAAATACTCCGAGGGAGGAATTAGATGTTGCAAACTATTTCTTTATGAGCTAAACAAAAAATCATATCTTAATCTTAAATTTAGTTGTTAGGAATGCTCAAATATTTAGAAACAAGTATAATGATAACACGATGGAAATTAGTTTGTGGTAGAATTGATCATTTGGCATTAAAATTATAATCTACCGGAGGCCAACATGCCGGTAATATGGTACAACACAATATATTTTTAAAAAATGATTTAAATTTTGATATAAGGGATTGCATCTTATTAGGAAGAGGACGACTGAACATGGATTCATCTATCGCCGTGTCTTTTAATCCTTCCAGGTGTCGCAACTCAGGTTAGAGGATGGCCATGCATGCAAACAAGGGCTGTCGGGATAAATCTCCCAGCGCATCCTTTGATACATGCTATACTTAGGCTTGTTGTAAATATCGTAATGGTGAAAGCTCCAGGGCCACCGGAAGCTACAGTAGAAAAGCGTGGTGAAAATCTAGCTCGGATGGAAGCAGAAACTCCATGTCTCTCTTGCCTTCACGTTGTGAAAGCCCAGGTTGTCGTTCTTAGATTTACAGTGGATGGTGAGCACCTGGTCGATACAGTTCTTCATCACCACCGTCACTTTGAACCAGAAAGCATCTGAACCATTGAGCAAGAGGACAAAAGGCGCAGCCGATTCAATACTATGAACCGATGCCAGCATGGAGATGAAGAGCAGCTTCTTCCACAGCTTTGTCATCGTTCCCCTCCCCTTTAACAATCCAGAAATGTTGAGATGCAGTTTATGATGTCCTCCTCATATAGTAAATGGTCCATTTGGTTTTCCTTTCTTGCAATTAATTATGATAATCTGGCCAAACCGATCCACATGATCATTGTAATAACTATCCGGATCAATCAGATTCTGTCTTTTTCGTTTCTTTTACATACTTAATTATCTAAACCTGTACTTATTATATATATTTCATTTTGTTTCTTCCATCCAGACACAATCGATGGATTTACATTATTTGATGATGAGGTATCTACGTCACATCTGAATCAAATGGCTGGCTGCGACCCCCTCCTCCTTGATCCTTGGCGACTCCCGGTCGATTCGCAGCTTCAGGTTTGGCTTCAGCTTCAGGTTTTTTTTTTCTATTCGAGAAGGAATAATGGATTTGGTTTCTTTTGCAATGCTTCTGTTCATTCCTCAGTTTCAGGTTTTACTGCATGCCTTTATTTTAGTTTACTGGTATGGTTAGATGAGAATATGTAGTAGTAGGAGAGGTTTAAGAAATTCTTATAAGCCCAGAGACGGAGATCCCAAACAGACCGAGGAAGTGGAGATCCTCCATGGTTGAAAATATACCCAAGTCAAACTCACCGGCGAAATTGTTATATGATAAGACCAGGTAAGTCAATCACGAGAGGTTTCCCATCGAGTTGGGAACTAAACCGTTGAAAGAGCAACCCCATAGGGACAAGTAATCAAGATTGGGAATCCACTTGGACTCGGGAAGCGTGCTGGTGAGATCATAATTCAACCATAAGTCAATAACTTGAAGATTTGGCAGCCCAAAGAGAAATTCCACAAACTTCCCTCTCAACGAACAATATGAAAGCTTGAGGGAAATCAAAGAAGAAGAGACATTCATAAAGGATGCAGGAGTGATGATGGACATATTGACATAGCCAAGATTGAGTTCCTCCATCTGAGTTATGTTCTGGATGCTCATGGTATGATCTTGCCTCACCAGCCCATGAAGATTATCAGAGAGATCGAGGGAAATCAGCTTTGACAAATGTGAGATTTCGGTCAGAAGGTTGCCCGAAATATTCGAATGAGAGAGATCAAGATGTAATACCTCAAATAATATCTTAGCACAAAATGCTTACAAAGATCCATGCTCCAACCATCCCCGTGAGTCGTCGGTTCCTCGGCCGAGACGCACTCCGTGTGCCTGCAACAATCCTAGCTTTTGATCCCTGAGATCAACAAATGATGGGAAGGAAGAAACAGAGGCAAGAAATGCCAATATTTTTGGCTGAGCCAATGAGGGCATCTAAGAGCCTGAACTCAAAACACCAACCAAACAAATCGTCATTTAAACCAATTGTCAGCAATACATCGTTCGACGCTGTGCAGACAACATAAAATGCACAATAGCAACAACAACAACGGCCACGTTACAACCACCTCAGCAGCAGAACAACAACATTGACCAGCTGCAAGCTTCCCGCATTCAACGCAGGAGTCATGTCTGCGAACACCAACAGCAACCTCTACTTGAGATGTGGACTCTCCTTGGACAAATCAAAGGCGAACAAAGGCTGTCCGAACACAGCCCCTTCTCGCAGCCTCACCCGGCTCAATCCAGCATTAGCCATTCGACATAATGGCGGAGTACCTCGGCTAAATCCAGCGGTGCTCCCTTTTGATCCTGACGAACCTGTGTAAGATGCGATGATGACCAATCCTCAACCTCGAATCTGGTCGTCTGGACCTCCAGCAACTGTACCACCTGACCTGGAACCCAAAGCGTTCTCGGCTTCAACCGTGACTGATGGCTCTCTACTGTACCTCCACGTCCCGCGACAGCCTCTCAACTACAGGAGAAGCAGCAGTAACCTACTGTCGCTGCGGCGGCTGCTCGAAGCGAGACTCCACCAAGCCGGCTGCTTCTTCAATACCATCGGTCCCCTGTAGTTGCATCGAAAAATGGTCAATTGGTGAAGAAGCCTCGTTGAGACATCAAGTAAGAAGCAGCAGCAGAAGAGAATGAGACAGCAGCAGGAGGATTTGCAGTCGACACCACACATGCAAACCTGGCACAGTTGTAAGCAACCACGACTACAGCCACAACAAAAGCAATCGCAACAACAGTAACCATCTGTGCAACACCGGAATGGGTCTCACCTCGCAGACAGAAATGCGGATGGGACTAAGGGAAGTGATCCCCTTGTAAGACAGAACCCCAGAACCTTCCCATACCTTCCCGAAGTCTGAGCTCATCAAGGATCAGAGCTCGTTGCGTTTCGGATCGACTTCCGCTGTCCGGTGCATCCCTAACGTGTCCGGTTCCTCCCTTGTTGTTAAGAACTCCAATGCCGATCAGCTCGTCAAGACTACAGAAAAAGAAACCATTACATCTCCGGGCCGTGGAATATCACCCATGAACTAATTTAATGCGACCTGCGGGAAGCGTTTTACCGTGGTCAGACTCGAAGATGCCGAGACCAACCACCAAGCTTACAAGACTCTGACTGTGACTCGGCCAGTCCGTCACTGGTCCCATCTTCTTCGAAGAGACTCTCTACCAGTCCGCCGTGGACAGGGTCAGGATAGCCGATATGCTCATTGAGCAGAATATTGTCCCCGGGATCAATCGACAAAGGCTTGATGCTTCTTTTTGGTTCGAACAACAAGTCATCGTGCCAGGGAGTCGATAGCCTTGCATCTCACTCTGATGCTTCACGAACAGTGGGGAGAGGTCCTGAGAAATACAAAATTCATTAGCCCACCATTGCCACTAGGAAGCCTCCCTAAAGTCCCATACCCCGAGATTCAATTTCATTGTGGCTAAACCCAGCCCAAAATAAGAGAACCAAAACAAACCTCAGCCCGACCCAAAGAAAAACCAAGCAAAGCCTGCAGTAACTAATGCCAAGCCCAAGCCCAAACACATTTTGTCTTCCCCGACAAAGTCTTACCAAAGGACGATCTTCCCCCCCTCTGACGGTTGCCAATTCAGGCTGAAGACCCCAAATTCTCAGCCACTGTCCACCACCTGCAGGAAATAACTAAATGAAATCCCAACAAAACTAGAAAGAAAAAAAGAGGAATTGGATGAACTAGATAGGAGAAAACCAGCGGGGGATCGGTGAGGTTTAAAGAGGGGAGGGGTTTCTGAAAGAAAGGGGACTAACCGGAGAGGAGGGGGATTCTCTTGGCGATAAAAAAACGGGGAACCAAAGCCATTCTTCTTTCTTTCACTGGCTCCCCATCAACAGGAGCAGAGGATTTTCTTGAATTTCCTTCTTCTCCACTTCTCGACCGTCTTCGTCACAGCAACCGTCTTTCATCTGTTCTGAGCCAAGGTACATACCTTGAAGATGGTGATCTTCCAATCTCGCAGCCACCTCTTCGAGAAGGACGTCCAGCCATCGCGTACACCCCGCGATAGCCCGTGGTCAGACATTTTCAAGGAGCTGTCCTCCCACGCCTTCCCGACATCATTAACAACAACAGAGATGACCAGACGACTCCCAAAGCTGCTCCTCTGTCACCTCTCATCTCAGCTACCCTGTTCTCCCGAAGCCGGCGCCAACAACCAGCTTCTCACCGACGTCCCTATTCCAACGATAGCATCCTCCTGAACGTTCAACGACCGACCCCTGTTCTTCCTGATCACGCCTACAGCAGAGAACCAGTCCTTCCGCACCAACACATCCATAACCCAGCAACACCAAGCTCGGCCCCAGAAGCAGGGCTGGCCGCAGCAAGCCTGTCCCTCAGGCGTCTCCCGGAAGCAGACCCTTCTCCTCCTTATGTCTCCAGAACAACGGCAGCGACTGACCCAACAACCAGCCTATACGGCAGCGACTGACTCAACAACTAGCACCCCAAAGTGGTCTTCCCACTTTGCCGATTCCAGCGACCCAGCTCAGCTCCCGACACCACAGAGCCCGGAGAACAGCAAACCAATCTTCCAGCGCATCCAGGCTCAGCACAGCGGCGACGGATTTCACGCCCCGGCTCGACATTCCCAATCGCCTCAGGTTCGGTCTCGCCCTAGGTGTCCCCACAGGAGCCCAGAACCGCAGTCCTTCTCGGCGAAGCCTCCCCTCCTCAAGCCCCCTCCGGACCTTCCCAGCACCACGACCTGGCGCTTCCACTCGCCCTCGTCCCAGCAGCCTTCCTGTCTCGTCGCCGTGACTATGCCGCCCCGAGGAGGATTCCCACCTCAAACCCCCGCCATCTCTAGAACCTGCAGCGGAGGGTGCGCCTCCCCAGAGTCCCGCATAGATAGCCTGTCTTCGTCCCGATGCCCTGGAGACCCAGCCCGCCGACCACGTAGCCTCGACAAACCAGAACACTCCCCGGCGAACCCACAGCAAGTCCAGGTGGCTACGACTGGTGGAAGCTCGTGCTATCAGCAGATCTAGAACTCTGAGGTGTATCCCCCACTCCAGGGACACCGCGGCAGCCTTGGGAGCCCTCATCTCCGGCGACATCCAACCCAAGACATCCCCGATTCCTCTGACTTCCCGCGGCGGCAACTCCCACTATCAATGGCGACAAGGCATCTCCTAGATCCAGCTCCGACGGATCCCACCCCCTGCGACGCGGTCGACGACACTGGTGCCTCTTCCATCAGGCAATCGCTCCGGCTCCGCATCTGCGTCGTGCTGAAGAATCTTCACCTTGGTCGAGCTGAGGGACCCTCCAGACGGTTTGTGAGGGCTTCAGTGAAGGATTTCTATGTGCAGTTCCATTGATGGAAAAGCAACGCTAGAAACAGGCACAGAGACTGAAAAGAAAGAAGAAGAAGAAATCAGAGGACGAG
This sequence comes from Melastoma candidum, assembly GCA_023653495.1. NCBI lineage: Eukaryota > Viridiplantae > Streptophyta > Magnoliopsida > Myrtales > Melastomataceae > Melastoma > Melastoma candidum. Next base: position 20,089,104 of record CM042889.1, read on the forward strand.
AGGATTTTTCTATTTCTTAATATAATTCACTGTACAGATGCTTCACTTTTATAGCAAAGAAATTACAAACTTCCTTCTATTGGTTGCTAGGCCATGTGCACAACGCGCCACCTTGTTTCCTCTATTTCTGTGCCACACTGTTTGTTAAAACCAACACCCGTTATAACCAACTCATCCTCATCCATTCTCATCCTCTTTTCATTCATCTAGAAGCTGATATCTGGGCTCCTCCGCTCCTCCTGGGCTTGAGTAAGATTCAGACTTCCACACCCAGATTTTCGCAGCCCTGAGCTCGAGCTTACAGAATCAGCAGCAGGTCCAGGTCCAACACCTGTTTTTAATCCAACACTTCCCGTCAAGTTCAACTCCTCCTTCGAACACTTCCTCCTTCTAGCTACAGGCATTTCACTTCCTGTTAAGTCAACCTCCTTCTCCCTCCTTGTACCGGGATCGTCCTCCAACTCAGTCCCATCATTCCAATCTTCCTGAAGTATCCAACATGGGACATTTAACTTTTCCTCACTACTAGTAGCTGCACTCTCTACGTTGGTAACTTCTGGGAGCTGCAGACCTCTTTGAAAAGTTGAACTAACAAATATCTCACTGTTGCAGACAGTTAACTTCTCACGCATAGAAATAAATCTATGAACTGGAAGTACCTTTGTGAGTGGATCAGCCAACTGAAAGTCTGAGGGGACATGCTGGACTGTTAAAGTCCCATTGAGAATCTTTTCACGCACAAAATGGTGAACTATTTCCACATGTTTCGTTCTCGTGTGAAATATAGGATTAGCAGCAAGGTGTATTGTACTCAGATTATCGCAGTAGAGTACTGAAGGCTTTTGGAAATTCACCTGCAGCTCACGTAGCAATTTCTGAAGCCACAATACTTCTGCTGCACCATTTGCCAATGCACGGTACGCTGCCTCTGTGCTCGAGCGAGACACGACTCACTGCTTCTGTGAAGACCACGAAACTAAGCACGAACCAACAAACGCACAGTACGCTCCTGTGCTCCGTCTGTCATCTGAGCAGCTGGCCCAGTCGGCATCTGTGAAGCAGGTGATGTTAAAATCGTTACATGCTGTCATCGTCAGTCCATATGTGCTTGTGCCCTTCAGGTAACGCAAAATGGGCTTAACAGCTTGGAGATGAGCTGAGGTGGGCTGTTGAAGATACTGGCACGCTTTATTGACTGCAAAGCTGATATCGGGCCTCGAGTTTGTGCAATATTGCAATGCACCAACTAAACTTCTGTATTCAGCTGGATCCTCCAGAGGGTCACCATCGTATTTGGACAGAACTCCAGTGGAAGATATAGGCGATGGGACAGGTTTGCAACCATCCATTCCCGCTTTGTGGATGAGATCTCTGATGTATTTCTCCTGTGTCAGATGTAAGCCTGAGTCGCTTCTGAACACTTGAAAGCCGAGAAAATAACTCAGCTCACCCAGGTCCTTAAGTGCAAATTGAGTGTTCAGTTGAGGAAGCAGCTTATCTATCTCAGTCTGGTTTGAACCCGTGACAATAATGTCATCTACGTAGACAAGAATGATGACTATACCCGAAGAGGAATATTTGTAAAACAGTGAGGCATCCGACTCAGCATTAGTAAAACCCCACTTGAGAAGGCAGCCACTCAACTTCATGTACCAAGCACGAGGGCTCTGCTTAAGACTATATAACGTCTTCTGTAGCTTGTAAATATGCCCTGGATAGTGAGAATCCAAGCAACCTGGTGGCTGTTGCATGTACATAGTTTCTTGGAGATCCCCGTTCAAGAACGCATTATGCACATCCAGCTGTGTGAGACGCCAACCACGTGAGACAGCCAGACTAAGAACAACTTTAATGGTTTGATGCTTTACCACCGGGCTAAAAGTTTCTGTGTAATCCAAGCCTGCAGTCTGGTGAAAACCCTTTGCCACCAACCTTGCTTTGCATCGCTCTAACTCACCATTAGACAGCAATTTTACTTTGAAGACCCACTTACAGCCTATTACCTTCTCTGTACCTGTGAAAGGGACAAGCTCCCAGGTTCCATTTCGATGGAGGGCCGCAAGTTCAACCTCCATTGCTTCCTTCCAGGCAGGTATGGCAAGTGCTTCAGCCAGATTCCTTGGTTCAGTGGGTATAGGTTTGAGTGTAGAATATGAGTTAATGGGTTGTGGCGGAGAGATTGAGGTAAGAAGAAGTTTTGGTTTGAATACTCCTGCCTTTGCTTTGGTAATCATGGGATGAGTATTGATAATTGTCTGATCTTGTGCAGCAACTGTTGGTGAGTCTTCTCTTATGATGGAAGTGGACTGTGGAGACAAATTGACTGGGAATGTGGATATGTCTGGAGAGGAAGAAGGGGTTGGTGGGGAAGGTACTGTTGGAGTCAAAATGAATGGAAGAGTGGATGGTTGACAGGTAGGACTGACTACTGGGTATTTGAAAGGAAATATTGTTTCAACAAAATGAACATCTCGGGAGATATATACCCTGTTGGAGTCCCTATCAAAACATATGTAACCTTTATGAAATGTGCTCTTTCCCAGAAACACACAAGGCTTGGAACGAGGCTGCAATTTATGAGAATTGTAAGGACGCAAGAGAGGATAACATAGACATCCAAAAACACGAAGTAATGAATAGTCAGGAGGTGTATGATATAGTAATTCAGTGGGAGACTTGAAACCGAGAATTCTAGAAGGAAGGAGATTGATGAGATAGGTTGCAGCTGTAAAAGCATAAGGCCAGAAGGACATGGGTACAGCGGAATGATGTAAAAGAGACATACCGACCTCCACGATGTGTCTATTCTTCCTCTCGACTCTCCCGTTTTGCTGGGGTGTATAAGGACAGGAGACTTGATGAAGAATTCCATGCTGAGTGAGGAATTTGTGGACTGGTCTGTACTCGCCACCCCAGTCTAATCTCACCGTTCGGATGGGGAGTTGGAATCGAGTTTGAATTAGACTGTAAAATTGCTGAAAAGCAGCCAGAACCTGTGACTTAGTATGGAGGAGATAGATCCAGGTGTAACGGGTTGCGTCATCAATGAACAGCACAAAGTATCGTGCACCAGTAACCAAAGAGATGGGTGAAGGACCCCACACATCAGAGTGAATCAGATCAAAGGGACGTGCCGAATGAGCTTCGGAGACAGGAAAAGGATAGCGATGGATTTTACTCATAATGCAGGTTTGACAATTGTTTAGAGCTGTAAGAGAAGACTGAGTACAAGTTGGTACTATTTTGTGGAGTATTTCTTTGCCTGGATGGCCGAGACGATGATGCCATAGGAGTTGATCTTCTTCAGTGACTTTTGTGAGTGAGATATTTGAGAAACTTGGCAGAAAATGGACACTGTTAAGCAGGGGAGTTGGAAATTGGTAGAGCCCGTTCAGAGTTGGTCCCTGGAGTAGACTCTTGGCTGTTCGCTTGTCCTTAATAGAAAACATGTCAGAGCGCTTTTAAAAAACAAACACATTGTTGTCACGACATAGCTGTGAGATACTAATTAAACGTTGAGACAGAGAAGGTGAATGAAGAACATGCTTTAGGTGAAGAGACAAAGGAGTGGATGTTGAAAACAGAGAGGTATTGCCAATGTTAGCGATTCGCATCTGAGTGCCATTTCCAATCATAATTGAAGACTCACCCTGATAAGGCTCAGCAGCAGGAAGGTCAGACAGATGTGGCGTAACATGATGGGTGGCCCCTGAGTCCATGAGCCAGGCAGAAGCATTGGTTGGTAAAGGGTGATGTGGGTTTGGAGGCTCATAAGTGAATGGCTCAGAATGAAAAGGCATTTGGAGACTTGAGAAGTGTGTCTGTGGTGGAGTTGACATTCGATAAAAACATGTCTGAGCAGTATGCCCAAACTTGTAGCATATTTGGCATTTTGGTTTTGGTTTACTATATGCTCAGTCTCCCCAGCGTGGAGTGGTATAGTGTGGGTAAGGTTTGGTGGGTGGTTGGCCAAGAACGCTGGGTTGATATGGGACGGAATGCTGAGGAGACTGGTCTGATCTGGGTAAGTTTTGTGAGGTGGGTTTCCTTGGGAAGGTGGGAGGTGGCAAGGCAGAGGCAGAGGAGAGAGCAGGTCTAGTAAAACGAGGGTGTTGATATGTCTGTCTGTGTTGCTGAGGAGAACCTGCACCAGCAGAAGCAATGGAAAATTGTACCTGCAACAGAATGGGATCTGGAACCTGTCGCTTCTCCAAACGCAGGTCAAAGTTGAGTAACAGCTGATGAACTTCCTCGATTGATGGCAGATCTGCTCGACTATACACCGCGGTCACTATGGGATCATATTCAGCCGGGAGTCCTTCAAGAATATACCACAAATAATCTCGGTAACGAACCGGTTCACCGATTGCACTCAATTGGTCCGCAAACAGCTTAATAGCATTAAGGTAACTCTGCATTGATCGGCCATCTTTCCTCACTTGCTGCATCTGAGTGCGGAGATTGATAATCTGCGTGGTTGAGTTGGACTCGAACCGCTGTCTCAAGTTTTCCCAGACTTCATGAGATGACGCACAGCACACAACCTGCCCCAGTGGTTCTTGTGTGAGTGTTGAGAAGAGAAAACTCATTATAGACTTATCTGTCCGTTGCCACATCTTGTAGGCTGTGTTAACTTCAGATGCTTGGTCATCGAGAAATTTTCTCGGGGGTTGAGCTGAGCCAAATACGAACTCCTCGTAGCCACCTGCGATTAGTGCCGCAAGTACCTGCCCTTTCCAGATAATATAGTTTCCGTCGTCTAATTTAATAGTGGATGAGAAAATGCTAGCTGGGATCTGTATAGGATTTGGAAAGGTCATGGAACTGGAGTCCAGTGCAGACAGTCCAGTTCGTCCATCTTCACCCACAGCAGATCCCAGTGTTGCTGGAAAGTTTCCAGCCATTTCAGAAGCTCTTCCTAGGTTCGTCGCTAGACTTTCGCTCTGATACCATGAAGGATTTCTATGTGCAGTTCCATTGATGGAAAAGCAACGCTAGAAACAGGCACAGAGACAGAAAAGAAAGAAGAAGAAGAAATCAGAGGACGAAGAGGATTTTTCTATTTCTTAATATAATTCACTGTACAGATGCTTCACTTTTATAGCAAAGAAATTACAAACTTCCTTCTATTGGTTGCTAGGCCATGTGCACAACGCGCCACCTTGTTTCCTCTATTTATGTGCCACACTGTTTGTTAAAACCAACACCCGTTATAACCAACTCATCCTCATCCATTCTCATCCTCTTTTCATTCATCTAGAAGCTGATATCTGGGCTCCTCCGCTCCTCCTGGGCTTGAGTAAGATTCAGACTTACACACCCAGATTTTCGCAGCTCTGAGCTCGAGCTTACAGAATCAACAGCAGGTCCAGGTCCAACACCTGTTTTTAATCCAACATTCAGAAAGGTAAAGTCACTTTTTCCTCTTTTTAGAGGAAAGTACTAGATAGTGTACTGGGAAAATATTTAGGAAGTAAAGTAAATAGTTTCGAAGTAACTGGAATAATACATTGAAGTTGGACTTTAATTAAGTTCAGCTTCATTCACGAAGAAAATACGATTTAGAACGTCCGACAAGTCCGAGACTTTTTAAAGGGGTTTATTGAAAGTCAGATTTTATAAATTCAACTTTCGTAATGAGTAAAATTGACCTTAAAAAGTCCGACTTCGGGATATTATTTTCAAAATTATATAACTTATTTTATAAATTATTTTTTCATTACATTAATATTAATATTGCACAACGCCCGCCTTTTTATACAATACAAAACAACGAAAGTATTTAAACGAGTGTAAATAATTTTGGGATTTCGAATGAGGTCAATGTTATTTGGCGTACATGTATGATAATTAATCAATATCATGGTGGCTGTGGGGAAGTCACCCCCGACCTGCCCCAACACACACAACAATTTATTCTCTGAAAACAACTTGGTCTCGCCTTTGCCCACCAGAGTCAAAGTCTCCCCGTCGGAAATAAATGGCCGATGGTTAACAGGAGATGAGATGTAGACTCCCCAAAGTCTTCTTACCCGTAGGAGACAGCAACATGCCGTGAACGATGGGGTGGTGTTAGATGCTGTCAATGTAAATGTATTTCATGAAAATTAACTATTCCAAGCAGTTCGTCCAAATTTAATTTGTTTGTGAATTACTTCGATGTTTCCTAAGATTCTTTCTGTTAGGAATGGTGATTCAGTAGTTTTGGCAGTTCAAGTGGGTGAGGTGATGATCTTGTCTTGACCAGTGGACAATTATAGATCCCTGCAAAACAAAAGTTAGTACATCAATTGTCATAAAGGGGGTGCGCGAAGTGTTTCGTTTAGCTTCTAAAGGAGTTTTGTAATGTAACTCAGTGATTTGCACTAACATAATCTTATTGGGTAAAATCATCATGCTTTTGTAGGATGACACTGCAGTAAAAAGCTCGATAAGCACTAAGCTCATGTTACAAATGCTTTGTGGGGTCATCTCTGTTTGCTACCACAAGGGACTGCTACTGATGCTTTGTTTCTCAATCCTTGGTGCAGTAATCTTTTGAAGGAAGGAGACATGCCGGGTCTCAGGGAGTTAATCAGACACCCATGGGACGAGTCTGTCCTTATCAGATACATAAAAGATTCGTTAACCATATATCGGGGGGAGTTAAATCAATGTTCAGATTGTTTTAAATTGGCAGCTAAAATCTTCATGGTGGTAAGGAATTACTGCTCCCGGGAGATGCAAGAACAAAGAGAGCACTAACCTTGTAGCTTTTTCGGATAAGGAGAAATAAATAGGGGTTGGGATAAAGCTCTCTTTCATTTGTAATTTTTTAACATACGAGAGGCTGCACGCTTTATTAATACATAGCATATCATCATCTTGTTGAAGCAAAATCCAGAAACATTCAACATTACATATAAGTTGGATTCTCACGGTTTACCTTCAACCATGTTTCCGTTGGTCACCCTTCCTTTTGGACATTTTCCTGTAACTAGCTTCCACTCTGATGACCACTCGGACTAGCCAGAGAGGCCTTCCCATTTCCAGCACCATGTATCCCAACGATATCCCCATTCCCATCCCGCTTCCGAAACCCAACACCACATACTTCCACTCCAGCCACCCTCCGCCCTCCTGTCCACCGTCCATTCCTTCCGATGGTGGCTGTACTCCCTGACCGCATGATCTCGTGAGCGGAATACCACAGAGTCCAGGATTTTCTTGGAACGAATTGTTCGGGAATGTGTTGAAGTGTCCTCCGGGAGGTATAAGTCCGATGAGGTTGTTACTTGAGAGGTCCAAAAATTCAAGGAATGTTAGTTTCGCCAATTCCTTTGGAATTTCTCCTATCAAATGGTTGGAAGAAAGGTCCAGCGATTCTAGATATGTCAAGTTCCCAATAGATGAAGGAATCATTCCCGTAAAGCTGTTGTGAGAGAAATTTAGGCCATTGAGCGATTTAAGTAATCCAGCACTTTTGGGAATCTCTCCGCAAAATTGGTTACTCGATAAGTCAAGCATTGCAAATCGGACATTGATCTTCGTCATCTCCGTCTCGACCCCTTTCAAGTCGATCATCGCCGAGTAATATGTCAAACTTCCATTATATGAACCCATATATTGACCGAAAGTATTGAAATGATAGTATCGTGTCATGCCAAGCAATTGACCGATGAACTCGTCCGATACATTACCCTCGAAGTTATTGTTGGAAAGGTCCAGGATGCATACTTGAGAGAAGCTATGAGTTTCCTTGGAAATAATGACTTGGCCATGGAAATTATTAGATCTTAGACTGAGGATCTTCAGTGGAAGATCTCCCAACCAATTGGGGAACAAATCCACTATATTATTGTTGCCAACATCCAAAGCTCCCAATTGTTTATAATTCGATAGAGATCTCGGCAATGGGCCCTCCAAATAATTTTTGCTGAAATCAAGTGACGGAATTTGAATGCCAACCTCATTGGCATGCAGGTTCAAATAACGAAGACCGACGGTGATGCTCTTTAAGCAGTCGGGCAAGGTGCCCATGATACCATTATTTGACAAGCCAAGGACCCGGATATTGGTCGCGTTACATATTAGTGAAGACATTTCTGCAAAATGATTATTGGAGGCCAAATAATAGAAAGTTGTGGCGGATGGAATTGGAAGTGGGCCTTCAAATATATTGTCCGACAGATCAATAGAATATAACAAAGTTGATTGGAGAAAGATGTTCATGGGCCACCTACCAACAAAATTATTATCCCGCAAATTAATATCATAAATGGATGAGGTGGACAACCAAGTGGGAGGAGCACCGCTGATGTTGTTGTAGCTCACATCAAGAATCCCCAAAGATGTGCAATTGGCCAAGGACGTCGGCAATGGCCCGCTCAATAAATTGTCCCTCAAGTATAACCCTTGTAATTTCGTAAGATTGCTGAGACACTGAGGAATAACACCCCTCAAATTATTCCAACTTAAGGCTAATATGGACAGAGAAGGTAGTCGACATATGGATGGAGGGATGCTTCTGATAATATTATGGTAAAGATGCAATTCCTCTAGTGTATCAATTTCGATGCTCCAGAGCCAGCTGGGTATATCTTGAATCATGTTTCTCGAGAAGTCTAGGCTTCTCAGTTGCTTTGAGCGAGACAAGAAGGAAGGGAACTTGCTCAAATTGCAGCTTCCCATATGCAATTCTTGGAGCTGCGGGAATGAAAACCTGTGGTTTGCATCGTTCCCCAAAACGGAGATCCCAGACTGACCCAGGAAATGCAGATTCTCGGTGGTTGACAATATTCCCAAGTCAAATTCACTGGTGAAATTGTTATATGATATATCCAAGTAAGTCAATCGCGAGAGGTTTCCCATTGAGTTGGGAACTAAACCGGTGAAAGAGCAACCCCAGAGGGACAAGTAATCAATTTTGGGGCTCCAGTTGGATTCGGGAAGGGTGCCGGTGAGATCGTAATTCACGTTTAAATCAATCTCTAGAAGATTTGGGAGTCCAAAGATAAATTCAGGAAATTTCCCTCTCAATAAACAATGCATGCATTTTAGGGAAATCAAAGAAGAAGATAAGTTCATGAAGGATGCAGGAACGACCATGGACATATCGACATACCCAAGATTGAGTTCATCCATCCGAGTCAGGTTGCTGACGAGCATTTTGATGGTTTGATCTTGCGCCACCAGCCCATCATTATAGGAGAGATCGAGGGAAATCAGCTTTGACAACTGTGAGATTTCCATGGGTAAGATGCCCGAAAGGCACGATGAAGAGAGATCAAGGTATTCCAACTGCGTGAACATGCCGATCTCCGGCGGGATGGCTGAGCCAAGGAAGTTGTTTCCAACAAGGTTGAGGCTATGGAGGTGGCGAAGAGAAAACAGGGGGCTGCTAGAACTGATGGAGCCATGAAGCCCGGCACAGGTCAAGTCGAGGCCGATGACGTCGCCAGTGGAATTGTCGCAGGTGACCCCCTCCCAGGAGCAGCAATCCTCGTCCTCCCTCCAGGAGTCAACTTTAGGGTAGGAAGCATTCTGACAGTAATTATCAGTGATAGAGAAGGAGCGTATAAAACGGAGCAGGGCGTGTCTCTGGTCAGGAGGACAGGAGACTGAAGATGAGAATGGTGAGGCCACGAGGAGGAGGTGGTTGGGAAGGCAAATGGAAACCAGTAAAAATAACAAGCACGGGATGATGAAACCATCTGGCATCTTGTCTCTTTTTTGGGCAAATTTTGTTACTCAAAAGAGAGGGAGGAATTTGGGATTGTCATTAGATGAGTAAACAACGCTCTACACTACTACTGTTTTTTAGTCCAATATATAAAAAAGACTAACATTTTGTTTTGAAGGATATGGAGAGGTCATCATCGCCCCCGACCTGCACCCACACGCAAAACACCAGAGTCGAAGTCTTCTTACCCTTGGGAGACGGCAGGCAACACACTTACGGATTTGTATTTCCTGGCTTCATATTTGAAGAGGTCCACTATTGATTAGCAAATTTGGCAAACGAATACGGGGTGGTTCAGTATTTAATTTGATAATGTTGTCAATTTTGAATAAAGATTTATGAAAAATACGATGCTTAAGCAAGAACAAATGCTTACAGAGTACACTAAAACAAAAACGCAACAGAGAACAAGAATGCCTAAAGACTAAGGGCTAAGTGGCATCCTAATTTCTATTTGAATTGTGATTACGTTATTTTACTCTATTTACAATAATTATATATATATTATGAATCTCAACTGCTTTCTAAAATATCCGACTAGTCTTCGTGATGAGTCACCTCTTTTTGTTCGGCGTCGGATCTCAACTGTCTTCTTAGTCTCGTGACACGTATCCTTAGGCAGTACCCATATCATTCACCTAGATGGATTGAAACCTGCTACTCTTTTCTGGACAAATGATGGGACTTAGGCGATACGCAAAATTAAACGAATGATGGAAATAGATTGTGGTCTCAACTAACCGAAGGTTGGAACCTGCTACATTATGGGAATTATGGAATTCAAGCAATACTCGAGAGCAAGTGACTGATGAAAATATGTTATGGTCTTAACTAAGCGAAGATTAAAACTTGCTACTTTTTGGGCAAATAATGTAGACTCCCACCAGAGTCAAAGTCTTCTTACCCCGTTGGAGACGGCAACAACGCTTAACTTGTTGCGAACGACGGGGTGTATGATGCTGTCAAAGTAAGCTGTTTTGTTCTTATCTTTCTCGCAGACCAAACTCCCTTCACCTCTAACAACTTTCTTTCCATAACAGCGTTCTCCACTCCCTTCTTCATTTACCTTCAGACACCATAATATTTTCAACATCCACGGTTGCTTTTTCTATCACATCTTCCCGGCAGACCAAACTCCCTTCACTTCTTTCTCTGTCATCCTCTGTAGAAGCTTCAATAGTTCTGCTTTGAATTCCTAGTTTGCTGAAAACATTCAATCTACTCCGAATGCTGATGTATCTTTGAATTGGAACAACTTTTGTCAAAGGATCAGCCAATTGATCCTCATATCAAACATGTTGTACTTGTAGTGTACCATTCATTACTTTCTCTCTAAGAAAATGAAAATCAATCTCAACATGCTTTGTTCGAGCATGAAGAATTGGACTCGCTGCCAGCAGAATAGTACCCACATTATCACAGTAAATCGTTGGAGCTTGTTTTTCAGGTACCTGGAGTTCTTTTAGTAAACCTTGTATCCGTACTACTTCAGCAACTCCATCAGTAAGGGCCCGGAATTCAGCTTCAGTGCTTGAGCGAGATACTACCTGTTGTTTATGTGATGCCCATGAAATCGAATTCGTACCCAGAAAAGTGCAATGCCCTCCTGTGCTTTTCTTATCGTTTGGTTAACTTGCCCAATCAACATCAGTAAAGCAAGTAATATCTGAAGAATCAGCAGCTGTCTTTGAATAACATCAATGTAACTGCATACAAGTAACATATGATAATTAATCATTATGCGGTGTACATAATATTTTACTAAATGTGCATATAAGTGCGGACTGGACAAAGACTTTATGAAGGCTCTAGAGGTCATCCCCCCAACCACAACATTTTATTCTCAGAAAGCAACTCTGTCTCACGTTAGTCCACCAGAGACAAACAAAGTCTCCCTGTGTTTCCATCCGACATAAATGGCTGATGGCTAAGACGAGATCAAAGTCTTCTTACCCCGTCGGAGACGGTAACGACACTTAACTTGCCGTGAACGACGGGGTGTATGATGCTGTCAAGGTAAGGAGAATATTATTTCATGATAATTGACTATTCCAAGTTGTTCGTCTAAGTCATTCGTGAACTATATATTTAAAGTTCTGGATATTTTTTTCTGTTAATTTGCAAAAAGACTCTCTTCCAAATTAACAGAAATTACAGATATTCAATGGCTGTAAGTCACTAGTGACCTTGATCGACTTTATTTGTTTTTGGAATTCGTTGTTTATTCCTCGTTTAATTTTTTCCCGGAGACTACATCCTCGAACCTATGTCTCATTTGCCAAATATATTCTCGACGTGTTTGAATGTTCTAAAAAGTTTTTTGAATTTAGGAAGATTAATCAAAACGAACGCCTGACAGAACCAACAAAAATCATTAGAAGTGTACGCGCGCCTTCCGGCCTAGCACGCGCGCGGCGGTTCGGACGACCCGAGGATCCGGGCCCGCTCCCCTAGAGTCTTTCGGTCGGCGTCGCGACTCGAGCGTCGAACGCTGCGGAAGAAACCAGGGCGGTCCCTCCTTCGATTCCTGATCGGGTCTGCCCAGACTTTTCGCCGATCGTCTCCATGCTCCTTAAGAGGCGACGAGCGAAAAGGAGCGCATGGCCCGAGGAGGAAGCTTCAGGAGGTTCCAAGAGCGGCTCGTGTCGCCGTCACCCATCCAAAATGACTTCGTAAAAAAAATCTGTTGTTGTTTAACCTAGGTAAACTATTACGGAGTCGCCACCGACTTAATAAAAGCTTGGTTTAAGTCGGAAAACCAGAGTAGATTCGGGGATTCCTAATTACTAACTCCTACATCTAAACATGCGAAAAAGGTGGCGTTTGCTCCAAAAAATTTGTTTCTAATTAACGGGCGTTGGACCCGATTCAGGTGTTGGACCCGAACTTACGTTTATTTGTTTTATAAACCGCATGCGACGATAAACCTATGGGCCTAAAACATGCGGGCAGGCACAGACAATTATTGAGATCAAAGGGAGTGGGGAAGGGCGGTGATTGCGGGCCTATGCACTTGAACCCGCAATCCGTTACATGTGGGCTTAGATAAAATTCGGGGAGGCCCGCACCTCCCCTTTTGTACCTTTGATTGAAAGTTGGGGCCGTTTTAACTTTCGAGCGGCGTTTTTTAGGGCCAGGGTAGATCAGCGCGGCTTGATACACACGCCTTCGAGTTAATCCTTGAAAAAAACTGGATTTGAACTTCCGAGATTAAGCGCTCGATGTATATGTCAAAAAAATGAAAATGTGGTTAATATCGATAAAGTTCAATCAAATAAAAGATATGAATAAGGCATGTCTTATTGTCGTATGGAGAGGAAACACAAAAGAGAATCAAATAAATAAAATCATGGAAATCGGAACATACTTTGGACAACCACATTTTTACAAGAACACGATTGTGTTTAGAAAGGAGTATTCTGCTCTGGGAGGAGTTTTCAACATAAGTAATATAAGATTTAAGACATGTGAAGGGCTTAGCTTTATTAGTTAAAAGAAAACCATGCGAATTAAAAAAACGACATTGCGATATGTTAAAAAAAGGGTTAACAGAACTAATAACAATAAGAACTAATAAAAATAATTAAGATAAAAGAAACTACACTCAAGATCGTACGAAACCGGGTAAAGAGGGAATTGTTTAATTTTAGATAAAAAAAACGCTAAATCCACACATATGACAATTTCTAAATCGTCATGTGCACATATTTATAAACATAAAAAAAAAAAGGACATTCAATACCAATAATCAATAAACAAGCGTCGAAACGTTAAAACCACTTTACCTGGTCATCTCGGGTCTCCTTTTCTATCTTCTCCCGAAGCTCAAGATACTTTGAAGGCCTAGATCCGTTGTCGCAGATCTCGGGGGTGCGGGAGGGAGAGTTCGCTGTGGCCCGATCTGGGCTGAGGAGGAGCGAATCGGGACCAGGGAGCTGCTGGAGAATGGGTTCGCTGTGGCGGGTCCGGGCATGAGGAGGGCGGCGAGGCGGGTGGTCTGAGCTGGGGAGGAGAAAGGAGACGTCGAGGAGCCACCGCTGGTTTGTGGGTCGCCGAAAAAGGGGTTGTATTGTCGCCGCGATGCTCGGGGACGTCAGAGAAATGGGTTCACCGGAGAGGGATGACTGCGGCCGGGAGAAGATGGGGCGGAGCGCCGGGGACGAGTTGCCGCCGTTGGGAGGCGCCGGAGGAAGAGGAAGGTTGTCGTAGGCTGGATTTGGATGGGTCGCCGGGGACGGGGGCTGCCACCGTGAGCTCCGGGGGACACCAGGGGAGGCGCAGGCAGGACCTGGGTGAGGCTTGGGAACGGCGGAGCCTCGAACAAGGGGGGATTGGTTTGTTGTTATTGCTGGTTTTGAAGATGATGGAAAACTACGGCGGAGAGGCGTTATGGGATTGGCGCTTGGTGCTCCGAGTTGAGGCTGGTTGTTGCGTCTATCGTTGATGATGCCAGGAAGACTTAGGGAGGGCAACTCTTTGGGAGTGTCTGGCTGCAGATTGTCGAGGGGGTGTGCGCATGATGTTACTTGGGCATCGGGAAGCTAAGTCTTAAAAGCGCCAGGTGAGGGTCTCATCTTGATTGGACCCAGGAACGCGGGGAGAAAGGAGGACAAGGAGTCCGCTCCGGCAGAGCTGAGGACGACGGGGTGGCTTTGCTATGGACTTCAGGAACGTCTGGAAAGCCGGGTGCTCCACTCCAGATTCAGGAACGTCGAGGAGGATATGGTTGGTTAAAGGATGCCGCCAGTCGCCGAACATTGGGGGAGTTGCCTGCGGTCGTCCCCGTTACCGTGAGTAATACACTGGAAGACTTCACAACATAGACCTGCATAGAAGAAAACGCATCAAAACAAAAGGAGGGCTCCTCGCGACGCTAAGTGCATCCGCGGGGAGCTTGGATTGGTTCTCCATCAAAGGCGGAGAGATGAAGTTGACTGGATCGCCTGCCGAAGGGAACGCAGAGAGATGTCTCGCATCCAGGTCGCTTGCAGCCTCAGGTATGGCGTCGTGCTCGCTACCCTAGTTGTATGCTTGCTTGGTTTGGCCCTCGAGGAGGGGGGGTTTCGAGTTGGTGATGCTGAGGTTTCCTCGTTGATGTTAGACCTACCTTGGGAGGAGCTGGATGCAGGGGAGGAACGATCTTCCGAATGTCAAGGCTGTGAGGATGGCGAAGACGCGGCAAGGGCGGATTAGGGACTTGTGTTTCTCTGGTGAAGTGGTTCCTGGTTCTGAAGGGTGAGCGATGCCTCCTTTTTTTTTGTGCGTGTGTGTCTCTTGATTTATAGCCGCTCTCAATAAAAATCAGTCGTAGGTTACGAAACTCTTCGCATGAAGACATTAATTCCAGTCGTTACGATTCTTCGGCAATTTCTTCTGTCTTCTCTTCCGTTACATGGACTGGTTTGAAGGCCTGGTGAAGGCATTAAAGCCTATTAAGCTACATTGCAGCTTGCTTTCTGTAACATTTAGTCCTCATTTGATGACAGCCCAAATACAAGTAAAAATGCAAGAGTTTTAATGTGGCCTCCGCAAAGCCCGGCCAGCTGTGTAATTTGGCCATTATAGTGGACACATCCCCCACCTCCGCAGCTTCGTTCCCTCCTTTTAACAAATTTGTATTGCCACCGCATGACCGATAACAACAGTATCCCCCCCAAGAGCAGGGCCGATTGCTGTAACCAGCTTGGTTCACTTCTTCCTTCCATAGTTGCAAAACAGGAAACCAACAGAGCTCAGGGTGGAATTTGTGCTGTTTGCTTGGTTGGGTAGATAAGGAATTTGGGGTATTTACAAGAAGAAGGGCTGACTTAATGTTCCCAATCGTAATGAGACATAGGCATTTAGGCAGAGATTCACGTAACCCACGGACAATAACAGGGGGAGAGAATTCAAACACTTAACTCGAACTCTATAAAGGTAGAAACTGAAGCTCCAGAAAGCAGAGAGGTGTTGCATCCACATCCGCATAACACGTGTGGTGTAAAACCATCAAATAGAAACATTCACTTAATCTCGACTTGCGTTTGTTAGGAGCTCCCTTACGACCTAGAAGTCTCTGCATATAATATTGGATTCAAGCCCCCCGAGATGAGTCCTTCGTGGGTTGTAGTTGTTTATTTGTGTGGTCGATGGAGATTTGGGGTTCCAAGAATAGCCAAAGCTGGAGTATTTATGCACGGACAAAAGGATAATAGTCACGCGCTCTGTCCCTCACACTCGGGGCTTAAAAATGTGAAGCATTCGGGTTCCATCTCTGTCCAAATATTATAAAAACCAAATCCATCGCACCACAGAAGAGCCGACGCCCAAAGAGAGTTAACAAACCAAGGAATCCAGAGACGAGGTGGACCACGAAGAGTTAAGGGGATTGGGCAAAATAAACATTCTTTTCCCTATGATCCGTGGGCAGATCTTTTGAAGGAGAAACTTAGGAGGAGTTTAGGTTGTGTTTGTACAGGGGGTTTAAAGAACAAGGCATCACCCCGGTTAAGGCTAAAATCCCGTATCCGAGGTTCCCGTGAGTTCGAACATGTAACCGCCAATCCCAGTTCCAAAACCCATCGCCACAAACTTCCACTCCAGCCACCCTCCTCTTTCCTTTCGACGGTGGTTGGGCTTCCTTGTTCTCCCTGACAACATGATCTCGTCAACGGAATCCCACAGAGTCCGGAATTTCCTTGGAACGAACTATTTGAAAAGGTGTCAATGTGTCCTCCCGATGGTATAGGCCCCGTGAGGTTGTTCCTTGAGAGGTCCAAAAATCCAAGCGACGTCAGTTTCACCAATTCCTTAGGAATTTTTCCCATCAGATGGTTATAAGGGAGGTCAAGCGATTCCAGATTTGTCAAATTCCCAATGGATGGAGCGATCGATCCCGTGAAGTCATCGTGAGATAAATTCAAGCCCTGGAGCGATTTAAGCACTACGATGGTTTGAGGAATTTCTCCGTTGAAGTGGTTACTCGATATGTCCAGCATTACAAATTGCTCATTGATCATCCCCATCTCTATCTCGACCCCTTTCCAGTCGATCATCACGGACTCACCCATACCTCTATACACAATCCACGAAAGACCATGAGCTATGTAAATCTCGTATCGTGTCATGCCAAGCAATCCTCCAATGAATTTGTCCATTAGGTTACCCTCAAAATTATTATTGGCTAGTCCAGGATGATACCCGGGAGAAGTTATGAGTTTCCTTGGAAATAATAACTTGGCCATGGAAATTGTTGGACCTTAAACTGAGGACCTTCAACGGAAGATTCCCCAACCAATTGGAGAACGAATCCATTACATTGTTGTTGCTAACGTCCAAAGCTTCCGATTGTTAACAATGAGTTAGAGATCTCGGCAACGGGCCCTTATATAGATTTCCACTGAAATCAAGTGTCATCAATGGACTCCCTTCATAAAAAATCTCTGGAATATGACTGACAAACTCATTCGGGCAAGGTGCTCGTGAGACTATTTTGTGACAAGTCTAGCCACATGAGTTTGGTAGCATTACAAAATAGTGAAGAGATCTCTCCCAAAAAATAGTTATTGGAAACTGAATAGTAAATTTTCTTAGTGGACGGAACTAGAAGTTTTTCATGAGAGGTTTGTTCTTTAAACCCTCTGTACAAATATAGCCTAAACTCCTCTCAAGTCTCTGTCTCTCCTTAAAAAATTCCATTGTTAAACATGTTTCCGTAAGCAGCTTTTCTACATGTAACCCATGCCACCCTACTCTTCATACTCCACCCCCCATTCATCTTTTTTGTGTTTGTTTTCCAGTGCTAAGTAACAAAAATTACAAACCCATAGTTTACGATCTCAAAAAAGCCACACCACCAAAATTCACTCTTCTAAGGGTTGTTCAAAACAACAAAATTAAAATTCACCCATGTGCTTATCAGGAAAATAAAGATCAACTGTTAACCATCTATTAGAGTTCCCCCCCTCCCCATCGATGTTCGTATTTTTTTAATTGGCAGCTACATCTTTATGAGCTAAGGAGTTCCTGCTTTCGGGAGATGCAAGAACAAAGAGAGCACTGACCTGGTGGATAAGGAGAAATAAACAGGGGTTGGGATGAAGCTCTCTTACATTTGTAGTTTTTGTTCTTATAATTAACATAAGAGAAGCTGCATGCTTTATTAATGTATATCATAACATCATCATGTTGAAGCAGCAAAACCAACAAAAATCTAGAAACATTCAACATTACATGTAAGTTGGATTCTCAAAGTTTACCTTCAACCATTCCTCCGTTGGTCACCCTTCTTCCCCTTGGACATTTTCCTATAATTAGCTTCCAGTCTGATGACCACTCGGACAAGCCAGAGAGGCCTTCCCAATTCCAGCACCATGTATCCCAATGATATCCCCATCCCCATCCCGCTCCCGAAACCGAATGTCGCGTACTGCCACACCATCCATCCCCCGCCTTCCTTCTTTCCATCATCCTGCCACACCATCCATCCCCCGCCTTCCTTCTTTCCATCATCCTTTCCTTCCGACGGTGGCTGTGCTTTCTTGTTTCCCTGATCGCACGATCTCGTGAGCGGAATCCCACATAGTCCGGGATTTCCTTTGAATGAACTATTTGGAAAGGTGTCGATGTGTCCTCCGGAAGGTATAGGCCCGGTGAGATTGTTCCATGAGAGGTCCAAAAATCCAAGGGATGTCAGCTTCACCAATTCCTTTGGAATTTCTCCTATCAGATGGTTAGAAGAGAGGTCCAGTGATTCCAGATTTGTCAAGTTCCCGACGGATGGAGGGATCGACCCCGTGAAGAGGTTGTGAGTGAAATTCAGACCTTTGAGCGATTTAAGTAATCCAATATTTTTAGGAATTTCTCCGTGAAACTGATTGCTCGATAAGTCAAGCATTGCAAAATGGACATTAATCTTCACCATCTCCATCTCAATCCCTTTCAAGTCAATCATCACCGAATAATATCTCCTACTCGCATTATAATTATCCAAAAGCATATATTGATCAGAAAAATCATAACTATTGTCTCCCTTCATCCCAAGCAATTCGACAATGAATTTGTTTGTTATGTTACCCTCAAAATTATTGTTGGAGAGGTCTAATATGCGTACCTGGGAGAAGTTACGAGTTTCCCTGGAAAAAATAACCTGACCATAGAAATTGTTGGATTTTAAACTGAGGACCTTCAACGGAAGATCTCCAAACCAATTGGGGAACGAATCACTGATATTGTTGTTGCTAACGTCAAAAGCTACCAATTGTTTACAATTCGATAGAGATCTCGGCAACGAGCCCATGAATTGATTTCTGCTGAGAGTAAGTGACGTCAATATACTTCCTTCCTGAAAAATCTCTGGTATCTGGCCATGAAACTCGTTTGCCTGAAGGTTCAAGAACACAAGACCACTGGTGATGTTTTCTAGGCAGTCAGGCAGGACCCCGGTGAGACTATTATTCGACAAGTCTAGTAACCGAAGATAGGTAGCATTACATATTACCGAAGACATCTCCCCGGAAAAATGGTTATTGGAAACTGAATAAGACCCCATTGAATAAGAAGGCAGTGGAAGGGGACCTTCAAATTTATTGTCCGACAGATCAATAAATTCCAAAAAAGCTGACCGGAGAAAGATGTCTTGGGGCCACCGACCTCTAAAGTTGTTGGCCCTCAAATTAAGATCATAAATGAATGTTGTGGACAACCAAGTGGGAGGAGCACCGCTGATGTTGTTGTAGCTGACATCAAAACTCCACAAAGACGTGCAATTGGCCAAGGACGTGGGCAACGGCCCACTCAATGAATTGTTGCTCAAGTATAACTCTTGTAATTTCGTAAGATTGCCGAGACACTGAGGAATGATACCCCTCAAATAATTTCCACTCAAGTGTATGAAGGACAGAGAAGTTAGTTGGCAAATGGATGGAGGGATACTTCCCTTGATAAGATTATCATCAAGAGACAATTCTTCCAAGGTGTCAATTCCGATGCTCCAGAGCCAACTCGGTATCTCAGGAATGTTGTTCCCCCAGAGGTATAAACTTCCAAGTTCCTTAGAGCCAGACAAGAAGGAAGGGAACTTTCTCAGATTGCAACTTCCCATATCCAAATCTTGGAGCTTCGGCAATGAGAACCCGTGGTTTGCATCCTCACCAGAAACGGAGAGCCCAAACAGATAGAGGAACTGGAGATCCTCGAGGGTTGACAATATCCCCAAGTCAATCGTTAAATTGTTCCCCCCTAGGTCCAGGTAAGTCAATCGCGAGAGGTTTCCGATTGAATTGGGAACTGCTCCGGAGAAAGAGCAATGATGGAGGGACAGATAATCAAGACTGGGACTCCACTTGGATTTGGGAAATGTGCCGGTTAATTGGTAATTCCACGATGTGTCAATCACTTGTAGATTTGGCAGCCCAAAGGTAAATTCCGGAAATTTTCCTCCCAACCGACAACTTGAAAGCTCGAGGGAAATCAAAGAAGAAGATAAGTTCATAAAGGATGTGGGATTGACCGTGGACAAATTGACAGACCCAAGATTGAGTTCCTCCAACTGAGTGAGGTTGCTGACGAGCATTCTCATGGTATGATCTTGCATCTTCAGCCCAGGATTATAAGAGAGATCAACGGAAACTGTCTTCGACAATAATGAGATTTCTGTTGGAAGGATGCCAGAAATGTTGGAATAAGAGAGATTAAGGTATTCCAACTGCGTGAACATGCCGATCTCTGGTGGGATGGCTGAGCCAAGGAGTTCGTTTCCAGCAAGGCTGAGGTGACGAAGGTGGCGAAGAGAAAGCAGGGGGCTGCTGGAATTGATGAAGCCACAAAGCCTAGCACAGGTCAAGTCGAGGCCGACGACGTCACCAGTGGAATTGTCGCAGGTGATGCCGTCCCAGGAGCAGCAATCCTTATCCTCCCTCCATGAGGCAACTTTAGGGTAGGAAGCATTCTGATGGCAACCATCGATGGTAGGGAAGGGGTACTCAAAGGAGTAGCTTGGATCATCATTGATAGAGAAGGGACGTATAAAACGAAGCAAGGCGTCTCTCTGGTCAGGATCACAGGAGGTGGAAGGGGAAGCCAAGAGGAGGAGGTGGTTGGGATGATAAATGAGTAAAAATAAGAAGCAGAGGATGATGATGGTGATGAAACCACCTGCATCTTCTCTCATTTTTGGGCAAATTTTGTTACTCAAAAGGGAGGGAGGAATTTGGCATTGTCATTTTTTGGTGCTCCTAGTAGGTATTTAAAAACAGACTAATTTTTGTTTTGAAGGAGGATGTAGAGAGGTCATCTCCCCCGACCTGCACCCACACGCAAAAACACTTGATATTTCTCAGAAAGCAGCAACCTTTGTCTCACGTTTGCTCACCAGAGTCAAAGTCTTCTTACCCTTGGGAGACGGCAGGCAACACGCTTAATTACTAATAATTGGCCCACAGCTTTGATTTTGATTCTACTCTGGTTTTTGGTCTTTCTTATTAATTTATGAAAATAAAATACAAAAAAAAAACTGATAAATAAAATACATCTTGCAGATGGAATCAATCATCCCTTTTGGAAGAACAGCTATTTAGATAGAAAGATAGATAGATAGATAGCAGGAGGTTCCAAGTGATTGTTGTTCCCCACAAAGCAGATAGCATGCATGCAACAAAGAGGTTTCTGTTTCGTGCTTTAGATCCAATAAAAAAAGGACTGGGACTCTTGTGATGGCAGTAACTGGAAGAAGCTCCAAACATCAAATAGAAACAATTCACTTAATCTCGACTTTCGTTTGGATGGCAGCTCCCTTACAACCTCGTAAAAAGTCTCTGCATGTATGTAACCGCTGGATACGAGTCCCCCAGATGAGTCCTTGGTGGGTTGTAAGTGGCTTGGTGGTGTTGGTGAGGGAGATTTGGGCTTTCCTTACTACTTGTCGGGGCTTCTCTCACACTTGGATTTGGACCGGGCCTCGGCTTCAGACTCCGGCCTTCAGGGACTAATAACAACGATTTTGTTATTTAACAATGTTGACCTTTAGAGAGTACTATTTCATTGCTGGTTAACGAAAAGCATGAACACGATTGATTTTGCACGTTTTATTTCCATTTTAATGGGACTTCGTAAAAATGTAATACCTTTTATGAAATTTTCTAAACGGACTTGTAAAAATGTACAAAATTGAAACATTAGATATTTTGTAAAGTACGAAACGACGAAAAATGTATAAAAATTTTTCTAACCAGGCCGAGAGGCTTCGTAATCGTTTCGTAAAAATATATGTATTTTTATAATATATTGTCAATGACATTCGTAGATATGTACTATTTGTAACCGCAATTTTTTGGTAAATTTTCTTGGTGGTGTGGATTTGTCTATCTATACAGGAGTAGTCATCATCCCCAAAAAGAAGATAGATGGTTGATCTATCTAACCACTTCTTTTTGCTTGGTGTATGAATACCATGGACAGGGCCTTGTTATTAGTCTTGTACTTTGGACACGGGCTTTCTTTACTACTCATTGGGCCTGGGCTTCGGACTCACCTTCGGGGACTAAGAAGGGCCTGGTCTCAGGATCCAAATTTTGTCGTTAGTCAATTCCGTCGACGTCCACGCTTCCCATCCATACATTTACCCCCCTCCCCCCTTTTTACCTCAAAGCATCGCCTTCAATTCTCTAATTCCACATTCATGCACGAGGGAAGAAACTCAAACACAAACAAGAAGAGGGAAAGGAAAACTCATGCACGAAAGACATCATTTTAAAGGGGGATCAAACATAATCAACATCCAACTAATTATGATTAAGAATCCCCTCCCTCTGAAGTCCCGGGTGTAAGACTATTCTCAGAGAGCAACATTGTCTGACGTTTGCACACCAACTGAGAATAATTGGGTGATGGGGTTAAAGACTGAGATGTAGACGCCAGGAGTCTTCCTATTGTCTTCATCTCTCCGCAATCTACTCTGGTAAATAAAATATGTCATGCAGATGGAATCAATCATCCTTGTGGATGAACAGCGCCTATTCAGATAGATAGATAGAAGGTCCCAAGTTATTGTTGTTACCACGCACAGCGCACGAGTTTCCCACAAAGCAGATAGCACGCGAGAAAGTCTCGAGAGTAACTGGGAGTTTGGTTACGGGGAGAGAGAGGCGTTGGGAATATCCTAGCTTCTTCCTTCACTTTAGGACATTGAGGAAGCGTTCCCACTTTTCTGCGTGGCTTATCGGTAGTCTCTTGTGGCTCTGTTGTAGCTCTCACAAGGTGGTGGACTCCTACTGATTGAGGTGGTTGATAAACCACTGTTGGCAAGGCATTGCAGGACTCCGTTTTTAACCGTCGCGTGAAAGTAATATAGGCCAAAATCATTGTGCCTGCCATCACCGGATGACTGCACCCGAGGGCCTTTGCGAACAAGATAAATGACCAACCCCTAACTTTTAGCTCTTTACCTGATAGGAAATCACAGTTGTTAGTTGATTAAGATTGTCTGCACACTCAAAGGAAAGTATTAATTATTTTATGATACCATCCAAACAAGAAAAGTAATCAGAATGAGTATACTAAATTATTTTATGTGGGACTTTGAATAACATCAATGTAACTGCATACAAGTAACATATGATAATTAATCATTATTCAGTGTACATAATATTTTACTAAAAGTGCATATAAGTGCGGACTAGACAAAGACTTTATGAAGGCTCTAGAGGTCATCCCCCCAACCACAACATTTTATTCTCAGAAAGCAACCCTGTCTCACGTTTGTCCACCAGAGACAAACAAAGTCTCCCCGTGTTTCCATCCGATATAAATGGCTGATGGCTAAGACGAGATGTAGACGCCCGCCCACCAGAGTCAAAGTCTTCTTATACCCCGTCGGAGACGGTAACGACACTTAACTTGCCGTGAACGACGGGGTGTATGATGCTGTCAAGGTAAGAAGAATATTATTTCATGATAATTGACTATTCCAAGTTGTTCGTCTAAGTCATTCGTGAACTATATATTTGAAGTTTTGGATGTTTTTTTTCCGTTAATTTGCGAAAAGACTCTTCCAAATTAACAGAAATTACAGAGATTCAATGGCCGTAAGTCACTAGTGACCTTGATCGACTTTATTTGTTTTTGGAATTCGTTGTTTATTCCTCGTTTAATCTTTTCCCGGTGACTACATCCTCGAACCTCTGTTTCGTTTGCCAAATATATTCTCAACGTGTTTGAATGTTCTACAAAGTTTTTTGAATTTAGGAAGATTAATCAACACGAACGCCTGATAGAACCAACCATAATCGTTAGAAGAAGGGCTGACTTGATGTTCCCAATCGTAATGAGACAGGCATTTAGGCAGAGATCCAAAACCCATCGCCACGAACTTCCACTCCAGCCACCCTCCTCCCTCCTCCTGTTCACCGTTCTTTCCTTTCGACGATGGTTGGGCTTCCTTGTTTCCCTGACAACATGATCTCGTCAACGGAATCCCACAGAGTCCGGAATTTCCTTGGAACGAACTATTTGAAAAGGTGTCAATGTGTCCTCCTGGTGGTATAGACCCCGTGAGGTTGTTCCTTGAGAGGTCCAAAAATCCAATCGACATCAGTTTCACCAATTCCTTTAGAATTTCTCCCATCATATAGTTATAAGAGAGGTCAAGCGATTCCAGATTTGTCAAATTCCCGATGGATTGAGCGATCGATCCCGTGAAGTCATTGTGAGATAAATTCAAGCCCTTGAGCGATTTAAGCACTACGATGGTTTGAGGAATTTCTCCGTTGAAGTGGTTACTCGATATGTCCAGCATTACAAATTGCTCATTGATCATCCCCATCTCTATCTTGACCCCTTTCCAGTCGATCATCACCGACTCACCCATACCTTTATACATAATCCACGAAAGACCATGAGCTATGTAAATCTCGTATCGTGTCATGCCAAGCAATCCTCCAATGAATTTGTCTATTAGGTTACCCTCAAAATTATTATTGGATAGGTCCAGGATGATACTCGGGAGAAGCTGAGTTTCCTTGAAAATAATAACTTGGCCATCGAAATTGTTGGACCTTAAACTGAGGACCTTCAACGGAAGATATTCCCCAACCAATTGGGGAAGGAATCCATTACATTGTTGTTGCTAACGTCCAAAGCTTCCAATTGTTTACAATGAGTTAGAGATCTCGGCAACGGACCCTTAGATAGATTTCCATTGAGATCAAGTGTCATTAACGGACTCCCTTCATAAAATATCTCTGGAATATGACCAACAAACTCATTCTCACATAGGTGTAAGTGCTTGAGATCGGTGGTGACATTTTCCATGCAGTAGGGCAAGGTGCCTGTGAAACTATTTTGTGACTCACATGAGTTTGGTAGCATTACAAAATAGTGAAGAGATTTCTCCCGAAAAATAGTTATTGGAAACAGAATAGTAAATTTTCTTAGCGGACGGAGCTGGAAGTTTTTCATGAGAGGTTTGTTCTTTAAACCTCCTGTACAAATATAGCCTAAACTCCTCTCAAGTCTCTGTCTCTCTTTCAAAAATTCCGTTGTTAAACATGTTTCCGTAAGCAGCTTTTCTACATGTAACCCATGCCACCCTACTCTTCGTACTCCACCCCGCATTCATCTTTTTTGTGTGTGTTTTCCAGTGCTAAGTAACAAAATCTACAAACCCATAGTTTATGATAACAAAATTCAATCTTCTAAGGGGTTGTTCAAAACAGCAAAATGAAAATTCACCCATGTGCGTATCAGGAACATAAAGATCAACTGTTAACCATCTATTGGAGTTCCCCCCTCCCCATCGATGTTCGTATTTTTTTAATTGGCAGCTACATCTTTATGTGCTAAGGAGTTCCTACTTTCGGGAGATGCAAGAACAAAGAGAGCACTGACCTGGTGAATAAGTATAAATAAACAGGGGTGGATGAAGCTCTCTTACCTTTGTAATTTTGTTCTTATCTTTAACATAAGAGAAGCTGCATGCTTTATCATAACATCATCATGTTGAAGCAGCAAAACAAACGAAAATCTAGAAACATTCAACATTACATGTAGGTTGGATTTCTCCGTTGGTCACTGTTGACCTGGTTTTGATGATGAACTTAAGCGACATGTTACTGGTGGTAAGCGACATGTTACTGGTGGTCAGTAATAATGTTTCACAAGTTATGTGTTCATTCTTAGTGATGAGCTTGAGCAATACGTTGCTGAACCACAGCTAGTAGCAGTTATATATTATTGCGTTCCAGTACACTGTTACTGTGATATTACGCATAGAAGTTGAAAATATGGAAACATATTTTAATAATCATGATTTATTCCAAAATTTATTTTAATCTATCTCAGATAATTGTTCTGAGTGTCTAGGTTCGTTTAACGTAGCCTAATGATCTTATTATAAACTATTAGGCAACAAAATATATTGAGATTATCTTTCCAATTGTTATTTTTGGAAACAAAATATCCTTCTGATTCCCTGCAGCGACGTCTTGCTGTAATAAGAGAAAATATTAAATTAAATATATTTGATCATCACAATCGATTAAATAATATATGATTAGATAATATAGATTGGAAATAAATTATCTAATTGATACGATTGAAGGAAGTTACCGTTGGATCTTTCCTTCTATGGGACAACGAACGTTGAGCAGATCGTTGCTGTCCCCTCGCTGCCAGTTTTGGCAACAAATCTCGAAGATTGCCTGGACGTCCCTTATGCTTCTTTCTCCGTTATAATCAGGCCAAGGACGACATTTTTGTCTCTGCCTTTGTGCGTCTGTGTGATCTGTGTGGTCTGTGTGGTCTGTGTGATCTGTGTGGTCTGTGTGAGCTGCGTCGACGGAGAGCGGAAGGTGCTAAGTGTCTCCTGGTTCTTTCTCTTGCAAGCTGCGTGTGAGAGTGTCAAAGGGCTGAGGTCAGATCCTTTGATCGTCTGAGAGGGACTGTGTGTCCTCGGTGCGTTCAACGAGCAGCCGGCGAATCGTCTGAGGGAAGCTAAGTGAATACCTGCTCTGAATTCAGTAACCGGTTGCTGACCCATCGGCAAGAAGCCGTTCTTGTCGTGTCTTTTCGCAGGGAAGTCTCGAACCTACGGAGTTTGAGCAGTTAGACACGCACTTGCGGGTGCGCGCCAGAAGTCTCGTGCCTGCAGGGTAGAGCAGGAGTTGGGAACGCCGCCGGAGTGGAAAGAGTTCCTCCCGAGCACAGGGGTGCTGTGCAGAAGTCTTGAACGCCTGATACAGAGGGTTAGTAAAGCAAGTTGCGTGGAAGCCAACGGATCGGAAAATTCCACCCTAGGCACTGGGTGTGCAGTGCAGTGAGTCACGGATGTGGTAACCGTGCACGTCCGAACTGAGTGTAGGACGGATACCTTCTAAGTGGCTTTGTGATTTTCTTTGTGATCTTTGTGGTTCCTTTCTTCGTGATCTTTGTGGTTCAACTTTGTGGTTGTCTCTTAAGCAAGTGCAGGCTTATCTTAAGGAGAGACAAGATCTGTGTGGAAATCCTCTGCTGAACGATAAAGTGCTGAAGCAATCCTTCGCTGTGAAGCAAAACGAGCTGCTCTCTGAGAATACATTCTTTACCGTAAGGAGTTATCTGTGAGGATTTATACTCTAACATAACGTTGTCTGTGTTCTTTAATAAGTCAGTATTATATTAAACGACAACGAGCTGTGTTGAATCCATTGAGCTACCAACTGCTGAGGATAAGCATCATTCTGTTGGAAACGAGAAGACGTCCACTGTGTGAGGAGCTGACCGTTGCTAGGAGTGATCATCTATTGTACGGGATTCTAAATCTCACTTTGTGAGAGGAACATACGCCTAGTGCAAGGGCTTTTTGTACCCATTATTTTATATAGTGGAATCACCTTGTTGGTGGAAAGTGGATGTAGGTCAATTAAGGCCAAACCACTATAAATCACTGTGTCCATTACGATTGCGCGACACTCGTACGAAAACCTACTCGACAAAATCGTAACAGTTACAGTAAGGTATTTCTCGTTCTGAGAAACGCTCTGCTGTGATACAGTACGCTTCCGCTTACACCGAGAAAGGGCGAAAAAGTGATAAACACTAATTCACCCCCCACTTAGTATACATAAACGATCCAACAATTGGTATCAGAGCGGGTTTGCTGGAAAGCTTTCTGTGTGATTGCTAGTACAGAACTCTGTTGCTGAACCAAAACAGCTTGTTGCGGAAAGTCTTACATTAAGCACGGTAAGGTGCTGCTGAGTACTGAACAGAATGTCAATGCTCTTGACTGATGGTCATTCAACCGAACGTCCACCGCTCTTTGCTGGACAACATTTCTCATATTGGAAAATGAGAATGGAGTTGTTCATAGGAGCAAAAGATGCTGATTGCTGGCAGATTATAATGGAAGGAGATCTTGTAATTCCTCCATCAAATTCCAGCGACTCTCGGCATGAATTTGAAAGAAAGAGAATTATCTCGCTGAACACTAAAGCAAAGCACTACTTAGTATGCGCTCTTGCTGGAAATGAGTTCAATCGCGTCTCTACTTGTAAGACAGCGAAAGAAATGTGGGATAGACTTGCTTTGATCTATGAAGGAATAGAACAAGTCAAGGAATCCAAAATAAATGCTTTGGTAACTCAATACGAAGCATTCAAGATGAAAAAGGATGAGTCAATAAATCAAATGTTTGATAGACTCACCGAAATCACTAATGCCATGGAATCACTTGGCAAAACTATTTCTAATTCTGAGTTGGTCAGAAAGATACTTCGCTCATTGCCTAAAACTTGGGAAGCCAAGAAAACAGCAATCGAAGAAGCAAAGGACTTAACGAGCTTAAGTCTTCAACAGCTACTTGGTTCTCTTGTCGCTTATGAGAATGATAACAAGGTTGCTGAAGAAAAGAAGATCAATGCTGTTGCATTTAAGGGAAATGTAGAAATGTCCGATGAATCTGAGGATGAATCTTCATCTGATTCTGAGGATGAAGTCTCCTTGATGGCAAGAAATTCAAAAGGTATCTTCGCAAAAATCGCTTTAAGGGAAAGCGAGATATTAAAAAGAAGAATACTAAACCACACCAAAGTAAAGGTGGTGTATGCTATGAGTGCAACAAACCTGGTCATATGCGACCAGATTGCCCACTTTTGAATGAGAAGGGCAAATCTTCAAAATACAAGAAAAATGCCATGATGGCATCTTGGAGTGATAGTGATGAGGAATCAGATCAGGATGACGAAACAACAAACATCTGCTATATGGCGCAAACTGATGCTGATATTGAGAAGGTAAATGCTTTCTCACCTTCTGATCTGTCTGCTGAAGATATTGAAAATCTCTTCTCCGAAACTTTATGATAAAATTGAGTCTTTATCCGCAAACAATAAGGCTCTTAAGAAGGAGAATAAATTCTTGAGTGCTGAGAACGATTCTCTAAAGGAAGAGTTATCAGCAAAGGCTAAGAAAGCGACAAAGA
This sequence comes from Melastoma candidum, assembly GCA_023653495.1. Lineage (NCBI taxonomy): Eukaryota > Viridiplantae > Streptophyta > Magnoliopsida > Myrtales > Melastomataceae > Melastoma > Melastoma candidum. The sequence continues at coordinate 20,118,257 of CM042889.1, forward strand.
AACTTTGTCAATCCAAATTAATGATTGAGGAGCTGCAGCAGCAACTTGATGCTGTAAACAACAAAACAGAATTATGTATGCATGAGAAGCATGATTCTGGTAATGAGAAACATTCACGACATGGGAAATATGTTCCCCCTCATGTTAGGAATGGCGAGTCTCATTTTATTATTCAAAGGTTACCTAGGCTTTGTTACTATTGTAGAAAGCCGGATCATTTCATTAAAAATTACCATGTGCGGCGAAATGATATGCTTGGCATTTCTTCTAAAGTTGATGGTTCTATTGTCAAATGGAAAGAACGACTCACTTAAGTTCTTTCTCTATTACAGGGATGCTTCAAGTCCATCGCTAAGGACCATGTATGGTACTTAGATAGTGGTTGTTCGAGGCACATGTCAGGAGATGTCTCCTTATTCTCCACACTGGTTTTCCAGGATGGTGGTGCTGTCACTTTTGGTGATAATGGAAAAGGGATGGTTAAAGGAACAGGAACCATTTGCTGTTCTGACTCCCTCACCATTGAAGGAGTTCTTTATGTCAAAGGACTCCAGCACAATTTGATTAGTACTAGTCAATTGTGTGATAAGGGCTATCATGTTGCCTTCGATGAGAAAACATGTATTGTTTCACGGGATGATGTTACGTGTTTCATTGGTGAACGCAAGAAAAACATCTATATCCTGTCTTTTAAGAACATCTCCGCTGGAGAAAATTGTCTCATGTCCATTAAGGATGAAGCAACCCTTTGGCACCGAAAGTTGGGACATGCTAACTACGACTTGCTGTCCAAACTTGTCAAAAAGGACATCATTAAGGGATTGCCTAAAATCAAGTTTGACAATGATCAGGTTTGCAAAGCTTGTTCTATTGGCAAACAAACAAAGGTATCCTTTAAAAGCAAAAATATGATTTCAAGCACAGCTCCGCTTGATTTACTTCATATGGACTTATTTGGTCCAACAAGGACTCAAAGTCTTGGAGGAAAACGTTATGGATTAGTTGTGGTAGATGACTTTTCCAGATTTACTTGGGTTAAATTCTTAGCTCACAAGAGTGATGCGTTTGCAACCTTCGAAACTTTAGTCAAACAACTTCAAAATGAGAAAGGTGTCTCTCTAAGAAGCATTAGAACGGATCATGGTACCGAATTTGAAAACCATGACTTTACTTCTTTTTGTGAAGAATATGGTATTAACCATAATTTGTCTGCCCCATACACTCCACAGCAAAATGGAGTTGTAGAGCGTAAGAATCGAACCTTACAAGACATGGCAAGAACCATGTTGCTGGAAAGTGATGTTGCTAAAAATCTTTGGGCTGAAACTGTAAGCACAGCATGCTACATCTCAAATCGTATTCATTTGAGGCACTCCTTAGGAAAAACGCCTTATGAGTTATATAAAGGCAGAAAGCCTAATATCTCATGCTTCCATCCATTCGGAAGCAAATGTTACATCTTAAGACCCATCAAAGATGGTATTGGAAAGTTTGATGCTCGATCTGATGAGGGCATATTCTTAGGATACTCCCTTTCGAGCAAAGCATATAGAGTTTTTAATAAAATAACTCTAACCGTTGAAGATTCTATCAATGTTAAAATTGATGATTCTCCGACACAGGAGGAAGTTGCTGTGGATGCAGCAGCACAATCCTCAACAACAGTATCAAATGAAACTTCCCAGCAAATGGGTGCGGACAATAATCCGAACGGAAACACTGTAGCAAACGTACAGCAAGTGCCTGCTACACACACTGAAAATGCTTCTGGTGGTTTCCAGGATATACAAATTGAGGATCGCGTTCCTTCTTTATATAAGAAAAAACATCCTATTGATCAAGTAATAGGATCCTTACACACAGGAGTGCGAACTCGAAATACAGCAAGCCTGTACTGTGCATACTTGGCTTTTATTTCTCAAGATGAACCTCAAGGCATTGATGATGCGCTTGATGATCCTAATTGGATTCTTGCTATGCAAGAAGAATTGAGCCAATTTGAGAGAAACAAAGTTTGGAGTTTAGTACCAAGACCCAATGATCGTTCCATTATTGGAACAAAATGGGTTTATCGAAATAAACTTGATGAGTCTGGAAATGTTATAAGGAACAAAGCCAGACTTGTAGCAAAAGGTTACTCACAAGAAGAAGGCATCGATTATGATGAAACGTTCACCCCAGTGGCGCGTCTAGAAGCAATATGTTTACTTCTAGCGTATGCTTGCTATAATAACTTCAAGTTATTTCAAATGGATGTGAAAAGTGCATTCTTAAATGGTGATCTAAAAGAGGAAGTTTATGTTGAACAACCTCCAGGATTCACCGATCCAAAGTATCGTAATCATGTTTATAAGCTCTCTAAAGCTTTGTATGGGCTTAAACAAGCTCCGCGAGCATGGTACGAAAAGCTTAGTTCCTTTCTTATTGCAAAGGGATATAGGCGTGGAAAAATCGATACAACCTTGTTTCTTAAGAAACAGGATGCTGATCTTTTAGTTGCTCAAATATATGTTGATGACATCATATTTGGTTCAACTAATGAAAAGTTATGCAATGAATTCTCTGACTTAATGAAAGGAGAATCTGAAATGAGTCTCATGGGAGAACTTACTTTCTTCCTCGGACTTCAAATTAAACAAACGAAAGATGGAATTTTCATCCATCAAGAAAAGTATAGCAAACAGTTGCTCAAGAAATTTGATCTTGAGAATGCTAAACCCTTGTCAACTCCGATTGGTAGTAATACCAAAATTGATAAAGACGAAGGTGGGAAGGAAATTGATTCTAAACTATACAGAAGTATGATAGGATCATTGCTATATCTTACTGCTTCACGACCAGATATCATGTTTAGCGTATGCTTATGCGCTAGATATCAGTCCGCTCCAAAAGAGTCACACCTTGCTGCAGTTAAGAGGATCTTTCGATACCTCTCAGGAACTGTTAGCTTAGGTCTGTGGTATCAAAGAGGATCATTGCTTGATCCTAGAGGATATTCAGATGCTGACTATGCTGGATGTCGTATTGATAGGAAAAGCACGTCTGGAACTTGCCAACTATTGGGAAATATGCTTATTTCTTGGTTTTCTAAGAAGCAAACAACTGTCGCTTTATCCACAGCTGAGGCTGAATACGTATCAGCAGCTAGTTGCTGTGCGCAGTTACTATGGATGCGACAACAACTCGAAGATTATGATCTTCATTTTGATTCTATTCCAATAATGTGTGATAACACAAGTGCAATTAACTTATCACGAAATCCTGTCTATCACTCAAGATCTAAGCATATTGAGTTAAGACACCATTTTCTACGTGATAACGTACAAAGCGGTAAAATTGATATTCAGTATGTAAATACTGAGCAACAGCTTGCTGATATCCTTACTAAACCGCTTGATAAGGAGAGGTTTGAATATTTACGAAGTGAATTAGGGATATGTAATCCCAATCTCTAAGATGATATTGTCATTCTTGAGAAATTCTCGATAGGAATATAAAATTCCTAAAAATGATGCAGTAATATTCGTGGGGTGCCAACCAAAATTTCTATATCTTTTATTTCCTTCTTTTCTCTTTTCAATATTCTATAAAAACTAAAACTACCTACGGTTTCTTTTCAAATCCCTAACTTCCCTCGTTTCATCTTCAACATCAACCCTCTTCCTTCTTCTCCATTTCTCTTCTGAAAATGGCACCCAAATCCGCGAAATCTGGAAAGGGCAAGGGAACTCCCAAGAAACGGTCACAGGCTGTGGCTGCTTCTGCCCAGCAACTACCTGTTGTGGAGCCTCTGTCAGTTATTGAGGGGGAGCCCTCGATGATGCAAACCCCTGCTCCGGTGGTCACTGAGACCAAGGAGACACCTGTTGCGGTCCCTGCCAAGGACAATGTGGCTTCGACTGGTGATGCCACCACTTTTGGCGAACCTGAGGATGCTACGGAGAAAACCCTCGATGTTGAGGAGGAAACCGCTCCACCGGAGGCGGTTACCAAGTCTACTTCTGCGTCTCCCAAAGCAGTAAACTCCCCTGCTACTGATGAGGAGACTCAAGCCGAAAAAGGCAAGAAAAGCGCTGAGGATCCTGAGGATTTCCAGAGCGCTGATGAACAGGACTCTTTGGCTGAAGAGACTCCTGACGAGGATGAGAATGTGGAGGTGATCGGCTCTGTTCAGAATCTTCCGATTCGCTCTTCTCTAGGTGTTGCCTCTCGCACCAGGCTGAAGCGACCTTATGCTGGTATAAGGGATGGTATGCATTCTGGCTCTCCTATTCAAAAGAAAGTGAGAAATGCAGATTCTTCTGTTTTATTCCTGCGGTTGATCAGTATGTTTCTCTGGCTGAATTAAATCGGATTCTTGCTGATGATACTATGCCGAATAGAAACATGACCAAGCGCAATATTGCTGCATGCCAGCGTGTAGACTTTGATTGGTTTACTCAACATGAGCTCTGCTTTGCTGAGATGTTTGAAAGGTTGACCTGGCGATCCTTTTGTGAATATGATGGCATCGGTTCCATCTCAAAGGTCAAGGAATTCTATGCCAATATTACCTTTCATAAGGAAGATTCTCTCATTAAATTCATCAAGGTGTTGGTAGATGAGAAAACCTTTGTTTTCTCTGTGTTTGATGTTTGCCGCCTCTTTGAATCTGATCTTGTTAACAACCTGAGGGTGATCAGTGAAGGAAAGCTGGAAGCTTATCAGACCATCAATGATGGTGAGGTGGTTGCTGTCAGCGGATATCTGCAGAACACCGGGCTGAGTTTAGCAACCGGATGTTTCACAAGGCAGTAATGTCCTGCTTGGCTCCTCGGATTGGCAGCATAGACACTGTCATGCCAAGAGATTGGAATCTGATGGTTCATCTTAAAAGAGGTATTCCTGTGAACTTGAGAAGTGTGATATTTGGCCATATGGCATCTTGTGTTCAGGACGAGAACAGGGCACTTCCATTTGCACATGTTATCACTGCATTGCTGCAGTTCTATGGGGAGCAGATTGTTCCTGTGAATCAAATGGACACCTGGACTACTCAGGTTATTGGAGCTAACTCTGTAGCAAGTATGGGCTACCAGTATGTGGATGGTGTTTTTGTCAAGAAACCAACCAAGCGACAGATCGCTGCTTCTGTCCGTGGCAAGTCCACAACTGCACTTGGCAAGCAACGCTATGCTGAACGTGAGAAGGTGGCTTCTTCATCCAAGGATGAGTCCCCTTCTTCTTCCAAGCTTCAGAAAGTCCTCTGTGAGGAACTAAGCTACACCAGGCGCTCCATTCTTGAAAGGCTGGATGGATTTACTGAGAGGCTGACCCGCCTGGAAAATATGGTCCAGACCTTGCTTGACAATGCCGAGGATTGAGCCACGCTCTCCGTTTAGGATTGAGCTACTCTCCTCTATCTTTAGGCGTTTGCTTTGTTGTTCTAGAATGAGCTATGCTCTTCTATTTCTGAACTTGTTTAATAACTGTTTCGTTTTGATGCATCGCAGCAACTGTTGGCTGCTGACTTTGTCTTTTGGGTGCTAGCATATTCTTGCTACACTAGTAATAAAACTATCCTTTGTTATCCTCTTTTCTTTTTCTTTTTGATATGACAAAAAGGGGGAGAAGAATAAGTCTAGGGGGAGTTAAGGATTTAAGGGGGAGTTGACACAAGCTCGATCCCTAAGTCCATATTTTGTCATCATCAAAAGGGGGGACAATGTTGACCTGGTTTTGATGATGAACTTAAATGACATGTTACTGGTGGTAAGCGACATGTTACTGGGGGTCAGTAATAATGTTTCACAAGTTATGTGTTCATTCTTAGTGATGAGCTTGAGCAATACGTTGCTGAACCACAGCTAGTAGCAGTTATATATTATTGCGTTCCAGTACACTGTTACTGTGATATTACGCATAGAAGTTGAAAATATGGAAACATATTTTTAATAATCATGATTTATTCCAAAATTTATTTTAATCTATCTCAGATAATTGTTCTGAGTGTCTAGGTTCGTTTAACGTAGCCTAATGATCTTATTATAAACTATTAGGCAACAAAATATATTGAGATTATCTTTCCAATTGTTATTTTTGGAAACAAAATATCCTTCTGATTCCCTGCAGCGACGTCTTGCTGTAATAAGAGAAAATATTAAATTAAATATATTTGATCATCACAATCGATTAAATAATATATGATTAGATAATATAGATTGGAAATAAATTATCTAATTGATACGATTGAAGGAAGTTACCCTTGGATCTTTCCTTCTATGGGACAACGAACATTGAGCAGATCGTTGCTGTCCCCTCGCTGCCAGTTTTGGCAACAAATCTCGAAGATTGCCTGGACGTCCCTTATGCTTCTTTCTCCGTTATAATCAGGCCAAGGACGACATTTTTCTCTCTGCCTTTGTGCGTCTGTGTGATCTGTGTGGTCTGTGTGGTCTGTGTGATCTGTGTGGTCTGTGTGATCTGTGTGGTCTGTGTGAGCTGCGTCGACGGAGAGCGGAAGGTGCTAAGTGTCTCCTAGTTCTTTCTCTTGCAAGCTGCGTGTGAGAGTGTCAAAGGGCTGAGGTCAGATCCTTTGATCGTCTGAGAGGGACTGTGTGTCCTCGGTGCGTTCAACGAGCAGCCGGCGAATCGTCTGAGGGAAGCTAAGTGAATACCTGCTCTGAATTCAGTAACCGGTTGCTGACCCATCGGCAAGAAGCCGTTCTTGTCGTGTCTATTCGCAGGGAAGTCTCCAGCCTATGGAGTTTGAGCAGTTAGACACGCACTTGCGGGTGCACGCCAGAAGTCTCGTGCCTGCAGGGTAGAGCAGGAGTTGGGAACGCCGCCGGAGTGGAAAGAGTTCCTCCCGAGCACAGGGGTGCTGTGCAGAAGTCTTGAACGCCTGATACAGAGGGTTAGTAAAGCAGGTTGCGTGGAAGCCAACGGATCGGAAAATTCCACCCTAGGCACTGGGTGTGCAGTGCAGTGAGTCACGGCTGTGGTAACCGTGCACGTCCGAACTGAGTGTAGGACGGATACCTTCTAAGTGGCTTTGTGATTTTCTTTGTGATCTTTGTGGTTCCTTTCTTCGTGATCTTTGTGGTTCAACTTTGTGGTTGTCTCTTAAGCAAGTGCAGGCTTATCTTAAGGAGAGACAAGATCTGTGTGGAAATCCTCTGCTGAACGATAAAGTGCTGAAGCAATCCTTCGCTGTGAAGCAGAAACGAGCTGCTCTCTGAGAATACATTCTTTACCGTAAGGAGTTATCTGTGAGGATTTATACTCTAACATAACGTTGTCTGTGTTCTTTGATAAGTCAGGATTATATTAAACGACAACGAGCTGTGTGGAATCCATTGAGCTACCAACTGCTGAGGATAAGCATCATTCTGCTGGAAACGAGAAGACGTCCACTGTGTGAAGAGCTGACCGTTGCCAGGAGTGATCATCTATTGTACGGGATTCTAAATCTCACTTTGTGAGAGGAACATACGCCTAGTGCAAGGGCTTTTTGCACCCATTATTTTATATAGTGGAATCACCTTGTTGGTGGAAAGTGGACGTAGGTCAATTAAAGCCGAACCACTATAAATCACTGGGTCCATTACGATTGCGCAACACTCGTACGAAAACCTACTCGACAAAATCGTAACAGTTACAGTAAGGTATTTCTCGTTCTGAGAAACGCTCTGCTGTGATACAGTACGCTTCCGCTTACACCGAGAAAGGGCGAAAAAGTGATAAACACTAATTCACCCTCCTCTTAGTGTACATAAACGATCCAACAGTCACCCATCTTCCTCTTGGACATTTTCCTATAATTAGCTTCCAGTCTGATGACCACTCGAACTAGCCAAAGGGGCCTTCCCATTTCCAGTAAAAGTTCTCGAACGCAGAAACGGTTTGTTTTTTGTTATCAACTGTTCCTTTATTCTTTATTTTTTATTCTAAAATATTTCAATAATGATGACGAGGGAGGACTGGAATAATGTAACTTTTACCATCCAAATTCCATGAAATACTGAAAAGAAAGAACAATATTTCTTCTTCTTATGATTATAGCCTTGGTCTTAATCTCCCACCCTCCTCTGGTCTTTGGTCTTTCTTACGTTTACATGATTCTGCTTGTCAGTGGCGGGGATGCAGAATACGATGAGCTCGCTGTGGTCGTCTAGGGAATTGGACATCTCGTTGATCTCTCCAAACTTGCTAGAGAGAATCCTATGGGCGACTCCAGCAATGGAGTCCGCATACACGGAAGCACATCAGACGACAACAATGATGGAGACCTTGGGGGATAACTTGCGAGGTTTGTTGAAGAACAAGAGTATGACTTGCAAGGCCAGGCTCGCCAGGACCATCTTTCTCTTTCACCCCTTTTAGTCAGAATTTAATTGATTTGTTCAAAAAGTTTTTTAATGAATTAAATTGGAACTAGTTAAAATGAGAAAAAAAAGTTTCTAAAATATGTAAAAGAGTAATTAATAAAAGAACGAGTCATGAAGAATATATCAGGCTCCCATCAGGTCAAACAAAGTCTCCCGGTCGGAAATAAATGGCCGGTTATTGAGACTCCTTAACTTGCCGTGAATGATAGGGATGGTGGATGATGATGTTGTCAATGTAAGAAGCACTTTATTTCATTATCATAATTGAATTTTTCAAACCCCTCCATTCATACTTAATCCATTACGTGAATCACACGCTTTCGATATTTTTCTCTGTTAAAATTTACGAGAAGACACTCGTCTAGTCATAAGTTTTCTTTTCAAAGATAAAAATTTTTAAAAAATAGCAGTGACTAATTTATAAAAAAAAATAACTGAAGCACGATACAATCTTCTCTCATTTTTTCCAAATTTTGTGACCACAATAAAATGAGGAACTTAGAAAGAACATACAGACACTCTGCAAACTATTTCTTTATGAGGAATTAAAGTATCAATAGAAGAGTTTCTTCTGTTTTGTCAATTCTTTCATATTGTGATTGTATTTATTCTCGTTTTGTTAATCCTGTACCTGACAAGTTCTTCTTTTCTCCTTCTTTGGTGTGTCATGTTTTGCTTGTTTTCTGCACTCCTTGTCTGCAAGAAGCATGAAAGAGCCGGAATAGGCAGAGTCTGGCAGCATCCTTCGTGTTAAACCTTTAATAAATAAAACTTAGGCTTAAGCGATACAAACTCCCAGTAATAAATGGAAAGCAGTTTGTTAAAAAAACTCCGAGATCTCCGGAAAGTAGTTTAAATTGGGGGATTTTTTTAAAACGTGACAAACATCCCGGGCCTGTAAGATCGAATATAAAAGGGAGAAAATCTTCCCAAAAAGGGCACGATTAATCAAACAAACAGATGCTTTGTTTTGCTAAGCATATGTTGACATAATAGCCAATTTTGGGCCTAAATTGATCTTAACCCACGAAGAGTTGTGTTATAGCCCATGTCTACGGTTCATGTCTACAGTTCATGTCTACGACCCAAATATGGAGAAGATGACGATAATGTCGTGACTACTGGGATCAAACCGATTCCGAGATTTCTGGAGGTCATTTAAGAGAGTCACGACCTAGAGATATTCTTTAAGAACGTGTCAAATATCCCAGACACCACAAGATTTAATATAAAAAGGGAGAAAATCTTCCCAAAAAGGCATGAACAATCAAACAAACAGACGCTTTGCTTTGCTCGTCACCCCGTAGTTGTTAGATACCCCGGCCTGAGTGGTCTCGCGAGAGTTCTTTAGTCCTCACTTCCACCACCAGAGTGAGCAACCGTAGCTCTGGTAAATAAATTCCGTTGGCACTCCACCACCGTCGGGACAAGCAACCGTAGTCCCAGCAACCAATTTCGCCTTCGTTCCGCCACCAGAGTGAGCAACCGTAGCCTTGATATCCACATCCGCCACTACCTTCAACCACACTCCGTCCACCAAGCCCCAGTAAACAGGTTCCAGCATCCAAGTTCGCAAGTCTACGGCGCCACCACTATCAAAGTTCGCAAGTCTACAGCGCCCAGCAGCTAGTTTGCGACATTGCATCATCGTCTTTACTTTATTTTTCATGGCTGGAAGCTTTTCACTCTTATTGTAAGACTTCGTTTGATCAGTTAAATTCATTTCTTTTTACTTACTGGCGACCACATCTGAAACCCTGTGAGTACTGTTGCCAAATATTTACAACGTGATCCGTTTCGACGCGAACACGTTTTCGGCGACCACATCTGAAACCCTGTGAGTACTGTTGCCAAATATTTCCAACGTGATCCGTTTCGACGCGAACAAAATGTTATAAGAAAAGCAAGTGCTTTACTATTATAATACCTCAAATTCTCTTAAACTCATTTTTCATTTTTTTACATTATCCTCTCCAATGATTTTCTTTCCCGTAATCCTTCCAATCAATCCAAGATTTCATGTAATATTTCTTTTCCTGATTTATTTTCTAGACCATTCTCCAATTAATTAACGATTCCAGGAGATATTTATTTTCCTTTATCTCATTCTGAAGGACACTAGAATCAATCAACAATTTTTTATTCCCTTTGATCCTCCAATCAATCAACAATTCTTTATTTCCTTCCCTAAGGAATTCTTTCCCAAAGGAGGAGGACCAGACACGCGTTAAAAATCTCCAACATCACAAACACGTGGAAAACAGACAGAGAGAGATACACGGAGACGCTCCTACCATCAGACGTTCGTTTTCCCCCATGCATCCAGCGACTCCAAGGTAGGTCCAGCAACCAAAGCTTGAAGAAACCCCCGTCATCAACTTGGACCCAATCAGTAGTCCAGCTTTCCTTCTCCAAGCGGCCACAACCGGCAGAGCTTCCTACAGCAACAGTTCACCAGCCGCGATGAACATCAGTGGAATCCAGACCAACGGCAGCAACGAGCCCCAAGCTTAGCCGTTCCTATTCCCCGTCGTCGACAAGTACCAAAGCCTAAACTTCTCACGGCTGCACATTAGCACCGTGAGAAGTCGTTTTGCAATCTGATCAACTTACCTACTTGTGTAGAACGAAAAGAAACAGGTACCAGATGACGCAATCTCATCCGGCGGTGAACCCGTCTTCTCCCGGACGTCTCTCAATCTAGCGACGCCGTCTTCCAGTCTCGGATCCACCTTCCGTCCGGCCATCAACTTCTTCTCGCCGCCACCATCATCCGCCTCAGCGCCAATCAAAAAAAAAAAGCGTTCCTTGACCAAGGTTGTGCTCGTATGAATTCAATTTGATTTATTTGTTTTATTTTTGTCTCTCTCATTATTTTATTACTATATGATTATTATTACTAAATTTTTTTAAAATGTCAACCGTGAAATTCACATTTTTTATTTGTCTTATTTAGCAAATGTCTGACCTTAGCATAAAAATTGAATATATTTTCTTTTCATTTTTATATTATTACTATCATTATATGTTTTGTCTAAAATCATTGCTTTTAGCACAAACGGTTTCGTTCTTTTTAATTGCAAAGCATTTTTCATTAAAAAAATAAAATATTAATTATTTTTTATAAAAAAAAAAGAAGAAAAATTCGATGATGTCATACTAAAACATTCATACAAATTAATTATTACTATTTGAATATTCTAACCAAATTCTTGTTTTATATTACATAAAGAAAATCACCAACAATTTAGAGGATTCGACAAAGCGACCCCGAAGATAAAGCTCGAAGATTGGAGGCGCGGGGGGAGCAAACTGTGGTGGAAGCACATCCCAAAAGCGGCCCTAGCAGCTGATGACATGCGATCCCGGCGGGCCTCAGGTATATGAAGGAGGTGCGAGCCTCCCTTTTTTGTTTTGTTTATTTCCACATATAACTGGTCGTGGGCTCAAGTGCATAGGCCTATGATCACCACCCTTCCCCGCTCCCTTTGATCTCAATAATTGTCTGTGTATGTCCGTATGCCTTAGGCCCATAGGTTTATCGTCGCATGCTGTTTGTAAAACAAATAAAACATGAGTTTGGGCCTAAAAGCCCGAATCAGGTCCAACGCCCGTATAACAGAGACATGAGTCAGAAGTGATGCCCGGATTGGGTCCAACGCTCGTTAATCAGAAACAATTTTTTGGAGCAAACGTCACCTTTTCGCATATCTAAGTGTAAGAGTTAGTAATTAAGGATCCTTGAACCACTATTTTTTTCCGACTTAACACATATATTATAAATAAAGTCAGTGGCGACTCCGTATAATTTACCTAGGTTAAACAACAACAACCTTTTTACGGAGCCATTTTGGATGAAGAACTGACGACGCGAGCCGCTCCCGATTTCTCCCGAAAGTTTCTTTTTTGGATCATGCTCGGCTTTTCGCCTGCCGCCTCTTAGGAAAACAGAGACGGTCGACGAGGGCCCGAGCAGGCCCAGTTAGGAACCCAGGGAGGGATCACCCAACTCTTTTCCGCTGCGTCCGACGCTCGAGTCGAGACATCGACCGGTTGGGCCTTGGGGAGCGGGCCCGGATCCTCGAGTCGTTCGAACCGCCACGCGTGTGCTAGGCCGGAAGGCGCGCGTACAACTATATACATACAAACAAGAAAAATATTTAAAACGAGTGTATTAAAAAAATTATTTTAATTTGGGGGTTTCAATTTCTTTTGTATAAATGTAATGTGTGATAATTAATCATATGATCTTGAAGGGCCCTGGAAGTCATCAACACGCAAAACACTTTTATTACTCAGAATGAAAGAAAGTAGCAGCTTCCAGCAAGTCAAACAAAGTCTCCCGGTCGAAAATAAATTGCCGTTGGTTGAGACACCTTAAACTTGCCGTAAATGATGGATGATGATGCTGTCAATGTAAGAAGCAATTTATTTCATTTTCAATATTCCAACCCCCTCCATCCAAATTTAATTCATAGGTGAATCACATTCCAAGCTCACTATGTTTCTCTCTATTAATTTGCGAGAAGACACTTATCTAGTCATGAGTTTTATTTTCAAAGATAAAGTTTTTTAAAAAATAGCAGTGACTAATTTTATGATAAGTTTCTCTAGTAATAACAAAAGACAGGCATTAATTTAATAAATAAAAAGATATTAAGATGATTATTTGGTTTGATAATCATGGAAGAAAGCAAAAGGTCATGGATTAAAATAGGCTAACGAAGGAAGCAGCACAGTGTTGTGTTTCCGGAAGACTGTCTCCTGAACACTGAGAACGTCCTAAAATCAGATTAGCGGAACTAAATGTTTGCTGCATAGATAAAGTACGACGACGGCATCATAAAATTCCGACATTTGTGTGAGGGATTGGGAATGGACTGGACTGGACTACTTCTTCTATCGGCCCATGGGCCAACTTTCACGTTTGTGTTGGGCCCAATTACCCTTTTCCCAAAAAGACAATTTTGACACCCCCCCCTTCTCCTCCTCAAAGATTTCGAGTATTACTCCACCCCAATTTCATGTTACTGCTACTCTTTGTAGAAACTCCCTCGGTCCTACTTATACCAAAATCCCCACGTGTTCTGGAAAAGATAGATAAATCCCCATCAAATTGTTTTTGAAACTCTTTTAACTCCTCATCATCATCCATCGTTCGTTCATTCACGTAACAAGAAGATGATGACGACGACGACGATGATGATGATGAAGATGGAGGGGGAAGTGTTTTTATTACAACGACTGAAGAGAAGCAGTTTGACTTTCCCGGACACAAAAAAAAAGGGTAAGGCGGGTCCCACGTCTTTTTCCACCATCCTTCCCATCTCAATTCTCAATCTTTCTCTTCTTTCTTCTACTACTAACATACTGCTACTGCTTCTTTCTTTCGTCTCTTTTATTTTTTTTTTTGGACACTGTCCTCACTGCTCGGCCGTACTTTACCCCCTTCCTCTTCCCCTCGTCTATTCCTTCCTTCCTTCCCCTCCTTCGTTTCCGACCACAAGATCTCAAGTCATTCCACCCGAGTTCCCAGTACGACATTACCTTCAAAGATCGTTCCTTTTTCCTCTTTTTTTTGGGTGGGGGTTGGGGGAGGGGGTTTCTGCAAGGAATTGAGATCCGGGGTTGCTTTGAGTTGTTTCGTTTGTGAAAATGCGTATTTTGGTTTGGTGTTTTTGTTGTTGTCGTTGGTTATTGATTTGTTGAGCGGGAGATTAGATCGAACTCCTCCAATATCTTGGGTTTGTTCGGGTTCTTGAAGGGGTGCATTTTGCGAAATCTTGCTTGGTTAATTCTGTTTCTCTCTTGTTCTTTTCTTCATCATTTGGATACCCCCTGCCCCGCGTCAAGAGTACGTGATTATCAGCGTCTGGGGATCGAAATGTGGCAATGCTGTTCGGGTTTTTTGTGATCTGATCTTCCGAGTGGCATTTTTTTGTTTTGTGTACTGTGTGAGTGAGTCCCCGGATTATCGTTTTGGCTTCAATTGATTCGTTCAAGTTGATAGAAAGCGACGACTGCTATGGTAACTGAAGTAGGTAAATGGTTAGTTGTTGGTCTGTGCTATCGATATCATGACATTTCGCTAGAAGATTTTAATGACGGTTTTTTGGTTGGCTGTGGATGTTCAAATTAGTTTGCAGGATCATTAATGGTGGCAGCACAACTCCAAATGGCTACTTACGTAGTGAGTTTGTTTTTAATGCAGCCTAGTTTAGGCAGTGACAAGGAATGGACACAACAGGCGGTCAGGACCCTCTTCTCGGAGAAATTACATGTGGTTCTTTGTTGCAGAGACTACAGGTAGTTAGATCCCTCGCAAATCTCACTTGTTACCAACTTCCCTTCCATCTTTTATTGAGGTCTCATTACTAATCACAAAAGAATCCCGTGATCTTTTGCAGGAAATATGGGATGAGGTTGGAGAAGGTGACGAGGAGCGGGATAAGATGCTGCTCCGGATAGAAGAGGAGTGCCTGGAAGTCTACAAGAGAAATGTTGATCAGGCAGCTAAGTAGAGGGAACTGTTAGTGTGTGCACATATGTGCCAAGGCATTTTGTAATATATGTGAATAGTTGTTAATAAAGGCGAGTATTTACTGTTTATTAATAACTTTTCTGCTCGTAATTAACTTTACGGTAAAGTCCCATAGATTGATTATTTGTCAATCTAAAATTGTCCTTGATCAGATAGATGTTTAGATGGGACATAAACATCTAGATCAACGCCGAGTATAACTTAGGTCGAGTTGGACCAAGGGATGGATGTTCAAGTTATACTCGGGGGTGCCTAAGTTTAGGGTACACTGGACACGACCCGTTTATAGAGAATACCACATATTAAGCGTCATTGGTCACTTCTCTTGTTGAATGAGTGTAACTGATCTCCTGACTTTAGACCTTCATTTATTCTATGCGTGTAGTTGTCCACTTTGATGCCGTTAAAAGCAGTCTTTAATCGGATTGTGAGTAATACGGTTATTGGGTGTGCAGCGAAGCGTAGAGAGGATAGTGTTGAGTCAATATAGGATTCATCGCTATCTTGGATTAGAGAGTTGACATCATGGCCTCTTGATTGAGATATTAGTAATTTTAAACACACGGTCGTGGAGGCATGTTTATCATTCAAGTTAAGATCTATTATATCTCAGAAATCAAGTAAAATGATTAATTCAGTGATGACACATAATGCACTGAATTAATCATGATGTCAGTGAGATGAAGAGATTGAATTACACAGAAATCGGTTCATAGCAGTTTTGGTTCATTATCGATATTCTATTACGTTGGGTGACTGAAAAACTGTTGCTAGACGGTTACCTCAGTCTATGTATGGATGTACATTGCATTCGTATATAGAACCTAAAGGGTCGCACGCAAAAGCACGTGAACGCGGACATTGATTATTTAATTCCAATGAATATTAGAATTAAAATTATAAATTTCAGAATTAAAATTTGTTGGACTACAAATTTATTCTGAAATATCGGAAACAATAAATCTTAGTGTTGAATTTAAATTGATCAACTATGTTTAATTTATATGTTATATAATATAATATATTATTATATTATAATATTATATTATTATTTTCTACTTTCTACTTTCTACGTGGATTGTGTTAAAGGATCTTAGCTTTGCAAATTAAATTTTAATTTACAAAATAGAAAGAAATTTACAATATAAATATAACAAAGGAAGAACAAAATCACAGTAAGAAAAACACAATCAAAAGTATTCGGCCACAGAGGAGCAAAAGTGAAGGAATTGCAATCGGCTGAATAGAACGTAAGTATTTCGAGAGTTTTAGCAAAAGCTCATAGGGCTAACACCCGAGATTGAGTATGAGGCATCCGTCGAACGTGTGCGTGGATACTTCTAGAGGAGTCACTATTGGGACTCTTGAAGACGGTCTTATTCGCAACATTCGTTGTTTCCTAATAACAAGGTACGAGTTATTAAACTCATTTTATTATTCGATTTATACATATCACATAGATCCAAGGTGTGTTTCGGATAGTATTTTTCGAAACGAGCTTCCGCTGCGCCCGGTGGAACCCCATCAGGAACAGCTCCTGCAGATTCTCGCAGATGCCAAAATCGAACTCGCCAATCTTATGTCTGCCTTAGGCGAGAAAAACGTTGCTAGATTCGTGCGTACCAACTGATCTTTTGCATCCCGACTCTATCTGATGTGAAAATTACACTTGTATTTAAGAGCATTCGGATGTTCTTTTAGGGTGAGGAGACATCAGGAACGATTAAGGAGCAACTGGAATCCATTGCCCACGTTCTTGAACAACTGTGGAAGCTGAAAGAGGAAAGGGTTAACGAGTTCTCAAACGTCCAATCCAAAATCCAGAAAACTTGCAGTGAGATTTCTGGAAGCGTCCCTGATGAAAATCCAGTAGTGAATGAGGCCGACCTGTCCTTGAAGAAGCTGGACGAGTATAAGGACCACCTCAAAGAACTCGAGAAGGAGAAGGTATGTGTTTTCATTTCATTTTATTTTGTTTAACTTCCCGACATCTAGGGAAAGTTGGATAGTAATCTTGGTGTGTTGTTTGACTCACAGAGTGATAGGTTGCAAAAGGTGCTTGAATTTGTCAGGATGGTGCATCATCTTTGTATGGTGCTTGGGATGGATTTCTTTAGTACCGTTACCGAAGTCCACCCGAGCTTGAATACTTCAAGGGGCGGCCAGTCCAAAAGCATTAGCAACGACACGTTAGCCAGACTCACGAATACTGTGTTGGCTCTTAAGGAGGATAAGAAGCAGAGGTTGCAAAAGGTATTTGCTCGCTCATCTTATACTATTAATTAGTTAGGAATAGTTTAATTGCCTAAACCTGAGATATCCTATGCAGCTTCAACAATTAGCAGGCCAGTTAATAGAACTGTGGAATTTGATGGAGACATCAGACGAAGAACGTCGGCATTTCAATCATGTCACCCATAACATCTCTTCTTCTGTAGATGAAGTAACTGCCTCAGGTGCTCCCGCTCTGGACATAATTGAGCAGGTGCACATGGATTTTCTAAAAGGGGTTGCTGTAATATATTCTGGGAAGAGCAGTTAATCTCGGCAGAACATTATGGTGAGATTTTTACTTTGCTTGTCTGCGGTTTAGGCCGAGGTGGAAGTTGGGAGGCTTGACCAGCTCAAAGCTAGCAGGATGAAGGAAATAGCATTCAGAAAGCAGGACGAACTCGAGGAGATATTTGCTCAGGCTCATGTCGAAGTCGATCCCGAGGCAGCCAGAGAGAAGATCATGGAGCTCATAGAGTCCGGGAATGTTGAGCCTGCCGAACTACTGGCCGACATGGATAACAAGATCGGAAAGGCCAGGGAAGAAGCTCTCAGCAGGAAAGAAACACTTGACAAGGTTGAGAAATGGATGTCAGCCTGTGAAGAGGAAAGCTGGCTTGAAGATTACAACCGAGTAAGGCACTTAATCTTTTACTCGACTCTTATTTGCTGTTTGCTGACGAAAGGTCTTCAAACTCACGGATAATGATGTTTATGCGCAGGATGATAACAGGTATAGTGCCGGTAGAGGTGCGCACTTGAATCTCAAGCGTGCAGAGAAGGCCCGCATTTTAGTTAACAAAATTCCCAGTAGGCATACTCAAGAAAACGGCACTCCATTGATATCCTAGTCATAAGATGTTCATCTGTCTCTGTCACGTTTATGCAGGTCTTGTCGATACCTTAATTGCGAAAACTCGGGCTTGGGAAGAAGACTGTGGCTTGTCTTTCTCTTATGATGGTGTTCCTCTTCTCGCCATGCTTACGAGTACACTTTGTTGCGGCAAGAACGAGAAGAGGAGAAACGTCGGCTGAGGGTAAGGCATTTTGTTTAATTCAGTTCCTAGGAACAGGCATTGACCATTTCATTTTGATATTTTTACAGGACCAGAAGAAGTTCCACGAACAGCAGAGCTCGGAGCAGGAATCAGTTTCTGGTGCCAGGCCTAGTCCTGCCAGACTGGCCATCACTAAGAAAGTGACAGGACCCCATGCAAATGGGGGCGCTAATGGAACTCCAGGCAGGCGGTTATCTCTTCAAAATGGTATCCGGTCAGCTGCCAAGGATGGAAAGAGAGATAGCAGACTATCTGCGCCCGTGAACTACTACGTCGCCATGTCAAAAGAAGATGCTGCTTCCCATGTTTCTGGCACCGAGCCAATCCCGGCATCACCGTGATAATTTACACCAATCCCCTGGTGTTTGCAGGTTTTGCTTCTCTACTCTGCCACTATTTGGAAAAATACTTGGAGATCGGTGATGATATAAACCGCCATCTATCTTTATGGACAGTGTTTAGGCGTTCTTTTATCTATGTGTTTACTATACTTTAGAGGAGTGTAAGCCTCTATGGTGGCAAGACCACGATATAGCTTTGTTGTTGTCACTCTTAGAGGATGGACGGTAGCAGGACGTCTTTTTCGAAAACCCAATATTTTCCAGTTTTGAAGGGCGGCTGCTTCTAAGATGTCTGTACGCTTTCGAAATTTGACGGCAATTCCTCCATGTGATCTTTCGGTGCTTCTTCTCATTTCCTTGTGACACTGCTGTACATGGGAAAGGCAGCCTCGACCAATTGGAATATTGCAGACTTAATCTGGTGTTGGCATTTGCGGTTGACGGACAAAGCAAGACATAGGTTGAGAGTAGTGACTGATCCACAAAGTTCCCGAGACGTGGCCGTTGAGTTTGAATTCGAGAAGGTTGGGAATATCGAGAGATTTATCCAGCAGATCAACAGGTTGTCCAAGGGAAACAGTATGGATGGGATGCAAACGAAAAGCGTTCCTCATTGTGTGCAAGAAATCTACGGAGAACCCGCCCAGGACAGATTCTTCGTGTCATGCCTGAACAATTTTGTGATGGAAGTGAGAACATGTCCACAGACATCGTGACAAGTCTGTTTGTTCTTTCTGGAGATTCACCATAATTCCGGTGCCGAATCGTCAAGATCGAGTCACTGAGGTAAACAGCTTTGTACGCGCCTTTATGACAACGTCACCACGACAAATCCTTGGTGGCTCAAATCCTTTGACAAAGCCGCCGTAGGCTCATATAAAGATGGACGAGTGCTTTTTCTTCTTTTTTCAAAATTACAGAATTTAATCTGTCAAGTTCTTGAGCCTTTTCTACGACTCTGAAGATAAGCTTTCAAATTTCAGTTATTCACTGCTGGTGGTATGGGGAGTGGCCTGTCGTGCTTTAGGTGCCTGCAAAGCTGCCACGGCAGAGATTTCCGTCCTCCCCTCAGGGACATGGGCGAGGAGAATGATTCTGAGAGATTGCAGCGTAAATATTTGACCCTGGAGGATTGGTTATCAGCAGACGACTGCAAAATCCAGGCATTAAGGCACTCCTCAATTAAGACCCATGATTCCTTGCTCAGTGACATCGACCGTGCAGGAGATGAAGGGGAATTCAGCAGCGGATGGCCTGATGATACCACTGGCAAAGCAGGGAGAAGCGATCTAGAGGTCGTTGCATCATTCGAGAGGAGTTTCAGCAGCAAGACCCAGAAGAGGGTGAGTTTTAGGTTGCCAGAACAGAGCGATGTCATCGTATTTTATTCTCCTGGCAGAGGATGCAGCAGATTGGAAGCGCAAAAAAGGGATGAACATTCACATGCCCTCTGAAAGCACTAACAGAAGATTCTCGAGCCGCCTTCAACGACCCATGTATGCTGCTTACCTTATAGGTTTTCGTCCGTCCTCATTTTGTATTAGAAATGTTCAGATACCAATGGTGGGCACAAGCCTTCATATGTGACGATATCGAGCCTCTTACTACATGTGGTAGAAAAGGCACGGAACAACACCAGTTTCCTCGAGTTCCGTATGCTACATTTGCAGTTCAGCTGTGACACTATATATGAATTTGGACCATTGTCTGTGCTTGTATTTCTACACTATTCACATGTTGTCCTACAATGAAGTTGCAGATTCAATATGACAGCTAACGGGTTACCTGGTTCTCGTAGGCCATGTCGCTGCATATCACAACCTTGAGTCATTGTCCGAGATTCTTGCACTCCTAAGTGTAACTCCGTGAACCGAAGGAAGCGGGAGTCCTTTCATGGGGTGTAGATTCACGTATGGGATGATAACGGTATGAGGTGTAGATTCCTTTCATGAATAGCATTCGAG
Source organism: Melastoma candidum (assembly GCA_023653495.1). Taxonomy (NCBI): domain Eukaryota; kingdom Viridiplantae; phylum Streptophyta; class Magnoliopsida; order Myrtales; family Melastomataceae; genus Melastoma; species Melastoma candidum. The sequence goes on from CM042889.1 coordinate 20,138,801, forward strand.
ATGCTGTTCTGATTTATAATCGACAATCACTGATAACATGAAAAACTTGAACGTTGTAGAATTCTTCTTACCTGTGTAATACCTCAAATTTTTAGCCCAGTACACAAGCCCCCTACAAAAATAAAATGGTTTAAACCCATAAATATTCATCTATTTTTAGGGGCCAAATTAATTTAAACTCATTTTTTATTTTTTATTATTTTATTAACATTATCCTCTATGATCTAAGGCCGTTCTCCGATCAATCGACGATTTTAGGGGACACCAGAATCAATCAACAATTACTGATTCCCTTTGATTTCCTCCAATCAATAGACAATTCTCGAATTCCTTCCCTGACGAAATCTCTGAGGAAGACCAGATACACGTTAAAAAAAAATATCCGACATCACAGACATTAGAGATACAGAGACAGACGCTCATGCCATCAGACGCAACCAAAGCTTGAAGGAACCCCTGCCGTCGACTTGGACCCAACCAGCAGTCCGGCTTTCCTTCTCCAAGCAACCGCAAACGGCCAGAGCTCCTGCAGCAACAGTTCACCAGCCGCAATGGACATCAGTGGAACTCAGACCAGCGGCTGCGACAAGCCCCAAGCTTAGCCGTTCTTATTCCCCGTTGTCGACAAGTACCAAAGCCTAAACTTCTCGCGGCTGCACATTAGCACCGCGAGAAGTCATTTTACAATCTGATCGACTTACCTACTTGTGCAGGACGAAAAAAAACAGGTACCAGATGACGCGACCTCATCCGACGGTGAACCTGTCTACTCCCGGTGTCTTCAGAATCGGTAGCGGCCAAACCCGTCTTCCCGACACTCCCAGATCCAGCGCCGGCAGCGACGAATCTATCCCTCTCGGACGTCTCTCACTCCAGCGACGACCCCGGCGGCTCGGTACCTCTCTCGGAGCTCTACTCCCTCAGCCAACCCGTGACCTCTGGACGACGCTTCCTTCCCAGCCGTGGCCACACATTCTCGGCCCCTTTCCATGGCCGCCATCACTACCATGCTCGACTAGGTGAGCTTTCCCACAAATTGAAATTAAGTTTTGGAAACGCATCTCCGTCCCTGTGAGTTTGTTTATTTTTTTAATTATATTATTATTAAAATCCAAACATTAACATTTACCAAATGTCGAACATTAACATAAAATCAAAAAAATGTTTTGTTCACAATTTTTACTAAATGTTCGAATTTACGTATCGTCGATGGATTCAATACTTTATATATGTATTTGATTTTTTTTATTTGATTTTAATTTCAAATTAATGAATTCTATTCCACGTTGTCAATTTATTTTAAAAAATATATATATATCATTTTTTTTTAAATTATTACGTTAGAATCTATATATCATTATTTTAATTGTATTCTTTATCAATGAATTAATTTATTATCCTTATTATTATTATTTGAACTCTCTGACCACCAATGTTTATTTTGCATAAAAATTGATCAACTATTTCGAGTATTCGACAAAGCGATCCCGAAGGTTGAAGAAGACAAGTCTCGAAGACCGGAGGATCGCGGGGAAACCCGTGATGAAAGACGTCTCGAAAGCGGCTCCAACTGACGAGCTCGACCGATGTAAAGTCATCCCGGCGAGCCTAAGCTATATGAGGGTTTTTTCTTTATTTCCACATGTAACGGGTCGTGGCCCCAAGTGTATAGGCCCACGATCACCACCATTCACCGCTCTCTTTGATCTCAATCATTGTCTGTGTCTGTTCGCATGCCTTAGGTCCATAGGTTTATCGTCGCGTGCTGTTTATAAAACAAATAAACATGAGTTCGTCCCAAAAGCCCGAATCGGGTCCAACACCCATAAAACAGAGACATGAGTCCGGAGTGATGCACAGATCGGGTCCAACGTCCGTTAATCAGAAATAATTTTTTTTAGCAAACGCCACTTTTTCGTATATCTAAGTATAAGAGCTAGTAATTAAGGATTCTCGAACCACTATTTTTTTTCGACTTAAAACAGATTTTATAAATAAAGTCGATGGCGCCTCCGTTAAGCAACACAAAGCTATTTTACACGAAGTCATTATGGATGGGTGAAGGCGACACGAGCTCCTCCCGAAGCTTCCTTCTCGGGCCATACGCTTCTTTTCGCCCTTTGCCTGTTAAGGAGCATGGAGAACATCGGTGAAAGGTCTGGACAGCCCCGATGAGGAATCGAGGGAGGATCAACCCCGGTCTCTTCCGTAGCGCCCGACGCTCGAGTCGAGACGTCGACCGGATTGGCCCGGGGAAGCATACTCGGATCATCGGGTCGTTCGTATCGCCACGCGCGTGCTAAATCGAAAGGCGTGCGTACAACCTGCACAAACTATGTGCAGGTTGCCAATTTCACTCCATTTCAAGGATGCACTAAAGCTCTGCAATTTAATAGTTCCAGCCAGATTGTTCTGAAGAATGTGAGCTGAACCCGATACATCCATTACCTGTGACCACATGATGTAAATAATCAGAGAACAAGAACAATTTCATAAAGCCTCTGGAAAAGTGTGTTAGTACACCAGACCAACTAGAGAAAAATGCACGCCACTGATATGGACTGATTGGCATCAAGAACATTAATCACCACATCCAAGTCAATAATACTACGACAGAATCTCCAAAAAGAGAAACCAATTTCCCCTTTCATTTTCCATGCCCTTGTACTAAACCAACAGAACTGCTTTGACATCCACAAGCGCTCTTTACTCACCACATATCAATGGCGGCACAAATCTAATCACCATCGTACATGCTTCTTCGTCCAAAAAGCACCAATCACCCAGAATAGAGCATAATTGGAAGCCATGTGAAATAGTGCGGATTCGTTCAAACTAATCTATCGACATCAGACACTATTAGTAAACCAAAAGGATATTCAGAAAATATGCTTGGCGGTAAAATTTCTGCAGAGCCAGTCTTAACACCCATCCCTGCTTTCAATTAATGAACAACCGCGTTTACGCTCAAGCGGACAACGTTTCCAGCGAGAACATTCCATTCAGACCATTCACTACCTGAGAGATCGCCTCTCCACTATCCGGAAAGGGCAAGGGCCAACCAGGAGCAGTGCGAGTACCTCCAACTCATGCTGAGATTCGCTGTGGCCCCGGCATCAGCGTGATGCTGATCGTGCCTCCTCTGTCGCAGTCCTTACACACGAAGAACACACCTCGACCTGGTTTATGCTGACGTTGGAGAGAATGATCTGCACCGTACTACAGCAGCTGTACCGGCCGTATGGAGCTGAGCGCTTCATGTATGAGGACGTCCTTTGTAGAGTTGAGGCCTTTCTCTGATACGACGATGGAAATTGCGCCACCTTCGGCTGTATAGAATTGGGTACTCGCAAAAACCAGGACAACGATGGGGAAGAACCACGGAGAGAACTTTCCGGTCGGTTTATTCCAGTTTCTGCTCTGTCCGGCACCGGTCCTAGCTCAAAGCTGTGCCCCAAGAAAGATGACTGGAAGACTGGCGAGTGATGATTGGATGCTCTTGCTTTTGGAGGCTTGTTCAGTAAAGAGAGCCATCGCAGTCTCTTCGGGATATTTATGAGTGTGCGTGTCCTCACCTCTTCATTCATTGCTGAGGGATTGATCGAGACAGAGGCAGTCTTCATCCATTGCAACGACGTCCGAAGTCGGCTGAATTTAGTGAGTCGGAGGAAGGAATCTCCATCCCGCAACGGAGCTGGAATCTGTGGATGATTCCCAATTTCTGACCGGGCTGGATCAGAACACAACTGGGTAGTTTCGTTGGGTGACTCGGGCCTTCCTTGGATCATGTCGGAAACTTAGGGCTCGGGTACGACAACCTCCGGCTTCAACGGGCTTTTCAATCCTGTCCGTTGGACACCCAATTCCTTCGGAATCGGAAGCCTGTCATCGACCCACACCTGGGATCAGCAAAGAGTACCCGATTAGATTCGACCCGACCCGTTTTCCGTAGGGGCCCGATCAGCATTTTTGTGTAGCCATCGGTGGCCGGCCGCAGTGAATGCGATTGATTTCCCCCTCTTTCCTTTTCTCGGCAGGCAGGCTTCGTTCCTGCAGCTGCTAATAGTGGCTAAAGGCGAAATCTTGCTGTGAAGCGAGCCGTGTTTAGCGGAGTTGCGCCCTAGTCCGTCGATAAAATACGGGGTGACGGATCTAGAGGTGTGAAATGCTGATTGGTGTGTTTCTTGATTTGTAGCTCCGAAAGGTTACTTTAGATGATCCTAGGGTTTGTTTTTGTATGCCCGCATGTTGATATGAATGGGATATGAAATGGATTAGCCACTGCGGAAGTCAGGTTGGACGAAATATGTGTAGTTGATCTTATTGGAGCGAGTGACCTTCTTTTGTAGCCAGGGGGAATCCCGGAAAGGTACTTATGTGTTATTGGTCTTGCGTCCGCTAATTGGTTGCGTGTTTATGTAAGTTATATTGTTACCGGGGAGTGTCTTGTCTGGAGATTATGGAGGGCGTGCCTTTTTCTGGTGATCCATGAAATGGGGTACTTAATTGTCATAGGATAATGGCCTCTTCATCGGATCCGTGGGTGAAGGAGTATCAAGAAGTGGCGAAGCTGGCCGAGGAGATCAATGGGATGATCAGTGAACTTAATGTGCTGTCCAAATCAGGACCGGACAGCTTGCGCCATGCTTCAGCGATAAGGAGGAAGATTACCATTTTGAGCACTAAGATAGAGGGTTTGCAGTCTGCTTTGACCAAGCTGTCCAAGCCCGTGTAAGTTGCTTGCGATACTCTTTGGTTGGTGAGGTTGTGCTTTCGGATCAATGCTGCTCTTTCCTTTTGATTTCTAGGGACTCTCTTCTTTTTTCTTTTATTTTCATTCCGGATGCCTGATTAGTAGCTTGATCGTTGATTCGCTTCTGGATGTCCTTTGTTCTAGACTGAGCCCAACTTTTGGATGCCCTGCCATCTGTACATGTCTTCATTTTCTTAATCATCGGTTAATGTGCATGCTAGGATGACTCATTGAGAAACTCTCTGATTTGTTGTAACCTTGAGTTTCCATACTCAGAGAGGACTGCACCTTGTGTGGTTAGGTTCAGTGTTCAGCTGATCAATGTCTTTGTTTGTTGTACTTACTACTTACACATCTTGGCTGAAGCCTTTCTGGTTTCTTATTCCCTATTACCCTACTGTTTTTGTCTCTGGATATAACCCACCCACGAGGTTTACATAGGCATCTGTCTTTCAGAAAAATATTTAGTTGGGTATCTAGGTGGATGCCTATTCGGCGGCTCTTTCAATCATTGACTCCTATTCAATGCTCTTTTGTATGCCCAGATCGGAGAAAGAGATGAATCGTCGCAAGGACATGCTATTGAATTTAAGAGGTAAAGTGAGCCAGATGGCTTCTCAAGTGCACATGTCCAATTTTGCGAGGGACAGCTTGCTGGGGCCAGAAATTAAGCCAGCTGACGTCATGGCCCAAACTGCTGGTCTTGACAATCAAGGCATTGTTGGCCTCCAGAGGCAAATAATGAGAGGTGAATTCCTTTTCGAGAACTCTTTCACAAAGGTTTTGTTATTGATGCCCTCCCCCTAACGTTTTGGGAATACCACTACATAAATTCTCGCCATTTTTTTCATTCTCCTGAGCAGAACAAGATGAAGGTCTTGATAAATTGGAAGTAACTGTTGTGAGCACGAAGCACATTGCCCTGGCTGTGAACGAGGAGCTTGACTTACACTCACGATTAATTGTATACTTTCATCCTCTGCTTTGCATCTTTTACATGTCAGCATGGGTAACATCACTGTGATGAATCGGGTACTCGTTATGCTTATTCGACTTGTTTGCCTCCTAGGATAACTTGGATCAACATGTCGATGTTACCGACTCCCGGCTCCGGGTGAGTCGTTTTTCTTACTTATATCTGTGCTCGGCAATGCCATCTTTTGTCTGGAAAATTTCTCCTTAGCATGTGTTTCGCTGCCCCCGTCCCTCTGAGCAGATAAAGCAGGGACTGCCACATTACTTAACGAATCTCCTCTTCCATTTACCTAAACAGAGAGTGCAGAAGAACCTGGCGATACTGAACAGGCGAACAAAGGGCGGATGCACGTGCCTCTGCATGATATTGTCCGTGGTAGGGATCGTCATTTTAGTGGTGGCAATATATTTGCTGGTTAAGTACCTTTAAAGTCTACGAGAAACAGGAGGGTGACGCACCTTCGTCCGCTCCCTTTTTGTCGGCCTTGTTCGGGTGTTTCCTCGGGTGAGTTCTTTCTGTTCTTTGGGTTTTTGTGGTGTAACTGTGCAAAGTTAAATTGACGTAACGCCACTATGAAGCTTCGCTTCTGTGGCTGATTTGTTTTTGGTCTCTTTCAACCAAATTTTCTTGTGGTGCCGTTCCTTAAACCTTACATTATTCTTGAATTACGTCATCCTGACAGTTAACATAATCATGAAAACGAAGGCCCCACGGGCTTCTCAAGCCCACTTTAAATGGCCCATTAAGTTTCTCATGGGCCATGTTCTCTTGTTCGGCCCAATAAATCAGCCGATGAGTCCCTTCGGGTTCGGTTCGGATCACGGGTCGGTCCCTTCGGTTAGTTTCTTTGTTCGTCTTCTTGACTGCAAGAAACTTGCTTCGAAGCCCTAAATCGGAATCCGTGTTGTTCCAATTGCTTCGGGAAATCTCTCAATCCAGTGCGGCATTTTGGGGCCTTGATTCGGCGCTCAGCTGTCGGCTGCGTTTCTTTCTTCCTTGAATCGAATGTTCGTCGCCGGAGGATTGAGTTTTTCGGCTTCGCACGGGTTTTGGCGACGTTCGCGTGACTGGATGCTCCAAGGTTTAAGCTTCTTGTTTGTTGCCTCGGTTGGTGATTGCTGTAGTCCGAAGGAGTGGTGAAAGTATGAGCTTCGTGGTGAAGGAGTCCGTTGAGGTCATTGCTCAGTGCATAGGCATCACAAACTTGTCCCCCGAGGTCGCGGAAGCCCTTGGACCCGATGTCGAGTACCGAATCCGTGAGATTATACAGGTATTTGCGGAATTTTGACTATTCGTGGTCGTTGAATGAATTTGCTGAGTGTTTTCTCTTGTTATCCAAATTGGGATGAAGAAGCTGGTTGAAGTTGTTAGACCTGGAACTCCACTCCAGTTGAATGCTTTGTCGCGACCTTCAACACTAGAAGACACTGATGGTCGATTTTAGTTTGGAGTTTGCTAATATCCGTCTTTGAAATTTCCCTTCTTTGTATACTTGGGAGTTACAGGAAGCAGTCAAATGCATGCGCCACTCAAAGAGGACTGTGCTCACTGGTGATGACGTCGATAGTGCGCTTAGATTGAGGAATGTGGAGGTAAAGAACATGTTTTAGTGGTAAACTGCAGTTAGATTTTGGATATGTTTGCACGTATTTCATAGTTTACAGTCCTGGAAGTTGTGCTTTTTTAACCCATCATTTCTTCGAGTCATTCTTATGTATGGGTCTGAACCTCTGATCCCTTCGTGGCCCCTAAAAAAAATCTATGTACAGGTGATGGCATTTGGGGGTTAATACTGTTAATTTTGTTGTTCCTCTTACTTTGCACTCTTGGCCATGTGCCTTATCTTATGCTTATGTGCTTAAATTTTTGTTCTAGCCGACATATGGTTTCACCTCCAATGATGCACCGCGGTTCAAAAGAGCTGCCGGACACAAAGACCTATTCTACATCGATGAGAAAGATCTGGAATTTAAAGATGTATGCCAGTCTTACTTTTTTTCCCTTCTCTGTGTTTACTACCAATGGAGGTTTTCATATCTTATAGCGTTGTTAGACTACCCCATCTTGAAGGTCATGGATGCACCTTTGCCTAGAGCTCCGCCAGAGACATCAGTAATCGCTCATTGGCTTGCAGTTGAAGGTGTCCAGCCAGCAATTCCTGAAAATCCTCCAGTTGAAGGTTGTGTTTTGCATTGCCTTTTGCCTTGGGTTATGCATCCTGGATATATCTACTATCCATGATGATTAGTTAATTCTTCGTCTCTCACCTCACTTTAGAGTCTGTTTAGTTTGTGGTAACTTCAGTATTTCCTGGCTATTTTTATATTAATTTTCTATTTGTTTGATGCAATGCTGCTTCCAGCAGCTTCAGAAGGTACAAGGTTTGAGTACAAGGACGATGGAATTTCCGCTGATGGTAGCTTGTCGGTCAAGCATGTAGTAACCAAGGAGCTTCAGGTACAACTTCACGATCAAGCCCCAGATTTCTGTTGTTTCATTCAATCCTAATTATAGTAATTTGGGACTTTTCTCTATTTCAAGCAGCTATACTATGAGAAAGTCAGAGAACTTGCTTTTAAGAAACCCAATTCAATGATTTTCAAAGAAGCACTCCAAAGCTTGGCCACTGACTCGGGTCTCCAACCCTTGGTACCATTTTTTGTTTCTTCAATTGCTGATGAGGTACCTCTTCCACCAATTGACTTTCATTTTATTACGGATAGGATAAACTATTCCATTATTTTCCCTGACAATTATTTATTCTTTTCTGTTATAAGGTGTCCAAGAATTTGACTAAGATACAGCTCCTTTTTGCGTTGGTGCGCGTTGTGCGAAGCCTTCTTCACAATCCACATATTCATATAGAGCCTTATGTAAGTAATAACTCTGGATTACGGAATGCATCTATTACTTTGATTACGTGTAATGCTGGTGTTGGTTCCATTGTCCACATGTAATTTTGATGCATCTATTGTAACGCCATATTCGTATGAAAGTTTCAAGTGTTGTAACAAGAATGACATGGGAAATAAAAATCATAAATGATGAATAGACTCACTAAATGACTACTTATTTTGTCACAAGAATTATTCATTCTGGGTTTATATACGGCAATTGCCGGTTGTAGATATGATCACAAAAACAAGTTTCTTAATAGTTGCTGTTAGTCATGACGAACATTTGAATTGACCTTGAAGTTATCTTCTCTTAGCTACACCAGCTAATGCCATCTCTCGTAACGTGCGTTGTCACGAGGCAATTGGGAAATCATGTGTCAGACAACCATTGGGAACTGAGAAATATGTCAGCAAGTTCGATGGCGTCTATTTGTAAGAGGTAATCCTTTCTTCCCTTTTGATCATTGCATTCATCAAGACCTGTCTTCAGTAGCCATATTTCTCACATTTTATATCGATTTCAACTGCCTCTTTTGTTTAATCCTCTCCACAAGCACAATGATGGGATAACTTATTTGCTTCTATGTGCAAGCAGACTCTGGGTAATGGTCCTTTCATTGTAATGTATCTTCTTCTTCCCCGTTGAACTTGCTTTCAGATATGGGCATGCTTATCAGAATCTGCAGCCACGTGTAGTAAGAACACTGCTTCATGCATTTTTAGACCCCAATAATTCTTTGCCTCAGCATTACGGAGCAGTGCGAGGACTTGCTGGACTTGGACCAACTGCTGTATGGCTTGATTTTTTCATTGCAACTCCAGGATCAATTACATGTTCCTGTTATTTTCTGCGCAATATCAATGTTATTTTTCTCGAGTTGAATCAAGTCCTATATTTGGCAGGTACGGATGTTCATCTTACCCAACCTTGAACCTTATATGCAACTCATTAAGGCTGAAATCGCACACGATAACCTGAAAAATTACTCAAAGAAGCTGGAAGCCTGGCGTGTCTATCGGGCACTGATGGTAGTCCATCACCTTTTCTTCTCATCCTACCCCTACACGCGCTTGATTTTCTGGTACGCACCAATTGTTTTTTTTCGCATTTCGTCTGCAGTGTGCTGCCGGCATGTGCATGTATGAACGGCTCAAGCTGCTGCCTAATTTGTTCTCCCCACCATCTCGGGCCATCTGGAAGAACACGCGGAAGGTCGCGACTGTGTTGCCAAGTACGAATCCTCCGCTTGTTCTCCAGCCTGGTAAAAATGTTTTTGTCGTGGATCCTGCCCGGCATCCTTGACGAGTTTGTGTCGTGATACAGATAAACGCCGAGCAAGCTCAGACAACCTATTACCACAACCCCCGCAGAAGAAACCCGCGATAGAAGCCAACCCTATGGTTCGACCAATGGGTGGGTCCATGCAAATGAGTCACATGCCGATGAGTTCCATGCAGGTGGCTGGGGCATCCGGCACTATGACCAACCCTGGAGTCATGGGCATGGGCAGACTAGTACATCACGAGGGGGTCCAGGGAAGGGACCCCAGGAACCTAGCGGCTAGGTCGTCATCAGTGCTAGCCCAGGCGTGGAAGGAGACCGTGAACGCTGGTCAGGTGCTAGAGTCTCTGTTTGATCATTTCGGGGAGAGCATGTTCTGCTTCACGGTGAAACCGGAGCTATCCATTTTCTTATAACCAAAAGAAAAAAAAAATAGCCAAATGGAGACAGCGACAGCAGCTCTGCTCCCTTATCTTTTAGGGGGCGCTGAATGTAGTCTTTTGTTTACTTTATGATGGGTCAATGCTTAAATGCACTCTTTATGGAATGAATTAATTTGATAAATTTGACAAATATAAACAAATAAATATCCTTCGAACTAAGTGGTAGGTTTTTCCCTTTTGAAGCTCATGGGCATATGGAGTGAGGGACTATGTAAACAAAACAAAAATTATTTTGTACAATTTTCTTTCTTGAAAAAGGAAAGAAGGCATTTCATTTTCGCTTGAAAATTATGTCCAATTATTAGGAGGGATGGGGTCAGGGCTGGTTAGGGATCTGGTGGTCCGGGACTGTGTATGGGCTTGGGCTTAGTATCCGAGAATTGGGTCCAGAATGAAAGCATAAGCCCACGATCTTTTTGACGTAACCCGATATCAAAGTTTGATCCAAGACCTGATCAGTGGTCGTTGACGAGCAGAAGCTCCTCCGGCCGTCGTTACATCCAAGGACAAAATGTCAGGACCGTGACCCAAGCCGGTCGGGCTGCCTTCTCTCGAATGCCTGCCGTGCTTCCACGGTAGAACCACCAGAAGCTACTTTGATCTTGTCGCGCGACGAGAGAAAAAAAAAAGAGAGATTAGTGATTAGTGATTGATATTCACGTTCGTGGCCACGAACGACCATTATCTCTTCCCCCTTTTCAACACATGATATTATAGTTTACTATATTATAAAGTTAAATGGTGGTTGTGTTTTTCTTTTTTGTTAATGACGTTTTTTTAATTCTCCACTTGATTATTAAATGTGTTTAAAGGTCAATGTCCTTTATATTTTTAAAACTCAACCGGAGATATCTCTTTCTATCTATCAGTGGATTTTATTTACTCGAATAAAAGAGTGTGTGGAGTTTCAGTGCGATCTCTGTCTGTGTCCATTCCATAATAATTCACCTGTTTGTCTTTTTCTCTTTTTTACTTTAATATATGGATTAGGAGGATTCAACTGTCATGAGGACAGCAAGACACGCCTCAACAGTACTACTTTAACTTGCTCATCTTAACTTGTGAACTTAGGAGCTAACATGACCAGGGCAGGGCCACGGTCGATCCGGTGCGTTCCTCGTGGGTAGTAGCAGTTAACCTGGCTTTACAAGATGACATGTCCTATGTAAACCTACAGGAATGTCTGGATAAACCCTATTCAGTGGAGGTTAACAGCTACTGTCGAATTATTCGATGCTGGGTGGTGGGGGGAATATCCGGATTTGAGAGCACGAACAAAAGGGAAGGTAGATGACGAGGACTAAATACGGTAGATATTCGATATGAACACTCGATGGAGTTGGAGTGGGGTGCACACTGCATTTTGTGTACACTTTCTCGAATCTCCTCCTATAAAAAGGGTCCTCGCCAGGATTTGCTACCCTAACAATGGCTTCCTCAAAAGCCCTCCTCGTCCTAGTCATCGTTCTCTCTGTTGTCCTTGCAGTGTCCTCCGAGGCGGCTCTTCTCTCCTCTCGTGAGTAAACGATGGCCCTTTTACTTCGTCTTTTTAGGCTTTTCAGGGTCAAGGGAACCATCCACATAAAAGATTGATATGTTATGTTGAGATTGAATGCGCCTTATGTTCGGTTTAAGGTTTTATGTTTGTTGTTTCAGAGGAGGGTGCAAAAGAGGCGAACAACTGGCGGTTTGGCCAAGGTGGTGGGCATGGGCGCACCCACCGTTTACCAAGGAGGATGGGGGTCATGAACGTGATGGCCATAGAGGTGGTGGTCGTGGTGGGGGTGGCCGTGGAGGAGGAGGAGGGGGACATCCACCGGAGAAGACAGAGCAGGTAAAGAACTAACCAAAGGACTTGGAGACAGCCAGCACAAAGCCTTTTTGGTAATAACAAGGAAGCGAAGAGAGATCTGAGATCTGACAAAGTGGGACTTATGAAAATGTTATAATGGCCAATATGTGGCGTTTCCATAACGTGTGTCCTTCCTTAAGCTGTAATGCTGAAGAAGAAATCATGCTTGTTTCGGCCTCATCTTGTTGAGGAAACACACAAGATTTCCTCACTACATTTACTATTAATACTAAAACTTCAGCCCTGGTTTAACGGTGAACTATACAAACGCGAGGTTACGATTCCAGCTGAACCCTCGACAATGTCGTCTCGAGTATCATGATCAGGGGCTATAAACTACTACTCAATAAAACAATGACTTACGAAATAAACGTTAAAAAATTTACGAAATAAAAGTAATGTCCGGCCCAGATGGACGAGCGAAGTTAGTATGATCTATTCTTTTTATGTATGCACACCCCAGAGTATTAATACCAAAGGGGATCGTCGAGTCCTCTATGGATACTAACTACAACTACTCTCCCGAAAGTTCAACGACTGCCCTGCTGGATCTCGCAACCGGAAAATCGTGGCTCTCTCGGCTGGTTTATGCCGGCAAGGCATGTCCAAAAAGTGGGAAGTTACGTAAAGGGCCCTGCTCTATAACTCTATGGAGTCACGGGGATCTCCTCCCCAGCCTCGAAACGAGAGGAGGAGAACGCTGTGTCGGCGGTGCCTACGTCGTCGTCGATGGTTATGGTCGAGACTTCGCCACTCAATGATGAGATCTCGTCCTCTCCGTTTACTGAAGTAGTGGGGGATTCATCTGTCATTCCGCCTACGGATGACATGGGAGATGCCTCTGAGGTACCAACGCTGGTCACGGTCTCAGCAGGGCTCGAACAGGAGTCTGAGTCGTCTGCCTGCTGCTGAAGGCTCCAGTACATGATACTGGCTGTCAGGGTGAGGATCATCTTCTGGTTCACCTGAGATCAAGAAAGGGATAAGAGATCGCTGTTGCTGGCAGATTATCCCAGCAGTGATAAAAGGGCCGGATGGTGATATTGCCTAGTTAAATGGTCTTATTACCTCCATGATGTCATCCGGTAACAAGAAGATGGAACAACCGAGCTTTCTGGCGATGCTGATGATATACGTCGCATTCAACCTCTTCTCATCGACTGCAAGTTTGCCGAGAGAAAGAAAAAACAATCAGAACAAGTCTCGGAAACAAGAACATGGTCTAGTTGTGCATTAACAGACATATCTTACCACTCTCTCCCTTGGTGACAAGATTCCAGTTGACGACTCTGGGCTCCACAGAAGTTAACAGCTCAAGGAAGAAAATCCCTGTCGATATGTTTTTATCCTGCGGCCAAAGAATCTCAGGTTATACCCATGAATATGAACATAATTTCTTTGACAAAAAAGAACAGGAAAGGCTGAGCATACCTTGAAGCTCTCAAGTTGGCCTGTTCTACCACTGCTCTTCACCTTCCTATTTGCCCAGTTCAAAATATCAGCATCGCCGATCTCCTTCCCATTGGAGTGAAATCTTAAGTTCTTCAGGAGTTGGAGCATGTTATATCTCATCAGCTGCCAGAGGAAAGCTGGAAAAGTGCAGACTATACTTAGCATTTAATTAGGTAGAGAAATCATGTCCATCAGGTCAGCCACTGATTTTCTTTCCTACAAGCCGATTATGATCTAGGCAAAAACTACGAAACACTCAGTTACTGATATCAAAAGGGTGCAACGAAAACAAATTAAATCAGTAAAAAGCATAATACCGAGTATAAGCTTCTTGTTTCCTTGAACGAAGTCGTTCCCGCCAATATTCACAAGGGAGAACTTCAAATGCTTCCCAATTTTCAACACTTGATTGCAGTTCTCCACTTTTCGGAATGGCATCTTGATAGGAGGTTTTGAAGCGAGTTTCCAAGCGACTGATCCAGGAGAAACCTTGTCAAGCACTTCTAGCAGTACCCATCTACAAACAAGGGAGAACAACACTCACTGAGATATACATATGAAGGGACATTATACCAAAACCTGATCTTTTCCGGAGTAGTAATATGTATAGTCCGATGTTAGCGAGTACTCACCCATTTCTAACATCCTCAAACACATTATTTACGTAGCTTTCAATACCAAGGCTGTTGATCCAAAGCCTAAAGCACCTCTCCTCTCTGGACGTTTGAACATCGTCTGACATCATTTCAGCATAGGAAATCTTTTTGCTATCTGTAGACAAGCCATTCCTGCAAAAAAATCGGTGTTTCAACCATGTGAATTTCTCCTTCCTTTTGCATAACCAAAGATATCCAAAAAGTGTTGAGATGGATCTAATGAAAACCTCAATAGATCTAGAACAATTTGTTCTTACCGTTCATGGAATATCTGGGCCACAAATGCAAGATTCAGATTTGCAGAACCGTCCACAATGTCTTCTGGGGTCAAGTATCGCTTGCAGTCCATTTTTTCTGCATGATCAAGGACCAGCTTTGCCCTTTCTTTTGGATCATTTGTATCGAGAGTTGCTGGTGTACAATGTTCAGGTGCAAGAACATTGAGCAGGTACGCATATGCCTCTCCGTCCTGCAAGACAATAATTTGAGTCTCTAAGAACTGATTGCAACTTCCGAGGGTTCTTTTCTCTATTTTCCTGTTTTCTTATACAAAGGGCAATATACCACACGTTATACAGACGGCATTCAAACTTGTCATCTATCGAATGCCGGCCATGGTCTTCCCGCTTTTCAGCTTGATTTTAACCGGCCTGTTAATTATTTTCACCATTTAAGTCCAAAGAGTGTAAGCAGAAAATTTTGATAGTTTAGTGATGAATTTCCTCGCTGAACTAGGGAAGAACTGCCGATCAACTATCCATGGATTGTGTGAATTAAATCAAGTCTTATAGATACCTTCAGGTCTGAGGAAAAATTTGAAACGTTTTTCCCATAGCCAGCTCTCTTCAAATGGAAATTCATCCATCTCAATAAAACTTTCTCGGGAGCCAAACCCATGAGCTCGTCAACATCCTGTTCGATCAGACCACAGAAAGTTAATATCCCCTATTCCAAAGTTAATTTACGAGACACACATGAACAGACCAAAAGAACAATAAGAGAATGAGAGCTCGTCTAACAGCTGAAATATATGCTAATGAAGAGGTGTTCAAGGAATAAACACCTTTCCGTCGTCCACCAACTCAACTAGTTGAGGTGTCTTCTTAAGGTTGAGATCCGCCAACAATTGAATCTGAGAGTTTTCATCAAGAGTTGAGATTTAGCAAGAAGTAGACAATGGAGATACATGCAATGCCTCGGAAGAAAAAAAACCCCATATATACCGATTAGAAGAATGCCAAAAGCTTACCTTTATAATTTGAGATATCAGCCCAAGCACCAAATGAGGCTGCATGTTTTATGAAATTAAATTGTCAGATCAACGTAACAATAATCGGACGAATTATTGAACTTCAAGTGGGTTTACCCTTCCTTCGATCAAGTCTTGCGTGCCTATATTGACCACAGTACAGCCAATTGCTTTGGCTGAGTTGAGACAAAGCGTATGATTCTCATTCCTCTCCCATGGATTCAGTACTTTCTTGGTGTTAATAGCTCGTTCATCGATGGTTCCAGGGACTGCCACATTTATCAGCTTGCTGGATAACGTCCAATTTCAGATTAGAAATAGGCCACCATCTTCAATAACCACAACTTACATAAAGGGGGAAGACGGATCCGGAACTACCGCTCACCATAGTAATACTCCATCCTTTGCCAGATTGAACAGATCATTCGTAGTAGGATCCAGGGGAAGAAATTGCGACAAAAAGGGATCGTCTCTGAGGTAGCTGTTAATGTGAGCGACGTAAGATGCCTTCTCTGATTCACTAATGGTGTGGAGCAGAGTTGTCGTCGCAGACTTCAGAAAGGATGATGAGTTCTTCGGATTTCCTTTGCCAGATGACACTTGGGCATGGAAATTCAAATGTATCTATCAATTTAATAAAACCAACTGAATGTCACGTCGACTGTATTGCAAAGTCAAAGGAATCCGAAAGATCGAACTGCCAATTAATCTTTATGCCATTACATGCTCAAAGGCCCAGCATTACCGGCTCGGTGGTCATCTGAAGATGACAGTTTATTATGGCTTGTTTTCCAACAGAAACAGGCGAAAAGCTGCGTATATAAGGTGCATGCATGACTTTGACTGACCTTCAGAAAGTCCTCGAACTCGATCTCGCTGCCCATATCAGAGTTCGCCTCCACCAGCAACCCCCGAATCTCATCCTCGGAAATAATTCCACTAAAGGCCTTCAATTTGACCATCAACACTGGCAAATCCCCGACAGTAACCTTACCATGCTGATTCTTAACAGCTGTAAACTGCAATCAGGAAGACAATAGATCGTCGGCACAATTAAAATTGTCGCTATTGCATCATAACCAGAACAAAAAAACATATCCACTGACCTTGGATTTGAGACTGCGAAGCTCGACTTGAGTGAACTGACTCTGCAGCAAGGGATCGGATACCAAAACACCGACGAAGCTCGACATCTCCACGGATCAAAGATCCGTCGGAGATATATCTGTCACGGTCCCGTAACACAATTCAAGATCAACAACTCAATCCAGAGTAACCAATCTCGCAGATTCATTCAAAGCATGGACAGAGCCGCGCACATGCGAGCAACCGCCAACTCCGACGACAGGACAAGATTCAAGACCATTGGATATCGCCAAAAAAAAAAACACAGTAAAAAAAAGAACCCAACAGGAATTGTCCCCGAAATAGCTCGTTCCGGCAAACCGTCGACTAAAAGAGGCAACTTTCTTGCTCATGCAAAGCAACGGAATTCGGCGGCGGCGGCGGAATCACCGCAGCGAAGTCCAAAAACCCAAGAAAACATGATTAACCAAATTCGGAAAAAGGGAACAATCAGCGGGAGGAGGAGGAGGAGGAAGACTCGGTAAGAACCAAATCAAAGGAATGGGAAACCGAAAGAAACACGCAACGTGAATAATAAGAAGCCAATCTTTGATTACGCTTACTATGAATGTCGCCGCCCCTCGACCCTGGGATCCACAAACGATGTAGATGTAGATGGAGATGGGAATCTTGATTATCTGAGTTTCCTTGGCGATGGAGCAAAGTTGGGGGGGGGAGTTGACGAGTAAGAGGAGAAGAAAGAGGGAAGGGGAAGTTCGAGGGGACAGAGAAGGAGCAAACTGTCCTTTTGTGTAAGGATGGATGGCTGGATGAC